>JAJTUV010000016.1:2345000-2698744 GCA_021653895.1 Mastomys natalensis | reverse complement strand
AGGGACCATAGTCAGGAGACGGGGACCGAGGAAGCTTTTCCTTCTACCCAAGTCTGAGTCCTTTTGGACAGGCTTCCTGATCTACTGACCACCATTTCATGCCCTTGGATATTGGTTCCCCCATCTGGTCTACACTGCAGCGCCACACAGTCACATAGCCACACAGTCCTCAGAGTTAACAACATAAGACCTGGGGAAATCCTGGTTGGTAATTACAGCCTGGCAATCAGGGAACACAGATAACCAACTGGTTAGGACCACCCTGTCAACAGCATAAGACCTGGGGAAATCTGGTTGGTAATTATAGCCTGGCAGTCAGTGAACACAGCCGGTTAGGACCACCCTGTGACTGTTTTACAAAAAGAACCCAACCAAGTTGGAAGTCAGGACCCAGAAGCTACAAGGCGTCCTGCAAGTAGGGAAAGCAAGCACAGGAATGGCTTTCTAGAAAGGTGGGTGGAGAGAAAGTACTTTGTACAGAGGAGCACAGGCAAGGTGAGGTGACCCACAGAAAAGTGGGGTACCAAAATCCAGGCTCTACCCAACGCATCACCCATAACCTATGTCTTGGTGCACATTGCCATGTGTGAGGCTGTCTTCCTAAGTCCCGTATCCTCTGCTTGCTTTTGACTGGGAAATACCATTGACGTATCTGTGTAAGGCTGATGGAAGGCGCTAATTGACCAGTAGAGGAGAACCAGTCCAAAAATGCTGCAGAGGTGGCTTGGGAACATGCCATCAGATTTCTGATCAGCAGCTTCTACAGAAGGTTGCCATGAGCCAGTGTGGCTGGTGAGGAATGATAGGGTCTTTATCCATTTCAAGTTTCTCAGGTTAAATCTCTGTCCTCAGGCTATCCATCTGGGTCTTAGGAGCACTGAACGTGTATGATGTTCAGGCTTGGAGCTGATACTTAGTACAATACAAGTTATCATTTCGAAAACAGTGGAATTTATGATGGTGATTTGGGTGTTAAAGACTGAGATGACTTAGCATTACAAAGATCTCGATCATGAGACATTGAAGTCCAGACACTACCAGGGTGAGAGTGAAGAGCAGGATACAGTAGTGAATCCCATCTCCTAATGTCGGTATGGCAGGGAGTCATGTGCAAGGGCAACCTCATGTATTTGTGACTCTGCCCTACCTGGTACCTGTGGTGCTGCCTGTGAGATACTACCTCTGTGTTCACTACTTATTTGTCCATGGCACAGGACCCAGCAACAGCAGTGCAAGGGAGGACAGGAATATTTGGCTCATGGTTTCAGAAGCTATCAATCCACTATGACAGGGAGGCATGGTGGCAGGGGCTGGTTAGTCTGTGGTGTCAGGAACTTGGGCTTCTCACACCTTGTTGGGTAGGACAAAGAACGTGACTGGGAGCATGGTTGGGCCAACACCTCCAAAGGCTCTGCCCCAGAGATCCACCTCCAACTGCCTGACTCCACAGCCTCCCAAAAAAAGTTCCCAACTGGGGCCACATGTCCCAATGCACAGTCTGTGGGAGACATGGAGATACAGACCTGATAGTATCTGATTTTCAAACTGAGTGTTGAGACAGTTATGACATCAAATATGTTGTCAATAATGACATGAAGGTGCAATGCTCTGTGGATTGGAAACAGCACCTCTTGATAGCCATGTGGCCTCCAGTCCTGCTAGCTCCTTCTGTACCCATACCATGAAATGCCAGCAGAGGTGGGTGGGAAGGTCAATGAAAGGCTGCTGGGAGGGGTGAGCTTTGAGTCACTGTCTATGTTAGGATTTAGTCAGACAAGAGTGAAAATAAGGACATATGAGGAGCAGGTGATGATGCTATGCTATTTGCAGAGAGCATCACACACTTGACTTGCTACTTAGACACACATCAAAACTTCCAGATGTGCCTTTCTGTGTCAGGTGCTGATTGTGAAGCAAATGTGTCTCTCTCCCCTTTAGAGTGCTATAGGAAGCAACAGCTCCTTATTAGTAGCAAAGTGGTGTGCTTGGATATTGGGGGCGACTTGCTATATGGAATGGGAAATGGAGGTTTGCTTTTAAGGTCATTCCTAAAGGTTTCTCCAAGGAATCTCTCTTGGAGAGTTCCCTATTTCTTTACATTAGAAATGCACTTGGTGACCTATCCCTGGGAATAGACTCTTGGGCTGCAGGATCTGCCTGGAGCACACCAATCTTCTTAGGGCTTGTTCATATCCTCAGACTTACTGGGCACACACAAACAACAGCCTAGGGTAGAGGGTACTAGTGGGAGTGGGACTCAGTTCTGCTAAAGAATTTTCTAGAGGCTCAAGGGCTGGCTCAACATATAAAGCACTTGTCCTGAAAACACAAGAATGGATTTGAGTCAGATCCCCAGCACTCTGTAAAATCTAGGAGGGCATGACAGCCTCTCTCTAATCCCAGTATGTGGGGAGGTAGAGATGGGGATGCCTGGAGCAAACTGGCTAGCTAAATTAGAAGAAATAAGCAAGCCCCAAATTCAAATGAGAGATTCGGATTTAATATAGAAAAAGGTGGGAAGTGATGGAGAAGCACACCCATCGTCAACCTCTGACCTTATACACACACAATTATACATGCACACATGCACATGTCATACACACACACACACACACGAAGAAAAAAAGAAAAGAGAAACTCCTTCTCTGGTTTTGGTCATCTGTGAATGATATAAATAATGAACAACAATGTGTATAAGAGTGTTTCATGTCATCAGCCATCAGAGAGATCCAGGGACAACCGGGATGAGGCAGCAATCACTCCAACTAGAAAGGCTGTCACCAAAAGAACAATTGCAGATGTATCAGCAAGTGGGAAAAGGGACCTCTTGTGCTCTGTTGGTGGGAATGTAAATGAGTGTAGCTATTATAGAGAACAGGTTCCTTGAAGACCTAAAAATAGACTCACCATCTGACTCAGCTACTAAACATCTTAGTATTAAAGAAAATAAAATCACATGCCGATGAGATGCCCAAACATCTGTGTTTATTGAAGCCCTGGTCACAATAGCCAACTCATAGAATTAGTTAAATGGCCATCAGCAGATGAATAGACAACGGAAATACAGTGTATATACCCAGCAGGGTGCCTCTAAGCCACAAAGGAGTGAAGTTCTGTCATTTGTAGCAAAGAGGGAAGAAGTAGAGGATGTTGTGTTAAGTGAAAAGAGCCAGACACAGAAGGGAAAGGACCAGATGTCCTCTCTCTTACGGAGATTGAGAAAACGTTGGCCTAAATGTGAGTTAGGATACTGTGCTGATTAGTTGTTTGTCAGCTTGACACACCCTACAGTCATTTAGGAGGAGGGGATGTCAACTGAGAAGTTGTCTTCATCAGCTGGGCCATTTTCTTGATTATTGATGATGATTGTGGGCACATTCTGTGTAGTTCATACATAGGCAGGTGGTCCCGGGTTGTATTTGAAAGCAATCTGAGCAAGTCTTGGGAAGAAAGCCAGAAGCAGTGTTCCTTCATGACTTATGCTTCAGCGTCTGACACTAGGTTCCTGTGAATTCCTGTCCTGAATTCCCTCAATGATTGACTGTGAGCTGGACATGTAAGCCATACAAATCCTTTCCTCCTCAAGTTGCTTTTGGTCATGGTACTTACCACTGCAATAGAAAGTAAACTAATACAGATAATGATTGATTGAGGCTAAAGGGGATGGGGCAGGGGATAAAGGAAGACTGGATCTAATCAGTAGACCCTGCATATATGGAGATAGCATTCTAGATATTATTAATATGCATGCACAATTTACATAGCATGCTAATAAACTTATAAAATAAGTAAATAACTCTCTGTGAGTGTAGCCTGGCACCTGCTTGGGCTGTAGAACTCTGCAGAGCATCCCTACTGTTTTCTTTACATTGGCCTTCACAGTAGTGCTTTCACCTGGGCAGGTTTAATGTCCCTTGAAGTTTAGATTTGTAGATGTGGGGCTCGTCTCTGGTGGATCTAACTGAGTTGGAGTGAAGGAGAATAGATTGTGGCTTTGGAGTGATGCCATGGGGGGGCCACTCCAAGTTACTCCAGTGAGAGAGTGTCAGGAAGTCACACACATTTAGCAACAAAGAGATTCTGAAATGGCGGGGCAGCGCCCTAAGTTAATAATTTTAGAAGTAGGATTTCTGTGTCCCAGACTGACCTCGATTTGCTATGTACCTGAGGATAGTCTTGAACTCTTGATCTTTCTTCTTCCACTTCTGGAGTGCTAGGTTGCAGACCATGACACTCACCTGCAAACTTAGTGTCTCAACTTAGTGTTTCAATCCACAGTTGGTTGAATCTGCAGCTGCAGAGTCTACAAACTTGCCAAGCTTGGTGTTAGAGCACACAAGTGAATGGAAACAGGAAGAGACTACTTTGACATACGGAGGTGACTTGTGGAAGAAAGAAAAGACTAATTGGGCTTATGGTGCCAGAAGGAAAGTCTCTCATGATGAGGAAGCAGTGTATCAGGTAGCCAGAGTGGGGAGATAAAATCATATCTTCAGCCACACACAGAAAATAGAAGGAAGCCAGAAGTGGGGTGAAGTTATACATTCTCAAAGCCCACGCCCACTGACATACTTCCTTTAGCAGGTCTTCACCTTCTAATGGTTCAATAACTTTCCCACACAATGGCACCAACCAAGGTCCAAGGGTTCCAATACCTTAAGCATGCAGAGAACATTTTTTTACTCAAACCATCACAGGGACCAAGATTTCTTCTTCTATAAGTTACAGGATGTCTCTACTGAGTTCAGAAAGGCAATTAGTGGGTGAACTTGAACTTGCTGTTGAGAGCTTGATCCCATTGCCATTCACCGCAGAGAAGTCCGATGATGACATGGCAGGAAAAGAGGCCGTGATGAGACTCTGCAGGTGGGAGCTAGAAGAGAAGTGAGCAGAGAAGAAGGTAGCAAGCACTGGAGAAGAACTGTGTATTCAAAAACAATACAGAGAAACACCAGAAACCCTCATTATTCTCTGTGTTTTTTTCTAAGCCAGAACAAGGGAGAATTAGCTCTTTGGGCTCTAATACTTTTAATAAAATTATGTTTCTGTGATCCTAAGTTGTTAACTTTTTCCGACAAATGGTCAAGTCATATAGTGTTCCATTTGTAGTGACTAAACACATACCTATGTGTGCTCACACGTGCACATGCACGCATGCACACACACACACACATCACACCACACACACACACAACACACACAGAGTGACACCCAATTAGTTGGTGAGCAGAATCTTCTATGTAGATATTGAATCTCTGATGGGCTGAGTCCAGTGTTGAGAAGTTTAATAGAAACACATTGATCTTGAAGATCTACTGGGATAGCAGCTGCTGAATGACTTCTTGTCGTCTTGATTGTGCTGAAGTAGGGGCAGAGTTATATGTCTCTTATGCAACTTTCCTTCCTGACTACTTCATGGGGGACACTTTTGAAGGTACACGAGTCTTTAATGGAACAGATTTTACACCAGCTCTGTGGACTCTTATGGAACACTTAGCCACACAGAATAGCCAAGCCTGCATCTTGTAGACCCTTACTGAGGAAGGCAAGGGCTCCCCATGATCAACAGGAATAGTGACCTTGGCCTTCAGGGTTTGAACATCATTGACTCACCCAACAATGACCCAATCACAGTCACAGTATTTCCTGACATGCCTTTGGACATCTCTCTGAGATCCTGCTTGGTTTGTAAGAATTGGTGCTTGAAGAACTCCATCCTTCAGGGGCTGTTGACTTTTATGACAGTGTTGGGAGCTTGATTACTGCTCAGGCAGTTTTCCCAGGCTTGTCCTTTGCACTAAACCCTGAGGGGAAGCTTTTGTGGGATTCCATTTTAGACAGGAGGGAAATGGGGCAATAGGCAATGGGCAAGGGCAAGGGCCTTTCATCATTAGGTGTACAAAACTGTGACACTTTTAAGGAAGGCTTAGCTGGGTTATCTTGGAGATAGGGTCACCAAAAAGATGCCATAGTTAGTATTGTAGTGACCATCAATCATGCCTGAAGTTACACGTTTACTTCCAGGTAACACATGTTTTATAAATTTTTTTTTTCTGGAGAGATCTTGATCTGTGTCAACACAAGAGCCATTCACTATCCTTAGGTATTTAAATTTTATACAGTTGAGAGTAAAGTTTGAATGCACTTCTCTGTGTTGTAGAAGTGGCGCCAGCAGTAAAGTTTCTGCCACACGAACAGGAGAACCTGAGTTTAGATCCCAAGAACCTTGTAAAAAGCCAGGTGTGAAGGCAAACGATTGTAAAACTTCAGGTGAGGGCTGGGGGGATGGCAGATGTCTGAAGGTTATTGGCCACACACTGTAACACAATCAGTAGGCTTCAGTGAGGCAACTCCATTTGAAAAAGGAAAGGTGGGGAGCAATGGATAGAAGACACCAGAACTCCATCTTGGACCTCCACACACATGCACAAAAATGTGCATGCACACTCACATGTACATGCACACTACAAACATACAATATCACATATACCATGAAACACAGAGACACACAGACATAGACACACACACACACACACACACACAAACAGAGAGAGAGAGAGAGAGAGAGAGGAGAGAGAGAGAGAGAGAGAGAGAGAGAGAAGAAGACAGACAGACAGACAGACAGACAGGAGGTAATAGCGTTCCTCTGATACTAGCTATGCTTGAGTGTTTGAGAGCCACTTGTAGTCCCCAACCACAGAGCTCCCAGGCCAATCCTCTTTTTCTCTACCAAGCCATGGACACCACTCCATACAGTGAGTACACAGGGCAGGGACTAAGCCGAAAGCCACAGGGAGACAGGGAGCTGTGGTTGAGAGGCAAATGCTCTCCTCTGATGGCTCAGGGATTTGCTTGGATTTCCCAAGCATGGCTTAAGAGAGCTCAGCTTGGACGAACTGAAGGGATGTGAAGGGTGGGCCTTGGCTCTCGAGAGCCAGTGTTTCTGCCAGACTGTTATAAAGCAGAGTGTGTATCTCCAGGAATTGTGAATTTTCATTCCCTCAAGATGTTCAAACAGACTGATGTCCAATTCCTGCGGAGACTGTGGAGTAGGCTCCTGCTTGGATAGATGCAGTGAGAGCTCACATGAAGAGCTCGGAGTTTAGACACAGATACATTAGCCTCAAATCCCAGTTCTGAACCTTTTAACTACATAAATTTGCTTCACTCCAACCCCTCCAGCATCATCTTCATAAGTAATTGTCTCAAGATATGGTACTGGATACTAGAGTGAATGTACCTGACCTCCATCAGTGTACGTTAGTTCACTGTGTTGCCAGCAGCCTCCCATGAGTAGTTCACTCCCCAAACAAGTCTCATACACTTTAAAATCCATCCACCCCACCCAAGAAAGGGAAATGTAAGGATCTTCTTGTGGAAAGCCATATTAATGGTCTGTGGCTTGTTTTCTTTGCTATAATTCTTAGGGTGGAGTTTCGATCTTTCTTGGCTTGTTTCTTGGGTTAAAATTTCAAAATATAAATCCCTCATACAGGATGGTCCTAAGCCCCATTCAATTTTAGGCATTTCAATGCTGCCCTTAAGGTTTAGGTCAATGGTTTTATTCATGAGGCTCCTGAGTGAATAGGTCCCACAAGACCCATAAGAAGGCGTTCTGGCTTTATGCTTCTTGCAACATTACTCTGACCACCCAGGGCTCGCCGCTGAAGGGGAGTGGGAGTCGAGGATGAATGTGGAGTCAGGGCATGGAGCAGCCTTCCCAGGGTTCAAGATGACACTGGGGAAAAGCAGGGCATTCCAAAAGACTCGAGTCAAGTTCTCTCTAGAATGAATAGGCACTGGACTTGGGCTCATGGTGTCACAGACACTCTTAGCTTCAGCAGCACTGGGGAATTTTAATGCTTGTCCTTAAGGTGACACAGAGAATGGAGCTACCTGTGGTTAAAGCCTCATCAAGTCCTGCCCTATACTCATCTGACTCTCTGTTTTGCATCACAACTTTACTTCAGTGGAATTTCAGTTTCCAGAATAGTTGTATGAATCGTACAGTGCCTGTACCGATGTCTCTCCTGGTGGCAGAGAGCTACCATCCTGTGCTGTATTTCTTTATTTCCTCTGTGTATATGTAGGGAAGTTTTTTGTTTTCAGTAAATACTTTGAAGCTGATTGTAGAATTTATTCCCTTTTACCATAAATATTAAAATATGGCCTTGGCCTATTTTTTTTTTAAAAAGACATTTTATTACCAAGGTACAGCACAGAACCAGAATATTTCTAATGGGTAGATTATCATCCCAATCATAGTAACATATATGTTTTAATAGGTTCACACAGTATGTTTAGTTGTCATTTCTCTTAATTCTCTTTTTATCTGGGAGATTCCTTCCATTTTTCTTTGCTGTGTGTGGTTTTTATATTTTCAAGGAGAACAACAAGATTTTCTGTAAAATCCTTTCACTCTGCTTTTTTTGACATCATAAGAATGATTAAAAATAACATAAACACAACTATTTCCATACATCATACTCCATGTCTTATGAATGCATATGCATCTAAAAATACAAGCATACATGCCTTTTATATATGGAGGGATTCCTGATTAAGGAAGACTCTGCTTATGTCATTATGGACTCATTGGTATTTTCAGGGCTGGGTAGTGTGCATAAAATTCCAGGATGTTCCAGAATCAGATCGGTAAGCAATGGTCCCCATGTGCTGCAACTCCGTCATTTGCTTTGGTGCTGTGGCCATGCAGAGGACAATCTTCATTCAGGAGGGCAGCCATCCCTGGTGGAGATCTCTGCTGTGTGTGATTCCCTTGATTTACAGTGTGTTAAACAGTCTGTGGAGCTGGATGCTCAGACAGCTGCATGGTATTTGCTTGTCAACTCTATGTTAGAGTATAGGATATGTCTTAGATATCACAGCATTGGGTGGGAAAGGGAAGGTGTGCCATCCACTGCTTGCTAGCACTTGGGAGACCTGACTTCAGCTCAGCTCTGAAACCTTTGGCTGGACAAAGGCCGCTGCTGGGAGATGCTGTTGGGTAGGTGCCCTTCAGTGCTCAGGTAGAGGATTTCGAATGACCCACCAGGATTGATTTTACTGAGACCGTGAACACAGTGGAAGACTCACCAGATCGTTATATGCAGAGGCCTCTGCTGTGGTGGCCATTCAGTAGCATGCATGATAGTGAAAATTGTAAATAACCTTACAGCCATTTTTACAGGAAAAACAAAACAAAACAAAACAAACCAGAGTCAGTGTGTAACTTGATAAAGGTCTGCTGTGATCAGCCCCCAAACCCCTCTGATAGAACGCGATGCTAACAGGTAAACTGGCAATGGGCATTTCTGTAAGAGTAGTCACGTGTCAATTGATCAAGCTGGAAACATGAAGCCTTTGCTGTAAGTGGGATGCCATGAGGTAATCCCTCTATTCCTCTGGGGGAAAAATAAAATATTGTCTCTAGACATTTTCCTCTATCTAAAATGGAGTATTATGTCACTATTAAAACCATTTTTTTTTCAAGAGAATTCTTTACTTTGTAAGAAATCAATATCACAGCTCACATTAAGAGACGTGGTAGTCAGCAAACACTAACACTAGACAGAGGCTTGTAAATTAGATTGGTGTCACTAGTGAGAAATTATGATTAAGGAATCATTTTCGCTTTATTCTTCTGACTTAGTTTATATTTTTAAGTTAGCTTACAACATGGATTATTTTCCTATTACTGTAATAGAACACAGTGACAGGAAGAATGTTCAGGAAGAATGGATTTATTTTGGCTACACTTCCAGAGTGATCAGTTCCTGGTGGGGAAGGCATGGCGACAGGAGCCTGAAGTCAGACTGGTAGGCAAAAAGAAAGAGACCACAGTTTCACTACCCACAGTGGGGAGGGGAGAGAGACAGACAGAGACAGAGAGAGACAGAGACAGAGGTGCGAGTGGAAGGAGAGAAAGAAGAACAAGAGACAGAAACAAGAGGAAGAACAGAGAGGGGACGAGGGGAGGAAGAGGAAAGAGAGACAGACAGAGACAGAGGGGACCAGAGGGAGGGACAGGGAGGAGAAGAAAGAGAGAAACAAAGACAGAGACAGAGAGGGACAGATGGGGGGGGAAGAGAGAGAGAGACAGAGACAGAGACACAGAGGGACAGATGGGAGGAAGAGAGGAGAGAGGACAGAGGAGACAGAGAGGAAAAGGGGGGGGGACAGAGGGGAAGGGAAAGAGAGAGACAGAGAGACAGAGAGGGACAGAGGGGGAGGGAAGGAGAGAGAGAGAGAGAAAGAGAGACAGAGAGACAGAGAGGGAAGGAGAGAGAGAGAGGGAAGGAGGAGAGAGAGAGAGAGAGAGAGAGAGGAGAGAGAGAGAGAGAGAGAGAGAGAAGGAAGTGAGGCCAGGCTACAAGTCTTCAGTCTGCCCCAGTGACAAACTTCCTCCAGCAAGGCTCCACCTCCAAAAGGTTCCACAAACCCTCCCAACAGTAGCACCAACTGTGGATTACAAGTCTAAGCATATGAGGTTCTCGAGGCCACTTGTATTCAAACCATAACGCAAAGGGACGAGTTTCTTTATGGCACTTGTGTACACACGTAGTGTCTGTGTCCCTCTCTGGTTTCCTGTCATCAACACACTCTCACTCCACAGAAGCCTACACTGTCACAGAAGCTTGGCTCCACATAGGAATAGAAGCACATGGTATTTGTCCATAGTAATCACCAGTTGTGTCTATAGCAATAGCCTGAAGTGAGTGGGCATGATTAGATAGCAAGACTATTGAAGGCCAGATTTGAAGTATGTCTTGTGACTCTCCTATAGCGATTCATGGATGGCCAGAATATCCCTACCTGTGATAGTGGCATGCCTCCACATCACACGGCATACTCTGGACAGTCAAGACGTTTTCCTGCTTACCACTCAGCCCTCTGACTAGTTTTCCCAACAATATAATCCACACATGGCATTTCTCCACTTGATTCTAGACATCTCTCCATGTCAGAGGAGCATGTTGTACCTGGGACAGATAGCTGCATTCTACATGGATCTCAGAGGCTATGGACAAGCCTGGCAGGCCATCCATATGTCCTTGTCTAGAAACACTCATAAAATGTGCTCATTTTTACCTTTGTGGTGAATAGGACTATGCCCAGTGGCAGCAATCACAGTAGTCTGACCCATTCTACTATTACTTACTTCAAGGTCACCCTGAAGCAGGACAGTAGACCTCTGTGCATAGGGCTCAGGTGTGCCCAACTTTGGGCTCCCCTATGTTCAGCCTGGTGTTCTACACTCAAATCTAAACACTGAGCCAAGGCTCAGTTTGAATTTCAAATGCTGGTTATCAGATCACTCAAATCCCTCTGCCCTCTGGATGATTGTTTAGCAGAATCAGGACATCTATTTTCGTGTGTGTGAGTGTTTGTGTGTGTGTATACATGTGAAAACCTAAAGTTAACCTTTTGTCACCTTTTATGAGTATGGGTGTTTTCCCTGCCTATGTATCAACACTGTGTGAGTGCAGTGCCCACAGAGGTCAGAAGAGGGCATCAATTTCCGGAACTGATGTTACAGATGGTTGTGTTCCAACGTGTGGATGCTGAGAGTCTAACCCACGTTCTCTGAAGGAAAAGCCAGTGTGTTTAGCCACGAAGCTAACTTTCTTAACTCCTACCTTGTTTTTTTGAAACAGGGTTTCTCACTGGTTTAGAACACACTAATTAACCTAGACTGTCTTAGCCGAGAGCCCCAGGGATCTACTGGTCTCCAATTCTACTGTGCTGGGATTATAAGTATGTATTACCACAGCTGTCTTGTTTTGGTTTTTAGCTTCATTTTCATAGAATCACACTGGGATCCTCATGCTTGTTCAGTGCACCCCCTTACTGACTGAGCCATCTCTCCAGCACAGAGTCATCTTTACATCATCGCATCATCCATTGTTGAAGATAATATTAGACACCTCCTGCTGGATGACAAGTTGTCCTAACATTTTGGAGCTTAAAACAGTAGCACATGTTCCCCAGTAACTGGGGAGCAAGGCTGAGACACAGCCTTGGAATCTGACTTGGAGATGTGGGAGCATGCTCCCAGCACGGCTCGGCCAGTGGTTTCTGAAGCTTGACTGGGTGCAAGGTCCATGTGCACATGAAGTCACGTGATGGCAGGGTGTACCTGGTCACCTGGACATGTGAGTTTCCTTCTGATAATGTGGTACCAGCCTTCCATCTGCTGGAATGATCTGTGAAGGAAGGGGCAGGAAGTAAGGCTAACAAAGAAGGAAGGGCTTCCCTATGTGAGGTCCATCCTTTAAAGTTGTACTAGGTCATTTCTTCTTTGTTCATTGGAGATAGCTCATAAAATGCCCTCTGTATCCCATCCTTTGCACTAAACCACACTTCTGGAAGGAAATATCCTTAAATAATTCATGGTAATTTTTTCTTAATCAATACAGAGTTTTAATGTGGGCAGGTGATAGAAGAACCTTGTTTGTGTATTATCCTGGAGACAAATAGCTTCTAGAGAGGGTTTCAGTCTCCTGGGATCATTTTTCTCCTTTGAGGTTAGCCCTACCTGCCAGTGTGAACAGTGTGATGCTAAGAGAGGAGGAAGACAAGGCTGCAGCTCTCAACATCCAGGATCCAACCTAGGAGAGCAGAAGATGGCCCTGCCCCATGTGGCTTTCCTCACCTTCTTTAAAGGGAGCTGAAGATGCTTGCTGGAGGAAGGGCCCACTTGTAAAATCTGCACACACAACAGAACAGGAGCTTTACACAGCTTCAGACTCGTTCTACAAATGATGGCTCTGGTGCTCATTCTAATAAGCTGAGACTATGGTTTTGAGGGAGAAGGGCAGAATAGAGGATCATATTTTGCAGAAGCTAAAAACTGGAAATAAAATGGAGATTTGATCTATTGAAAGACAGGAGCTTGTTCAGCCCAGAGGACAGCAGGCTCTCCTTTCTGCATTACCTTTATAACAATGCTAGTGCAAGCTAAATGTAAGCTAGGGTGTTCTTCATGCGCTGATTGTTCACAAATAAGTATTGATTGTGTGCCAAGTTTGTTTCAGGTACCAGGTGCTACTCAGAGAACTTTGGAGGCAGCTGTGAAAACCTTTGCCTTCATCAGTCTTGCAATCTAACCATAGCATCTAAAAATAAGCAAAGGGCAAGTTACTAAACCACGTTTAGTCTCAGGGACTGGGAGTATCTCAGGTATGGAGCCCTTACCCAGCTTTGCATATTTGATCCCTGGCACCACAAAAAACAGGAGTGTCCAGGCATGGCGGAATATGCATATGCCTGTAATCCCAGTACTTGAGAGCTAGAATCAGAAGGATCAGAAGTTCAAGGTCAACCCCGTGTCTACAACAGAAGGGCTGATGCTCACTGGGTTAGAGTGCTTTCTCCTCTTGTAGACAACCAGAGTTCAGTTGCTAACACCCATGTCAGGAGGCTCACAGCCACCTGTACCTCTAGCTCCAGGAGACCCAATACCCCAGACACCTGCACAAATGTGTACAATCTACACAGATATGCATATATAAATAAAAGTAATCAAATAGGTATTAAAAACTGAAAATCATATGTTAATAGCATTAAAGAAAAAAATCACAAGAAACAAATATGAATAGTCTAGGGAAGTTGTTCAAATGGTCACATTGAGAATTCATATTTGCCCAAAAAGCTAAAGAAAGCAAGGGTGTGGGCCGTGGATTATCTGGGGAAGGGGAACCTCAAAATTTAAAAATAATGCAAAGGTCCCCAGTCACATGGGCCCAGTACGCAGTAAAACATCAAGGAGGCACTGCCGTCAAAATGAGGTGGGGGCAAGAGGAGCTCAATCAAACATAACTTGTTGCTTCTATTTGAGGACTTTGTTATTACTGGGCACCTGCTGAAGGCCTGAGGCAGAGAGGTACATGGGCTGATGGGTGCTGTGAACACCCACGAGTGCTTGAGACATGATGGGGCAACCTGAGCCAGGATTGCTGTAATGGAAGACTGGGAGGTGTAGCTTAGATTTTTTTTAAAACCTCCTTTAATAAGGGTTCTTAAATGCTTTAATCTCCCTTCTAGCCCATCAGTCACCAGAGGTAGTGGAAAAGAAAGGTTAATAGGGCAAAGAAGGATGTGGACATTTTTAGAAATAGTTCTTTGGGGTGATCACAATCTTCATTGTCAGGATATTAGCAGTTAGGTTCACACGAATCAATAGTGTTAGCTTGATCCACTCACAAACGCCATTCATGAATCAACAATGGCAGTTTGATCCAGAAGAAACTGTAAGGTTCTGCCAATCAGCCAAGTCTGAGGAAGTAGCAAGAAGCCCCAAGAATATCACGAAAAGTTCTTTGGTGCATTCCTCTCTCTATGAAGTCCCAATAACAATGATCAGTGAAGAAGGCAAGGTGAACCAATGCCACAGTGTCATCAGTGAAGAGTCTGTTGGGTTACGCGCTTGTATATTTTTAAAAGCATGTGTCCTTTCAAGCATCTGCTCCAGCAAAACATCACATGCCCCTCTTCGAGGCAGCTCCCAGAAGAACATCACAAGTATGTTCTCAGTGAAACATCCTCTTATAAGATAGCTTTCAGAAAAACATCAATGACACAACTGAGTCTCCAAAGAAACCAGACATTTCCACTTCAGGGAGGTGCCAAGAGAGTATACCTGACATTACCAACATGTTGGAGACAAGAAATAGAGGCTTTGAGAACCACACTTTGAGCTGTGAGTCCTTTTAAAGCTTAAGAACTATCTTCTGAGACAGAGACACGATAGTGCCACAGGGAGAGGTGGTTCAGGGTGATATTGATTTGGAAGCAGTGTGCCTTCAGTATTCCAGGAATGTTTGAGGTTAGAATTCAGTGTGGGGAGTAAGCTCAACCAGACTAGAACAAAGGAGAGCAAACTTCCACAGTTGTGGGGGGCTCTTAATAGTCTGAATTGCTCATTTTTGTAACCTGAAGGTCCCTTAGAAAACTCCGAAATAAAATCTCTGTCATTAAGTTTCGAAGTAATAATGTCCTTATGTGTAATTTAGGACAATCTGTTCTCTAGATGTCTGTTTCCTGCTTTTATCTTCTCATGTACGCTTTGGCTTTTAAAGGGAAAAAGTATTTATCCTTTTGCTCCACAGAACAAATTTTTCTCCATCCATCTCTTGCTCTGGATGATGGCCATTGGTCCGTCTCCCATTAGCCTGCTTCTTCCTAGTTCTCAACCCTATATTCTTCTCCATGGAGCTCCACTCAGGGTCACACTGTTCTCCATAGCTGTATGACTCCCCACTGGCAGAGTGACCTCCATCTTTTCCAAAGTGGCTTCCTGATCAGTATCATTAAGTCTCAATGCCCCTCCTCAGCCTATCACACAAGGCAGCAGTCGATTAACTGTCGTTCTGTGCCCTCTATCTCTGTGGATGATTGTATGATTGTTAAATTACTCAGAATGGACTTTCCCTTTGACCTGAACTGACTGATGGCAAAGACCCTGTAAGTGTCCAGGATGCAGCCAGCTCATCTATGCCATGATGTCTATGTTCCTTCCATGTGTGAGGTACCCCCTTCTATGACTGGGCACTATCCTGGCCCTCTTCTGGTCAAATGAATGACTGAGTCTCCCCTCTCTGCCTCGTCTCTCATTTGACTATCCTTCCCCCACGGTCAAATTACTCTGTCTTTTATTTCCATCTTCTGCCTTTGGATTTCCATCTTCCACAGCTTAGCTAAAAGCTCTCCTGGTATACCACCTGCCATTTCTGCGAGGCTGCACTTTCTCTGGCCTTTCTGGTTCAGGTCAGGTGTTTGTTCTACCTCTTCAGTTTCATCCTGTACTTCACTCCACCATCATATGTAAGTTTGTGTTTAACCGCCTCTACCATTTTCTCTGCAACCCAGAGTGGTCCATAGAAAAATGGCCTGAGGCTCTCACTATGAGAACAGCCAGCTTGAGCTAAAATAATAAGTATAGAATTGTTATATTTTTCTTTTCTCTTTCCTTTGCACCTCTGTATCCCTTCCATATTTTCCTTCCTTCTTTTAAGCACATGTGGGATTCCAAGCAACAGAGAAAGAAGTGTTAATTAAAGCCAGGCCTTCAGCAGGTGGGCATGTGGCAAGAGATTGTATGTCAGATGAGAGAGGAACCTATGGTTTTAAAGATGCAGCAATACTAAACATGACAAGCTGTTCTTGTTTCCTCGTGGGCACATTTGAGCTCTCGGTAGGTCTTTGTAGTAGTCCTACGGCCTGATTTGGTCCATCAGTCAACATCAACTTCCTGTTTCCTGTCTTCTCAGTGGGCTTCTAGTCCCTTGGGTCTTGGTGATGAACCAGAATCACAGATTGTCAGAGAGCTGAGGCTTCCAAACTGTGAGTTCTTTGTACAGGGCACATTTCCCTGTTGCCCTCCCTCTGCACCCTGCTTGGTTTCCATAGAAACCCCTCATCTGGCTGCACATTCCCATGTCTAATGGTCACTTTGTGTTTCCGTGTGTGGCTGCTTATTTGCCCTCATGTTGTTTTCTTGGATGGAATGTGAAACACATTTCATATATTTTAGTACCTCCCTGAGGATACACCTTACATTTCTGTAAGTTTATATCTGCTTTTAAAGAGCAGGTAGATTTTGATAGAGTGGCGTTAATCCTTCTCCCTACCTCACTCCTTTTTCCATCTAATTCCTCCTCCCTTCAGATTTATGCTTCTCTCGTGTGCCTACCACACTCAACATTGGTCTCCGAAGACATGCCAAGTCAAGCCATGCACAGAATGTTATGAGAGACAACTTTGTATTACCTCCTAATCAACATACAGTAAGGATAATTGAGTAAAGCTTTGAAGGTGGAATCTACCTATCCCCAGTCAGAGCAAGCCCCATAGTGTCAATCTATTGCCCCAGTTATCCTGTGAACCCAGTTATCCACCCTGGGTTCCCCACTCAGTTAATTTCTGTCTCTAAGTAGTCACTAGCTCATGACACTGTTTCAAAGAGACAGGGTGAAGACTGCAAAGCTGTGTTTCTGTCCACTCAGCTTAGGGCTGGCACCTCTGAATGGAGACTCTGGCTACTCACCCCACCTTTCCCCTTGAGTTCTGCCAACTATGAGTCTCTTTTTAAATAATAGGCTTTTCCCCTTTGATACTATCATACAATGTATTATGAATACACTCCTTTCCAACTCCTTCCATTTCCACCCTCTATACCCTCCTGTGGCAGTTTGAATTTGCTTGGCCCAGGACTCCTCATTAAAGGTATGACTATGTTGGAGTAGGTGTGGCCTTGCTGGAGGATGTATGTCACTGTGAGAATGGGATTTGCAGCTTCCTCTTAGCTGCCTGAGGATGCCAGTCTCTCCTGTTGCCTTTGGATCAAGATGTAGAACTCTCAGAATCTTCTCCACCACAATGTCTGACTGAATCCCTGCCATGCTTCCTGCTATTATGATAATAGAGAAACCTCTGAAAGTGCAAGCCAGCCCCAATTAAATGTTGTCTTTATTAGAGTTGTGTTTATAAGAGTTTATAGGCTATGGTGTCTCTTCACGCAATGGAAACCCTAAGACAACCTCCCATTCCTTTGATGTGTGACCTTCTCACGGCATATCATCAACTGACAAGAGTTAAACATTTAAAAAAGAAAATTAAAGTCTTCTCTCTAGCAATGACTAGATCCCAGTAGGCTCCTCCCCATCAGAGTGGGATTCCATGCTCCTGTTCCTCGGGTTGGGATTTTGTCTCTTGTGTATTCTATGACAATAATTGTGAGTCCATGTCCATCTGCCCCATTGTGTCTGGTGAACACTGTTCCCTTATTTTTACTGACCATCTCTGGCCCTACACTCTCTCCACTCCCTCTTCTTGAAGATACATAGGAAGTGATTCTGTGATATTCATCGTCCTTTCAGTATCATGTTTCCCTAAAACATCTGGGCTTCTTTGTAGGAAGAAAACCTAACAGTGAGCTTAGAAGTCAGTGGCTCTCTGAGGAGATAGCTGGCTAGAATATATATAATTTAAACATAGTATTTAAACATTATGCACTCCTTCCCTACCCTGGAACTGAGAAGCTTCTGCTACAAGCTTCCTCTCTTGTCTTCACTGTGCATCATACACAGCCCTTCTCTGTTCCTCCTTCACCACCTGCAGGTCCCCATGGCCCAACATGTCACTCATGACCTACATCACTCATAGCTGAAGGATGCTCCTTAGAAGAGCACCTCATCTAGAGGATTAGTAGATGAAGCTTCCCTTATATTTTTGTATAGATCTTGAGAGAGTCTGATTCCTGGAAAATTCAGTCATATTTTATGAAGATTATTTGTCAGTGGCTAGAAAATTGGTCACACATGATGCACAGCTGGGAGGACTGATGAGCTTTTCCTGGAGCATTTTGTCAGTGTGGGGTGCAATGCCCATGGTGGAGACCTCACTTCCACAGCACCCACCAGTGTGTTCCAATGGCAGGGCTCCGTATTCAGACTGCAGAGCTGCCATGGCTGCTCTGAGTCATCTGCTGCTGCCATGAATTTATGGTGGCCAGGGTGTAGAAGACCTTTAGCTTTCCCAGAGATCTCAGAATGGAACTTTACATGTGAGGAAACTCAGAACTGTGAATAATTCGTCCAGAAGGCAGCAACAAGAGTAGAGATGAACATTCAGTGGAATATTGGTTCCTACTCCACCATCTACGTCCTGAGAGTTCCAGATGTCAGCCTGTTGTGTGAAGGCTCAGGGAGGGGCAAGGTCTAGCCTGGGGCTATCTATCTAGGTCTGTCAGGTGGTAACGTAACACCTGTAGGGATGATAGCAAAAAAAGGGAAGGGAGAATAGAAGTGTTCTAACCAACGATATAGTCAAAGCCTCATCATTCCTGGCACTCCAGACCTGGATGGTCTGCTGACAGTCATGCTGGGGTCTACTTCTTTCTAAGCAGAGGCTTAACTATGGCAGTTTGTGGTGGTTCCCATAACTCTACAGTGAACACCACTACATCCATGTCTCTATTTGAGGACCTCTGTTCTCAGGGCTTTAAGGAGATGAATCTCAGCTCTGTCTTGCTCATAACTGCTCAGCTAACTCCAGTGTGTAGCTGTGACTCTTTCCCATGCTACCCTCCACACTGCCCACCCATTCTTTATATGTATCTGAGATTTAGCTATGACCTCATGTTAATTCCCAGAGTCTTTGGAATCCCACCTCCATTGCCCATGGGAAAGAGAAAAGGATGCCTTACTGAGATCAGAAAGCACCGTGAGTGTTCCAGAACCATCACATTTCTTCCTTCTTTGTGCCCACCCCCTGCAGACCACCCACAGAAAATGTTTCACTGGAAAGATCACATCTGTGTTTCAATCCATCTTCTCTCCTATGGCTCAGTTCCCTCAGAGAACTGTTTGCTCCTTGGTGTGGATCTATTGACCACAGATCAATCACTAGGTTCCCTTGGGCAAGGGTGCAGCTGTGTTATACTCCGTCAGAAGGACCGACCAAGCCTGCTGCCCTTGATGTGTTTCTCTGTCCTGTGCTAGATGCTGGATGCTGCGGTGACTGTGGTTTTATAGGAAACGGGAGGCAGTGAGGTATGAACAGGCACTCTGTGATTAGAATGGTCCAGGGAGATAGCTTCCCCGAGAAGATGACACATAACTGATATCAAAGAAGAATCTGGGACTAACCTGTCTCCCAGAGGCAGGAGAGAACAAGTAAGTGCATAGTGACCAGAAGGAAACAAGGGCAGGAAGGAAGGAGCCTGTGGCTGGGCAGCAGCAGGCCAAGGATGGGGAGACACACTTCACAGACACTCAAGCAGACTGCTAGTTATGGGTTCCACCAGGGACACTGGAAGAAGATCACCCTTCCTTTCAGGAATGTGGAGAACAGGGGCCTTGTAGGGTAAGTGAGCTAGGACAACTGGTGTGGAAAAGTGTACAGCTTCCTTTAGAGAGTCTAAGTAGACTTAGTGTGGGACCTAGCAACCCCACAGCTGGCCTGGGAAGCGAATGTGGAAAGACAGTTGTGCCTCTGTGTTCATTGTTCTACTGTTTACAATACCCAGGGTGAGAGCATCCACAGGTAAGATGGGTGGAGAAGAGGCATCACATGCATGTTAGTTTTGTAAACTTGATACAAACTGGAGGTCCCTTAAAGAGGGGCCTTCACTTAAGGAATTGCTCCCATTAGATTGGCACATGGGCAAGTCTACTGTATATGTTCTTGATTGCTAATTGATGCAGGAGAATTCCATCCATGGTGGGCAGTGCCATCTCTAAACACGTAGGCTGAAGTGTATATGAAAAGTAGCTAAGCAGGTCAGAGAAGGCAAGCCTGGAAGCAGCTTTCCTTGTGCTGTCTGCTTCATTTTCTGACTGCAGTTTTTTCCTTGGCTTCCCTTGATCATGGACTATGACATCTAAGGCAAAGAAGCCCTTTTCTCCTCGCATTGGTTTTGGTCAGTGTTTTACCACAGCAACAGAAAGCAAACCTGGACATCGTATTTAAGTCTATGGAATACAAAATATAGGCCATACCCTCCCCTCTCCAAAGGAAAAAAGACAATTGTGCCGCTGGTGCAACCTGGACAAATCTAGAGGACATTGCATGGAACAGACTGACATAGAGATGGAAGTGCCAAGGTCCTCATGGCTATACAGAACCAGGAGACACTAGGCTCTCAGAAGCAACGAGTACAATAGAACAGGTCAAGGGACAGGATCAGTTCAAGGAGTGGTTTTAGTCAGAGAACAAGCATGCATGGTCTTTTCTACAGTGAGATTAGTTAGCAGTGATATAATATGAGAGACTGTATCCTAAATGCTTGCAACACACACACACATACACATACAATCACACACACACATATACGTACACACCACATACATATACATACACACACAGAACACATTTAATATGTGAATGAGGGTCCTGTCAGTTAGACTGATTTGAATATTACAAAAGCAAACCTCAAATCCCCATGCTCTCTTCCTCAAAGATCATAGATCTTAGAATATCATAATGTGTGTGCCAATGAAAGTTTATGAACACAACATGCTCGCAGATACCTGTGGGTCCAGAGGAAAACATCAGATGCCCGGAGCTAGAGTTACAGGTGGTTGTGAGTTGCCTCATGTGGATGCATTTAGGATACAGTCTCTCATATTATATCACTGCTATGACACTGGGCCGTGGTGAAGCCAGATAATGCTCTCAGGCCAGGGTTCTCTGTACCTGGTGACTGGCAGACTCAGGCCATCCCTGGGGCCCTTGACAAGTGTCCTGAGTATCAGGGCTGGCTGGAGCTCCTAGTGGTAATTTGGTTCTATTTGAACTTGGGCAATTTTCATTGCCTTTGAAATCTCATTCAGTTGGGTTTAATAACAAATAAATAATTCATGGGGCCTGGAAAATGAAAGGGAAAGGAAAATAAAGAAATATGTCCTCAGAGATGAAGGAAGGGGCACCTTGGCACTCAGCACCACTCCCCAGCATCTGCTCCCAGGAGACTCACTGCTTCTGAGAAGATTCATAGGACCAAAGGAGGGAGTGTTAACTCTCTCAGGCACAAAGGATTCTCCCTTCACCCATTCTATTGTCAAGGAATTGGCAAGAGATGGACAAGTGCCCACTCCATGTAGCCCAGACTTGTGGCCACCAATCCACTCAGTGTCCCAACAGTAATATCAGAGCTCTTGTTCCTTTGCATGGGAAATAATTGGTTTTGGTAAATGTCAAGAGGGGGTAAAACACCTTTGAATATTCAAATGGTGCTAGAGGTCCCTCCAGGGATCACCTGCTGCTTACAAGTGGGTGTAACTTGACTTCTGACTTCCTGAGGAGCCTCCTGGCCAAACTTAATGGATTCATCACACCTACCTAGCAGCCCTAACAAGAGAGCAAGCAGAGAGGTCTTCTTTGTGCCTAGAGTCACCTAAGAAGTAGCTCAAAAGTAGGTGCACTGCATCGAATCAAATCCTTAGGTCTAACTTTTAGGATGTAGAGTATCTGGATCCCGGATGTGGGAAGAGACCATAAGATAAGTCTTCAAGGTGGGCCTATGATGGGACCATGAGATGGTCAACAGTTGGCCGGTGTTGACTGCTAGGGTGGGTCCTTTCTAAGTCAACTCATATACAATGCCACAGACAGCATGCAGGCTGCAGTCCAAGAGTTGGCTATATGTGTGTACCAAGCAATTCTTAATAAGTGGAAAGTAAGATGAAATGAGAAAATACTTATTTTAAACTATGACAATTTAGTAACACAGAAAAAGATATGCAAAGTGGAGTCTATTCTTGAGCTATCCACCACCTAGATTTCCTTTTTGCAAAAAGATGCATATTGAGTTATTTAGACCCCAAATGTTTGGTTTTATTTTCTTGAAATAATTTAAAAATAGATATGGAATAAATATGCAAAATGCTAGTGATTGCCAAAATCTGAGTGATGGCTATATGAAACATAATTATACCAGGAGCCTTTTACTTTCCACAGTGGTTGAAGTAATTGTTAAAAGTTGGCCACCAGAACTTTTTGCAGATAGGTTCCAATCTTTGCTGGGGATTTATTTATCTTTATTGTGGAGGGCTTACTTGATCTGACCAACCAAGCTGTCGACTGGCCACCTGCCTTCACTTGTCAGAAGGATTAAATCCCTAAAGAAGGGCTCTGGATAGACATGTTTGAGGCTGAATTGATAACTTGGAACCTCAGAGCTGAGTGTCCTTGTAGGGAGCAGAAGTCCACAGGCACTTCAGACCCCTGGGTGACCAGCGTGCAGATGAGAACTCAAGTTTCAAAGGAAAGAGAGGAAGGTTTTTTCCATTAATTGATTCATTCATTCACTTTACTTCCCCAATCACAGTGCACCTTGCAGCATCCCTCCCCGTTCTCCCCTTGCACAGCCTAAAACTGTACCTATGTTAAAGATGCTAGAAGACTAAATGACTGACTTCGAGATGAGGGGGAGTTAAAACTGACAGGCCAGAGACAAATGAGCTGCTGTTCGACCTTTTGAAAAACCATCTGTTGCTGCTCTTGTGTCTGACATAACATCCTGTGCCTTCAAAACCTTAGAAGATATTCTACTTCCACTAGCTCACTTCCACTTCAGCCTCATACTAGTAGTAGGCCACAGTGTCTTCCCATTTGGGACCCAGGGAAGAATCCTGACTCGACTAGGATCCAATGTTAATCTCAATGTGGACATACTGTAGTGGCCAATGTTTGTAACATAGACAGGAAGGGTACAAAGTAGAGAGGAAAGCACAAAGGGATGGCAGGTCCCTTGTCTGACAGAATGAAAACACTAGCTTCTACCAACCTCAAAGCTGACCACATCCTCAGCCAGCATCTGAAACCATCTGCAGCTCCCTGCTTTGTGGTAGTGCACCTACCTGTAGCCAGCATCACATTTGGAAAATACTTGGATTTGTGATTTCCTTTGTTCGTGGCTTATAAAATCCCATGTAACCACTTCTACAGCAGAACACATTATTTGGAGTAATCTAAATTTGTGTTCCCAGCCGTGGTTACCAATATTTGGCTCCAGAATAAGCTCTCTTACTCCCTTTGGGGTGAGAGCCATGTTTTACACAAAAGAAGGCAGGGGAGATTCTGTGAAACCCTATTTGTACTTTGCTGAAATATTGAATACTGCTTGATTGGTTTTAATTGGCTGCAAAGTTTCATGCGGCTCAAAATAGAGTGTGGGGTACCAAACAAGTCAAAGCATGAGGGAAGAAGAGATTCTCGGTTGTAGCTTTCTAACATTGGTTTGGGGGCTGGGGATCATCTGGGGCTTTCTGGGGGTGGGGAAGCTAGGCAATATCCTGCCTCCTCCAAATGCAGCTTCTCATGCAAAAATCTTCAATGCAGGGTCTTCAATTTCCCCACCTTTTGTGTTTTGTTTCTCTTGATGTTTCCCCCAGGCTCAGTCCCTTATTCTTTGGAGCCATGGAGCCATGGTACCTCCCAATATTACTGAGGACTGAGAACATTGGCAAGAAGCCACAGCTTCTATTCTCAACTCTATTTGGGCAGTCAGGGAAGAAGCTTGACCTTGAATCTGGAGCTAATCTCAAGTGTATAGATCATAGTGGCCAGACTTGTAAAACAGACAATAGAGGAAGAAAGTGGAGAGGAAAGCATCAAGGGATTTCAGGTCCCGTGACTGACAGAAGTATAGAAAATTAGCAGAAGGGAAATTAGTGACATATTCTAATACATGAGCTATAGCCAGCAAGTGAGCAGAGGCCACTCTCAGCAAGTGAGTGAGAGCCCTGTGGGGGCAGCCCAGCTCAGCGGCCGGCCTGGCCTGCTTTGAGGGTCACTTGAAAGACTTTTAATACTCATCTCAGAAGAGGAAAGGGCAAGGTTCTTCATGGTCTGGAGGTCAGAGGGCAAACAGATACTGTATTCTAAGTTTAAAAGCCTTTCATAGGAGAAGCATCAAGCTACCTGGATGCAGGAAATTAGAGAGAGAGAGACAGAGGGAGCAAACTTGTAGACCTATAGAGAGCAGCTTTAGGATTAAAAAAATAGAGAGTAAGATGAGGTGAGAGGAAGCTACATTTAAGCCAGGAAAAACATAAAGAACAAAACTTGGAATGTGCAGCAGATGGCAGAAAGCTCATCTAGCCCAACAGGACAGTGGTCTCCAGTTCCAGTCACAATAGATGCCTTTGGATGAGTATAGAAAGGTCTCTGGGACTTGTCCTTCGATAAGCTTGACTGAGGGAGAGACCGCCTCTTATTATTTGTTTATTTAATTCACACACACGTGTGTGTGTGTGTGTGTGTGTGTGTGTGTGTGGTGTGTGTGATGTGTGTCTCTTTCTGTGTCTGTGTGTGTGTGTGTGTTTGTGTCTGTGTGTCTCTGTGTGTGTGTGTTGTGTGTATGTCTGTGTGTGTCTGTGTGTGTGCACGTAGGTACAAAGAAAGCCAATAGAGAGCAGGTATCCCCTGGAGCAGTTGTTGCAAGCACTCATAGTTACTAGGAACAGAACTCCAATCCTTTAAGGAGCAGCAAGCATTCTTAACTCTGAATCATCTCTCCAGCCCAGCTCCTGTTATTGTTAGTTTGTATTATTTCTGGTTCCATCATTACTGATAGCGAACATAATTTTTCAAGCAGTGAACAACTGACTCAACTGCCAGGGTTGCAGCTATCCATCAGACTCCAACCATGCAAGTTTAATCTGGCTGTGTGGACAGAGCCACAGTGGGCTGTCACTTGTCTCTGCAGTGTTCTGGTTTCCCCAGATACAGTACAGTGATGACTATGTCTGACTTATAAGATGCCACAGCAATCACACGGGAACAACCATGTCAAACACTTTTAAATGTGCCTGGCAATCAATAAGCACTCAACAAACACTGCCACGAATATTGTCACAGGTGTGTGTGCTGCTGAGGGAACCTGTCACAGCGAATCATGATTTATGCCGGGAGATAATGGAAAATATTTATTTTGGTTATTTTCTTGTCTAGGTAGTGCCTGAGGGGATAATAAAAATATAAACAGGCAGGTATTTCCCCTTTGTTGGCAAGCATGATTCGTCTGATGAAATTATACGTCTCTGCTTATCTATTTTCTTTCTGTCTTCAGACTGGAGAACAGAATCCATGTAAAAAGAAGGGAGATCTTCTAGCAGGGTTTTGATGGATAGATGACTGCACTGCTGATTGACAGCCAATTGCTATGTAAGGAGGGTCAGCAATTAAGGATAATTCTTCCACATTGCAGGAGGAGTACTTTTATACAGAAGGCAAGAGCCCTTTCCTTACCAAAAAATAAAATAGCCAAGCAGGAGCTGCCGACATGGCTCACAGTGAAGAGTCCTTGTTGCTCTTACAGAGGATTTAGATTCAGTTCCCAGTACCCACATGGCAGCCCACAACCACTGGGGATGTCCAGTGCTCTCTTCTCGACCCCAGAGGTACCAGGCACACACAGTACATGCAGACAAAAAAGAAATACACAATAAACATAAATAAATCTTTCAAAAGGATAAAATAGGAAAAGTAGTAAAGCATACATATGTCTACATTTTTAATGTCTGATTTGTAACTTATTATGGTCGAAAAAGCGGGAGCTTGCCATGTCTGGCTTCTCCTGTACCATTCCAGAAGGTTCACTGATTGACTCTAATGGAAGATGTACACGTGTAGATGCTATACCATGAGTGAAGTCCAGCAGCTTCGAGGTCAGGAGACTTCGGACGCAGATAATGTGTAGAACACACGGGAGGGGGCATCGAATGCCCTGGTGACACCGTCTCCAACACTGTCACCACAGCTCTCGAGTACTCGACCACTTTCCCAATGAGGAGATCTTAAAACAACTGGTGAATTGAGATCACTTGTTACATTCAGCAGCTACAGACTGAGGAAATCAAGGTACTGTTTATTAAGAAACTGACTGTGGATCAAAGGAGTTGTTTTGGTAGCAAGATTTAGGGTGAGATCTTTTGTATTATCAGATCTTGAAATGCACAGCAGTCTTTGTTAGCTATCAACACAGTAGGTTAACCTACTAAACAGTAGGGCTCCTGAGCTTTCAACACCTACCATGCTGCCATATTCTGGCCTGAGGCTGATTTTGGAAGCTTTATCCATGAAGCTATATAATGTCAGACTTTCTTAAATGGGCTTGTCTCACTCAGCATGAATCTCTCCAAGCTGCATCCATGGTTTCACATACAGTAGAATCTTCTTCGTTGTTGAGACTGGATACTATTTTCTGGTATATATATATATGGCATATGTCCTTTATCTGCTCCTTTGTTATTGAGCAGCTGGTCACTACAGTGCCCTGGCTATTGGGCCATAGTGGCATGGTGAATGTGAGGTGGGTGGTGTTTTTTCATGTGTGTGTGTGTGTCTGTGTCTGTGTGTGTGCGTGCGCGAGCACGCGCATGTGCATGCATGTGCACACACACACACACATATGGGCACTCTCTGTAGGCCATGGTCAACATTGCATGTCTTTCTCAATTGCTTTCCACCTTACTGTTTAGGACAGGGTCTCTGGCTGAACCTGGAGTTCACCATTTGACTAGACCAGCTGCCAGTGAGCTCCAGGGATGCTTTTATCTCTGCCTTCCTTTTGCTGGGCCTACAGGCCCATGCCATAGTGCCTGGCTATTCATGTGGATTTAAATGTAACCTTTAGTTCTAGTTCAATGGGGGCAGGAGAACCTAAGGGCCGCTTATGGAGTTTCCCTGTGATGGACTTAATGTAAGCAGGTTCATGATTGCCTGTGGATGCTTCTAGAGCCATCAGATGGAGTTAGAGTCAAGTGTCTTTGAGTCCCCAGAGGTGATTGACACAGAAAGGAGCTGCTGGTCCTTGTGACGCTTGCTGACACCAGCTTAAGTGGAGCCACTTCTGCGCCTGCTACAGACACTCACCACTCAGAGGCTCACAGTGGAATCCTACCTGTAGCCATTGGAAGCTCCACTGTAAGTCTCAAAGCCAATGGATAGTGAACTTTGTAATGGATTCCTGGGTGGAGTCACCATGACTTTCATCTTACTGGCTCCCATGTGAGATTCAGATAAGATGATAGATGTGTGTCTGTCAGGATTTGAGTGTGAAACATCTCCAACAGGCTCGTGTTTTGAATACTTATATAGGCAGCTGGTAGCACTATTTTGAGAGCTTGGTTATGCTTCCCCCAAGGAAGGAATTTTAACTAGTGTGGGGATAGTGCATGAGTACAGTTGCCCACAGAAGCCAAAAGAAGGTGTCAGAGCCCCTGGAGCTGAAGTTATAGATGGTTGCAAGCCACCTGGTGTGGGTCCTGAGAACTGAACTCCTGTTCTTTGGAAGAGCAGTAAGTGCTCTCAAGTATTGACCAATCCTTCCTGTCCAGGGCTTGTGAATGACCTTTAAAAAATGGGGTTCCTTTTTGTATGCACCCCTCATGGAAACACCAGGAAGCAATTATGGTACAGCCCCAACTATTCCATGAAAGCCTGTCACTAAATTTTATCTATTAAAATTTTTTATCTATTAAATTTTCCAGAAAATTTCACACAGTGCCACCAGATTAACACATGCTGCTCCCAATAAAACAGACCCTGGGCTATTGGTTCTGAAAATATGCATCTGAAAATGATCTTCTCAAGTCTGTTTAGGATCCAAGCATCCACTCATCTCAAGCTCCCTTAAACGTTTGACAGCCTGACTTTATACAAAGATACCTTCCACGTGTCCATCCCGCCTCTCACGTCTCCTCTTTACCCAGTTCTTAGCTCAAACTGTGTTTAACCAGATCTTCTCAATTATTCAAGACTTACCTCCTGTTCCAGGTGGTAAACTGGAGAGGAAGGCTACGAAACAAAACAATAAGAACTGTAAAAAGAAATCAGTCAAGCTGAATACTCTGGACACACAGGAAATACGCCTCTCATTTCCATTCTTGTTTTATTCGAAGTCTGGTTTTGTCCCGATGCCAGGCTGGCCTTGAACTCACGATCCTCCTTGCTCTGCCTCATTCTTAATCCTTCATTTCTCATGTGGAGTGTCAGAGTACTGTCCTGGGGAGTCTGAGGACAGTCAAAGCCCTGTCTTCCTCTGCTTTCACTTTAATAGCAACAGTCAATTAATACATTTTCATCCAAATATACAAATTGAAAGATTTCTTGGTTGGACAATCAGAAACTTGACCTAATCTGCTCAATCCCCATGAATTTTATTTACCAGATGATCTACTAAGATATTCTGTAATTGAATAGAAATTCACAAAATTTAAAATTTTACAATTTCATATCATGGTCTCAAATGAGAAACTCAAAGTAACTTCTCAGAAGGGCCAAGGCATGAGACCCTCTGCCTTTGCTTCTGGGGTCTATGGAAATAGATTTACATTTTCTTAGTGGGATTCTTTAAAGTCCAAGCAGTGAATTTCTTGTGTATTTTATATCCATACATAGCAGCCTAGTATCTCTGCGCTTTGGGGTCAGCCATAGAAGTCTGGAACTGGAAAGGGACACAAACCACACTTCACTAACTACAAGTTTAAATGAGAATGAGCGAATGAGATTCCTGTCTCCTTTAGAAAAAAATTTATTTGTTTTTTACTTATTTATTTATTTATTATTTATGTGCATGTGAGTTGCATACATAAATGGGTGTACATATGCATGCATGAACATTCCTCTGTGTGTGTGTGTGTGTGTGTGTGTGTGTGTGTGTGTGTGCATCTGTGTCCATGCATGGAAAAAGGCATTGGGTGTTTTTCTCTTTGTTTTTCTGACTATTTCTTTGAGGCACAGTCTCACCTGGAGCTCACATCTTCTTGGCTAGTCTGGAAGCTAACAAGCCCAGATCCCTCTGTCTCGGCCTGTACACCACTCCCAGAGCTGGAGTTATAGGCACGTGTAGGACACCTGGTTTGGTGTGTAGGCACTGGCATCTGAACTTCCAGTCTTCAGGATCATGCAGTGGGCAGACATTTTCTAAAACATAGTTTTTCATGGATTCTTTGTGAATCTCACATCATGCTCCCCAACCCCACTCATTTCCCAGTCTTTCCATATTCACCCTCCACCCTGTAACTTCCCCCAGAAAATACAATTTTAAAAAACTAAAGTTAAACAAACAAACAAACATGTCTCTGACCCCTGAAGTAATGACCACAGCAGGCATTCTTAGCCTCTGAGCCTACCCCCTCTCTCATCATCTGATGTAGACATTTTGTTCTGGGATCCATGGGTCTAGGAAGCTGCTTTCCACTGTGAGGAAACATAATGATATCTGTAAAGTTATGTCAGCTGTCTTGAGCTCAGACAGGTTCATATTACAGACTACCTCTTGGTGACTAATCTTTGTTTGTGGACTGCTCTTCACAGGGCTGGTCCTTGGCAGGATACTGGATAGGGCAGGGGAGGAGCAAGTGAACAGAGTTAGCAGAATTCCATCAGGGTTTGTCAGTGAAGACCACAGTGTGGCCAGCACTCTGTCGTGAATCAGGGCCGCCTTCTTTCCTGTGTGGGAGAGTCAGCCCTGGCTTCCAGTGCTGAGGACTCACTGGAGAGCAGGTGTCCCTAAGGTCACTGAGACTGCATCAATCTCTGGCTTTGAGAGAAAAAAAAGAGCAGCCATCTGGCTGAGGTCAAATTGTTCAAGGTAACAACAGGAGAAAAGAATGCTCACATTCGAGGTACCTAAGTGTAGGGTATTGCACACACCACACACACACACACACACACCACATACATACATTCATACAACACACACACCACAAACATCACAACGCACACATATAACACACACCACAGATACCACCACATACACACACACCACAAATACCACCACATACACACACAATCACACACACACACACACCACAAATACCACCACATACACACACAATCACACACACACACCACAACCACCACCACATACACACAATCACATACACACATAGGCACACCGTACCAACCGCTCTCCACCCCCACATTTAGATGCACATACCACACTACTACCCACACAGAACAAAAAAAAAAAATGTCTTTTCCCCAATCTTCTCTGAGCGTCCTTCTCTACTGTAGAAAACAAAGGTAGTCAACACCATGATACACTGTGATGACAGCCCTGTCATGTAGTAGCTCTGCATCACGATCACACGCTATACAGACCATGAACAGATGACATCAAAACTCAGACATTCCAGGCCACTAAGTATGATACACCATGTCTACCAGTGATGTGAGATGCTGGGAAGTTCTCAGGATCCCTTCTTCCTCCTGAGTTGTAGGTCAGAGTTGACCCAAAGTCACCCGTGCTGTGGGAGCTCTACTGCTTACAGTTGGTGAGAGTCCCCAGGAGAAGCAAGAGGTGTTCAAGCTTACCTTGGCCCACACTCTTCCCCGACACATATTCAAGCTCTTTTTCCAGCCACCAGCCACATTGTCCCCAAAGTCACACCATGGCTGCCAGTATCCAAGAACCACAGGCTGCGTCATCCTTGGCGGAACTTTTACCTCTCTGGTGCCTCCTGGTGGTGGAGAAGCTCAGTGTCTCTTGGGGTCATTGCACAGTGATGGTCTCAGATTTCACCTTGGACTGGCCATCACCCTGGCTCCTGGTACTACATGAACATTTGAGACTTACCTCTACCATTCTGCTTTTCTGGGTTTTGATGTCTATCTTCAGACATCTGTCTAGTTATAGACTGGACATTGGTGTTGGGACTCATGTTTGTAACAGTTTTAGGATGCGTGAGAACAGACAAGCTTCCTTTATTGTAACAGGATTCTCTGAACCCTGATGATTAGATGTTGTGTATGGATGGTGCTAGCACTGGGGATGTAACCACCCTTGGTAGCATGCTTGACTGGCCTGTAGGATGTCCTGAGTTTCCATCCCCAGCACTACATAAATCAGACATAGAGGTAACCCTGCCTGTCATCCCAGCCTACATAGCAAGTGCCAAACCAGCCTGGACTGCACGGGACTTTGTCTCAAAGGAAAATTAAATAAGTAAAACAATACAAGCAAGTAAGTTAAATAAAGGTGATTTGATATGAAGTTGAAGAGAATGTTCTGAGATTAAAAGTTCGGCCACAGGGACTCATGAGGACGACTATGCAAGGTGTGCCATTGGTTGTCAAAGGACTGACTCACACTTGGGCAACTCTCTTTATTATTTTTCTACACTCTCATTGCTTCTCTGTTGGTAATTGCATCCTGCCTTCTGCCCGCTTGGGTTTGCTTTGTTCGTCTCTAGATAGTTTATTAAAGATAGTGAGTTATTGATTTGAGGTCTTTCTTCTTTCTTAATATGAGCGCTCACTGTAGTTTCCCTCTGAGGATTGCATTCACTGAATCCCCTTAGTTTTGATGCGGTATTTTGTTTTCAACACAAACCATGATTATTTCCCTGTGGTCTTTTCTTTAATCCATTGGTTATTTATGAAGGAATTGTTTAACTTCTACACATCTGTGTGTGCTTTTATGTGCCTATCTATTATTGATTTCCAGACTCAGTCTGCTGTGATCCAAACCATGCCTTTCACCACTGAATTTCAGTCTTTCTATAAGTATTGAGACTGCTTCCTTACCAAACTCCTGGAGAATGTTCCATGAGCACTGCAGGGACTGTGTGTTCTGCTTGTGGGCAGCATCAGCCGGAGTTCACAAAGCACCGAGTGTCTCACACAGGCGTTTGGGACAGGGCATGGCAGGGCTGTGAAGGCACAGACATTCAGCTGCATCTTCCACTGTGGATTCCCAGCTCACGTACGTTACATGTTAGCTTAGCTTCCATTTGGAACTCCACACTCCCATCCTGGAGACCACACACATGGCTTGTGTTCCTTATAACTCTTAATAACTAAATATATGCATGAGCTCCTAGTCTCTCTGATTAAAATAGCATTTCCTCTGGGTTGACTCACTCATTAAGAACACATACTACTCCCACAGAGCACTAGGGTTCGAGTCCCAGAACCCACCTGGCCATTATCAGCCATCATCTGTAACACTAATGCCAGAAGTTGACACTCTCTACTGGCCCCCATGAGCACTGGCGATGCACATGGTACATACACACACATACACAAATCAAATATTCATATATCTTTTAAAAACACCTCTTAAATATAGTTTCCTCATGCTTTCCTTTCAGACCTTAGAAATGTACACATTGAGCTAAATAAGGAAGGACACAGGTCCCAAATGGGCCTTCCTTCTTTCCCAGGCTGTGAAGACTGTGGTGGAAAGTTGATTACTTTGGGAGTTCAAAGATTTAAAATAATAATTAGGAGTGATGAGTCCCATCACGGCCACCCCAGTGGCCCCAGCCCTGAAGTACCACATGTGTGCATCTCCTTGTTTGTTCACCCATCAGAGGTGGTAACAATGAGGAGTGTGGAGCTTTGATATGGAAGTGGAAAATGTGCCATGTTTTTTGATCCTACAAAGAACAGTCTGGAAGAGGACCCAAGGAAGGAAGAGGGGCCCATGGCGTACCATAGGACCATGCAACAACCTATGCTAAAGATAGGCCTCTGTTCCTGAAAAGAATAGGCCTCTGATGTGTTGGCCACTTGCCCAGGATGATGACTGTGGCCTCTGGGAATCCATACTTTCCCATCTGGGCATCAGGAGTGACGATAGCGCTTGGTTTAGACAATTACTGAAATAATTGCCAACATCTGAAAACACGCCACGGGCATCTCTAACACTGGGTCTCTAGTGCAGATTCCTGTTACTTCTTTCACAAAAGGTTATTTTCTCAGGTTATTGAGTTTCTCATGAACTGTCATCCTTCCCTCTGCCCTCAGACCCTCCTCTCTGCAAACATTACCTGCCTGTTAGGAAATTCTCCTCTTAAGGTTGAAGTCTACCATGTCTGAATAGGTTCTTTGAACTCCGTGCAAAATGGAAGACTCTCTTTCCCAGCTAGGGTTCCTCTTCTCTACCTTATCTGGGGAACCCCTACTCCCACAGTCTACCTGAGGAATGTCACATAATCACATGATATTCATTTCAGGTTTTCTCACCTGAAATTACAGGTTCAACCTCCTGAATGCCTCTCCATGCAAATGAGGTATCCCCCAAACCTTTAACCGAAGTCAATGAAACTTTACCCTAGAAGAACCCCTTCCCCACTTTCCAGGGTTTACACAGTCCTTGTTCACCCTGAACAAACTGTATGAGTACAAGCTATTTTACTGAACACCATCTGAGAGTGCTGCTTCATTGAATGCCATCTGAATGAGCTGTAACATTAAAGAGCTGTAACACTGAACTCTTAGGAGGAGACCGCCTCCCTCCGGCATTCACTGCTGGACTGGGATCCTGCTGGCACAACGCTCCACACCTCACTTCATCCTTTCCCACCTAATGGACTTTGGGGTCCAGGTACCCCAAAAGAAGACATGGACCACAGAACTCCACTCTGCTCCATCCTTCCCCGCTCTGTGTGCAGTGGTACCTGGACACCACAATGGAAGGAAAGAAAAATGGAACCACACCTGCCCTGACTACATCCACCATCTCCCTCTTTGCCAGATGGACATTGCTTGGGCCATCAGATTCTCTTCCCACAGACACCACCTTTCTAACCTCCCCACGCCCCCCATCTAATCATCGCTATTCCTGCTCTGTCTCTAAGATTAGCCCTTTTCACACCAGTCATCCCCCAAGTGGGTCATAAACAAGCAGCTGGCAGCAGTTAGGCACAGATCCCACCTGGCTGTTTATCTGTCCAGACAATCAGAACTCTATCAAAATGCTAAAGCCCAAATAACACTTCAGATTATTTACAGTGGGAAAATGGAGTCTCGGGGGACACGGAGATATAACAAAGACTATGAACTCCAGCTGACTGAGCTGCCTTCCCTGTGGCCCCCAAGACTTTTGTGTTTAACCTTTATTGAGTAACAACATCAGTAAATAACTATTTGTACTACTGCCATTCATGACCCAGACGGCTTTCCCTCCAGACAGGTTTGAAGCTGTCTGTGACACAGTATTGTGAACCTGTCATATATAGTTCAGACTCAATCACTGTTCAGTTAAAGATCTCTCGTAAGCATTTACCTTGTGTGGACATGAAGGAATTCACCATTGGACTTGTTTGGGATACACGTTCTTTCCAGCAAGTGATCAGAGATGAGGGTGATGGTTGGTGGGAGGAGAATCTGATGGGCCAAGTGATAATGGTCTTATGGAAGAGAAGGTGATCAATGAAGAGAGGGTCATTAATATTCATAGGGAGGGAGATTTAAGTGTGGGAAGGAAGGGAGTGTTCTAGTCACAGATAACCCTGATGTACAGAAGGAGTGTGGCAGAGGTCAGAAGACTATGAATGGCTTGTGTCATGGGAGCAGTTCATGGTCTTCTTTGATAACACTGTGGGAAGTTAGGAGAAGGTCAGATTCTAGAGAGCCAGCATTGTGAGCATGTTGAGCTGCTCCTGGGGATGCTCCTGGGATGCCCAGCGGTAATGTCAACCCTATGAATATGGAACATAGGCAAGATGTAGGCACAAATAAAATGCAAGAGCCTTAGTTAGCATAAGGCTAATATTTCCTTAGAGTAGCACTGCATTAACTGATTAGTGAATGATGGCATGTAGGAAAGGAGGGTTGATCAAAACAACAGGGCCCTTAGCACTCCATTAGACTGGGGTGGGAGAAGGGGCTGGAGGATATGAGAACACAGTGGCATGAAGTTGGAGAGGAATCTCTAGTGATGCCCTGTGGGATCTGTAGAGACATTGCTGTGAGCAATGTCCCAATGAGTGTGGGGACAAAGGCCTGGCTAGAACTCACAGAAGGGAGATATGGTAGGAAGAAGTAATGATATCACAAGAGTGGACTTGGAGAAATTTCAGAGAGAAAAGCTGAGGCTGAAGTAGGGTACACTCATGGGTCAGTGGATGGCATAGAATCCAGTTCTTTGAAAGTTGATTCAGGACCTCACTTTCTCTGCTTTATGTACTGCCTACATTACTGGAATCTCAAGTGCATGGTAATATGGTAATATGAATTTATGACCTGTGCTTCATTAAAATGATAATGTCACATTAGAGAAGAATGGACCTGAAGCATTAATGATCTATAAAAATACTGCCCTCACCATCAGGAACAAGGTACTTCTTACAAATGCTACAGTGGCTGAATTGGTAAACAGTGGGTTAAATGTACAGCAACCATGGCCTCTTACCATGAAGTCTGTGTAGTTACTTTCTTTGTTGTTGGGAAACAGCACCTGATAAAAGCAACGGAAGGACTTAAGGGTTCAGTCAAGGGTGCTGTCTGTCTTGGCAGGGCAGACATGATGGCTGGAGCATGGGGAAGCTGTTCACACCACACCTGCAGCCAGGAAGCATAGCAGAAGGAATACAGAAGTTAGCTCACATTCACCTCTTTAGTGTCTGGGACTCTGACACATGGCTCATCCGTACGTAGGGTGAACCTTTCAACTTCACTAACCTAGACTAGGAACTCTCTCACAGATGTACACAGAGGTTTATCTCATAGATGATTCTAGATGCTGTCAAACTGGCAATCAATATTAATTATCACAGACTCAGAGCTGTAAGCTGTGGTTAGGGAGGCATATGTCTAGGACATTTACAGTGATCAACATGGATTTGTAGTGTGGGTGTGTGCTGACGGACAGGGTGTACTTGGACTGTGAGCATTTACCAGTGGACAGGATGCATTTGTACCTTGACACGCTGTTGCTAGTACACCTTTGTGTGACAGCTGTTTGTGTTTAGGGCTGATGCCTAGGGTTAGAGGTGAGAACAAAAATAGTGGTGCTCAATTCAGAGATTAAAACAGAGGCTCCCCCTGTGTTTGAAAGAACATAGAATTAACTGGCCCCATATGTGTCATCTTCCAGATACCTTAGTAGAGCCAGAAGGGCCCTCCCAGTTTCTATCTACTCTGACATGGTGTGAACTGATTTAGTGGACTTAACTATTCCAGTCCTACTGGGGCTGTGAAAACTCTGGGAGTGCAGTGAGACTGTGCCTCAGGAGAACTGAGGCTTCCAATCTTTTGTTAAAATACATTTTACTTTATTTTTGTACATGTATGTATGCATGTATAAAAGCATGGACATATGAGTGTGGGTGCCTGCATGGGAAATTTTTCTCATGGTTTCAGCCATTAAACATTTGTTCCTCAGTTGGTGGTGCTGTTTGGGGGATGTTTGGAGGATATGGCTCTGTTAGAAGAAGTCTGTCACTGGAGGATGCTCTGAGAGTCTAAACACCCACGCAATTTCAAGTTCACTTCCTGTATCATGCCTGGGACTCAAGATGTGAAGCCATGGCTTCCTGTTTCTGCTGCCGTGCCTTTGCTCCACCGTCTTGGACTTTAAACATCTAGAACTGTGAACCTGAACCAACCTTTCTCTTCTATAAGTTGCTTTAGTCATGGCATTTTATCATAGCAGTCGAAAAGTAACTGAGATGGTGTCTGTGGATGCCAGAAAAAAGTATCTGATCCCACGGAGCAGTTACAGGCAGTTGGGAGCCACCCGATGTGTGTGTGTACGCGCGCATACACGCAAGTGCGCGCTGGTAACCAAACTAGGATCCTCTAGAAAAGCAGGAAGTGCTCCTTCATTTACAAAAGTGCTTTTGTTTATTTTGTATGTAGGTGCTTGTATTGAGTGGATGCAAATGAAATCAGAGACAGCTTGTGGAAGTGAGTTCTCTCCTTCTACTGTGTAGGCCACAGGGATTGAACATGAGTCATCACTCTTGATGGCAAACACCTTCACTCACTGAAACATCACATCACCAGCCCCCTGTTCTTTCTTCCATTCTTAAGCATCATTAGCCCCCCACCCCATTCTTTCTTCCATTCTCAAGGTGTTCACTGTAAGCAGAACTACCTCCTGGGTCTAACCAAACCAGGGATGCAGTAAAGAATACTTGAGGAAGGTCACTGAACTTGAAGGTGAAATTTCCAACGCCTTTGGTTTGGAGAGAAATAAGAAACTCCCCCGTATCAGCCCATATGTGAGCTGAACATAACCTTTCCAATTGGTTAAATATAGAACCACGAGATAGATCTAAATGAAATTAATTTAAAGGAACTTAAGTGTGTGGTGACGTGACTGTTTATCATCCAAACAGGGTGATGAGCACGGGAAGAGGGTAGAAACTCATATATGCCAGGACAACTATAAACTATGTCATCCCTGGGACAGGCTTGGGTGCGCTGTTTCCTCGTATGCGCTTTCCATTTTTAAGACATTCTATGGCACTCTCTCTTCTTTGGCATAACAAGAAAATGCCCCCTTGATAAATCAGCTAAACTCATCTGCAGGGTTCCACTTCCAAGGTCAGTGCAAGCCCACTTTTCCATTTCCATCCCACACAGTGATTTCTACATAGGCCTGTAGGAATTCTGTCACCTCTCCTGGTGATGTATGCTCCTATTCCTCCTGGAGCCCATACCCAGAAAGATATCTGATAGATGTTGGCACAGAGTGATGACATCTTGAACGTTGATATGGAAATCATTGTTATAGCAAGGAATTGTATACTAGGAGATCCTTAACTTGTGAAGCCAACTCCAGATGAGTTCTGAGAGACTAATTAATGCTCACTTGAGAATATGTCGCTCAAATAACCTCATCCTTATTTTCCAGTCATCTTGCCTTCTGCTGATTCCTACCTGTCTTAGAGACCCACTACTTTGTATTGCTGAGGACATAGAGGCAAGGCCCCTCCTACTGCTTGTCAGCAGTGATTTGGGTACTAAATTATTCTGCTTTAAAGCAATTGGATTAATATTCCAGACTAAAAACAAGCTAATTACAATGATTACTGTGAACCCTTTTTAAAAACATTGGCAAGAGATGAGAAATCTCAAAATAAAACAGGTTTTGCCAAAAATAAAATCACATTTATAACAGAAAACAGAAGGAGAGAGGGAGAGAGAGAGAGAGAGAGAGAGAGAGAGAGAGAGAGAGAGAGAGAGAGAACCACAGTGTTTACCTAGCAAACAAACCACCCTTCGATAAGGAGACAGAGTCATTCAACAGGTGGATTTTACTCAGGATGGCTCTGGACTTGCTATATCCTAGGTGTGGACCCCTGTGACTCCTACAGTCAAATTCTTCTTCTAAGGACTAAGTTTTCAATGCTCTGCCTAATTGTCATTGAGCAAGGGGCAGTGAGGACAGGGCCAGCATTATAAGCTATAGGTTGGCCCTCTGCAAATGTGATATGTTTGAAAGGGTATCAGAGCTCTAAGGTACAGGGGACATGTGAGCAGATGCTTTTTTGGAAGTTGCCTCCACTTCCTGTTTTCACACCACCACGGCAGACATAGCAAAACTTGGATGGGAGCAAAATGAGATATCTAGTAGCAGCTGCAGAATCTGTAGAACTGTGTCTGCAGCTCCCATCATCTGCAGCCGCACCCTGCAGTGTCCACCTAGGCTTCAGACTACAGATCACTGATATCTATCCTCTTTCTCCTAAGTACTTAGGGCATATGGATACTGGGGTGTCTCCAGTTCTCTCATAGTGCATATCTTAGCCTAAGATGACTTCCTACTCATGGTGTCTTATATCTAAGGGCCACCCTCAGGCTGAACAGCTAAATAAATCCCTCCAATTTCATGTGAGGTGACTGGGAAGGTGAAGTCTCTTTAGAGAAAGAGAGAGAGGAGCCATTCCAAATTCTTTTCTTTATTGGATATTTTATTTACATTTCAGATGTGATCCCCTTTCTCCATTTCTCCTCCATCCAGGAACCCCTTATCCCATCCTCCCTCCTCCTGCTTCTATGAGGATATGCCCCCACCCACCCTCCTACTCCCACCTCCTCACGCACGATTTCCCCCACACTGGGGCATCCAGCCTTCACTGGACCAAGAACTTCCTCACCCACCTATGTCTGACAAGGCCATCCTCCCCTACATATATACCTCGAGCCATGGGCCCCTCCCTATGTGCTCCCAGGCTGGTGGTTTAGATCCTGGGAGCTCTGGTTGGTTGGTATTGTTGCTCTCCTCATGGGGCTGCAAACCCTTTCAGCTCCTTCAGTCTTCACTCTAACTCCTCCATTGGGAACCCCATGATCATCTCAATGGTTAGCTGTGAGCATCCGCTTCTTTATATTTCAGGCTCTGGCAGACCTCTAAGGAGACAGCTATATCAAGCTCCTGTCAACATGCACTTCCTGACATCCACATCAGTGTCTACCTTTGGTGACTGCACAAGGGAGGGATACCCAGGTAGAATGGTCTCCAGACAGCCCCTCCTTCAGTTTCTGTCACACGCTTTGTCTCTATATTTGCCCTCTTGAGTATTTTTTTACTCCTTCTAAGAAGGACCAAAGCATCCACATTTTGGTCTTCCTTCTTCATGAGCTTCATGTCCAAATTCTTACATTGTGACCACCAGCAGGGTCAGACTAAAGTCTGATGCCTCAAGGCACAGAGGTTATAAAAGGCCATCACCGGACGTGTCACAGAAAATGTCTTGGTTGCCTGCTTTGGGTATTTCTAGAAGATAAATCAGTGTGAATTCAGACGAGGCAAAATGACTTGACAGGTGAATGAGTGGCAGAGTGGGAGTCTAGAGCATTGAGAACTCAGTGCCTGCTTCCCACTCCTGCTGATTGCATGGTATGTGCAAAGCTGTGGGGTGGGCAGAAATGAACAAATACATTTGGCAAATTCTGCATCCCATGCAACTAAATCCAAGGGTATATCCTAAGAGTTAATTGCTATTTTAAGATGCTCTTCCAAGGCTCTCAAAGTAGACATAGAGTGCTACACAGCCCAACCTTGCATGGCCACAGTCTGTGACATCTAAAGAACATCCATGCAGGCTGATCATCCATTGGGCCTCTATTGGGAAGCTGCTAGCCTGGGCCATCCCCAAGCCATTTTGCTTTGGACATCTCTGAGTATGAGTTCTGAGAGAGGCTTCAAGTTAGCTTTTGGCATTCAAGGTCCTCACTAGCAAATCAAAAGGCCCTTTCAAAAATGGGTCAACTTCTTCAGATGCCTCCTGTCCTTTGTTCTGTAATTACAATGCACATCAAGAAAATGATCAAAGTCCTATTTGGAGAATATTGGATTAGCAGAATGTTTGATGAAATCAATAATTGGACTGATGAGGGACTTTTACTAATTACATCTGGAAGGACTAATATTGTCTGCGGGGATGAAATAGGAGGCTTTGTTCCTTATGTAAATGATGGTGGTAGAAAGAAAATGTATCTTGGAAGGATGCCCTTTGGACTCTGGTTTCTCTGCGTCTGATGGAACACAAGGAGAAAAGGATACACGGGCCCCTGAAACTTGAGATTCTAATTACACAGAAATGAGTTCAGTTCATAAATTGGGTATGCCTTTCAAAAGTTAAATATCAGCCTGGATATATAAAAAGAAATTTGATCCTTAATTTACATACTTTTGTATATTCACATTTCCTCTTCCTGTAAATCAAGTGTATCATGATTTGTTTTACTTTTTAAGATAGTCTCATGTATCTCAGGCTAGCCTCAAATTCGTTATGTAGCCAATGCTCTTCTGAGCCCCCTGCCTCCACCTCCCAAGTATTGGAATTAATGGCATGCACTACTTTATGCAATGCTGGGGACAGAACCCAGGGCATCATACATGCTAGACAAATTGCTATATGAATTGAGATACAGTCCTGCCTCCAAACATGTGACATGATTAGAAGTGCCATTTGGCAGTGTGTGTAGCTTTTGATTAGACCTTGCTTGTTTCTTCCTAAGCCCATTTTAAGTAAAACAAAGGTTTTTCAAACACCCCACACCCTATTTAGTCCCATTTGTATTGAGACAGAAATCACTGTACTCAAATCTCCATCAGCCTCATTATCAGAGAAACTGTGGCTGGACAGCTGATTGATTGGTGTGTACTGCTGGCTTAGTATTGATCTACTAAGCATTCCCCTTGGCTTGCTAATATATTCTATAGAAATCAAGTGGGTTTTACTTGAAGGAGAACTCGTAACCCACTATGATTATTGCATAGGAGACAGAACTCAGCTTGGCCAAATCAGCTGGGGAGACATAATTCCCAGTAAGTGAGGACACCTTCCTTCCTCTTGGGCACAGCATGTGCTTTCAGCCTATTCTTTCCTCCCATGTCTGGGTCTACATCCCTGTTGTGCACACTTCCCATCTCTTTACTCCCATCACATCCCTCCTCTTGACCTGAAGGACTCTTCTGTCTTAGCCTTTATTCTGTTTTCAAGAACCTGTTCCAGCCTTTCCTTTCCTTCTAGAGCTTTAAGAAGCTCTACACAGAATGATCTCTTAAGTCTCAGCTGGGTTTCCTTGTGTGTGTGATGGCATCATAGGGACAGAAAACCTTCTACCATAAGGTCTGGTCACCTAGTATGACCCTTGTTATACTTCCAATTTCAATATACTTGGTGTGAGCAGGAGGCACAGCTCCCTCGAGTTAGCCCTGGTCTCTGTTCCCACTGCTCATTTTCCATGGACTCTGTAAGCCCAGAGCTGATGCATCCTGCATGCCTGGCTCCTATTAGCCCCTCTTGGTACCATCCTTCTTTGTGTACGTGGATTGTCCTGTGGCTGCTGCAGCTACTGGATCCTCATATCTCCTTTGCCAGATCTACAGAGACAGAGTTAGAACAGGGAGAGATTGAAGCTATAAGAGAGAGAAAGAATAAGCACAATAGCATGTATCTACTGACGTGATCACACAGTACAGCCACAACAGTAGCTTCAAGCCAGGACTGTATTAACTGCCTTTAAAAATGGTGACTGATTCAGTCTTAAAACAAGACAGTTTTGCATATCTCACAGAAGAAGATTCAGAGATGTCAGTTATAAGCCCTAAGGTCACAGAGCAGTGCATCAGCAGGTGACACAGTACCTCCTTCCCACAGCTTCCCTAGTGGTGCCCTGACCAATGAGTTCCTAGAGTAGACAACGTTCCAAGTGCTTCCAGGCTGTGAGAGGCTCTGAAGAGCTCTGCAGCAAGCAGAGGCATTTCTCAGGAGATGTAAAGGCATTGCAAGGAGAGACAGAGACAGGACAGGATACCCCTCCTCTGAGGTCACTAGCAAAGAGAGATATGCTTCTTTTAAAAAAAGAGATACAAAGCTTCCCTTAATAGGATACAAGCAGGCAGCCATCAAACAATGCACAGTATCTCCCAAGAGACCACAGGAAAACTATTCTCCAACTTCCTGGCTTTATAGTTTTTGAACACTTTTGAGTTCATCAAAAGACTAGATGAAAAGAGAAAAAAAAATGTGTGTTCTATAGGAAAAACGGCAGGTTGGGGCCACTGTGAACCTGGACAGCAGGTGCCTGCTTGTATCTGGAACAGTCAGGTATTTTCAGCATGGAATTTTGACCCTATGGGGCACCCTTGATCTTCTGCTCAATCAGCTCGGTGACTCATCTTCCTGAGGCTTGGCACGATCCCAGGGAGGCAGAGGGGCCAGTATAGTACTCCCTATAAGACCATACGAGGCTCCATGAGCTCCATCCACCTCCTGTGGCTGCTGCCAATTAGGTCCACACCTCTGCTCAGCAGCCTGCTAATGTGACAAGACTACTGTTCTGGAGAGCCCCTCCACCAGTCTACGGAAAGTCATGCCTGCAAGTTCACAAAGGCAGATTCCATTTCACATTGCACAGCGTGGCTAGTTGGCACAATCTTTAAAGTTTGAGACATTTTTGTTCTGCAGGAACAACATTTGCCTATTCTTAGCTAGACATAGTTCTCCAGTACTTCATGGAAACAGAAATATGTACACAAAACAAGACCTGCCCTTCCATTACCATTTATCCACTGTATACTCTTCTGTAGACTGAGACTGCTCTCTCAAGCACTGACACCACCACTAGGAAGAGGTGGAAGCTTCTCTAGAATTTTCCAGAATGGTGATCTTATGTCCACCCCATCTTGTGTTTCAATGGGATTATCAGATTTGTTCATAGATTTATACTTGCACAAACTGGCAGGAAGCAGGTAGGGCATTGGCTTGGGGCACAGGGAAGAAGGCACAGAGAAAACAGCCTGACTCCCTTGGGAGAAACTTTTCTATCTGGATTCTGTCCAGTCCTAGGAGGGATCCTGGCTCTTATTTTGACAGTTTAGGGAGTTGGGCATACTGAGATCTCCTCAAGAAGTCTCCTGGACATGACATGACTATTGCTCTCGTGAGTTTACCATGAGGTAGTCACCATGGTTACTGAAAGGCTTTTCACAAAATTGGAGCCTACAATACCTCACAATCTGTGGGGGAGGAGCTCAGATTTCACACTGCCCTGGGAATTATTGGCAAGCAATAGCTTCTGGGGGAGGGAGTGTCATTTCTTCAGTGGAATAGCCACTTAGAAGTTGTCATTGCAAGTGCTTCTGAAGGGGACCCTCACTCGCACTCATGAAACTGTAGTTAGGCTTGGTGCATCACACTAAAATGACGCGTGGAGGTAGAACGTGGGCCTATGGAGAAGAAGGGTTTCTTTCGGAGACAGGGGGATGAGGGAAGGACTAGAGCATGAAAATGACTACAACCCACTATGCGCATGTATCAAGCCATCAAAAATAAAACAAGAGGAAAATAAAGCAAAAAAATAAATCAAAATAAAGTCTTGCAAGCTCTGGACATGACAGTAGCTCTGACTTCCTGTTACATGAGTCAGTCCTATGAACACACACTTCCTGTGAGAGCAGACTTCCTGTGAATTTAAACTTTCTGTGAGTGAGTACACACCTTTGGTGCATATAGTCTTCCTCAAACTGCATGTTTTTCCTGTGAGGCCACATTTCTTGTGAGTGTGTACTTCTGAGCACACATTTCCTTGGGTGCATACATCCCATGGGGTGAGCACTTCCTTTGAGTCCATTACTTCTTGTGATTGCACACTTCCTCTGAGTCCACACTGGCTTGGAGCACACACTTCCTGTATCCAATTTTAGCTCTGTAGTTGATCTCCATTCCTGAGACAGGAATTCTGTGTGTCTTGTCTTGTCTGGAAAATTTTATGTATGGGACATAAAATACCCTTTGGGGCCATTTTTCTTTAGCCTTTGACTTCTGTGTTCCTCTAGTGCCAATCCTTTCTTGGGACATCTCCCTCAATACCATTGGCCCCTGACCTAGTGCTTGCAGGGAGCCCTGCATTCTCCCTCTATGACACTTAGCTAATAAGATCTTTACTTCATGGCATTTGATGTCCCTATACTAGGGTGTAGTAAAACTAAGCTAGCCTCTTTCTTCTCTTTGGTGCCTCCAGGATCAGGTTTCACTGGGCTTCCCCAACTAAATGGTTATATAAGATTCAGATAAATTACACAGTTTACAGATCGGGCTCTTCTCTCTAGAACATGTAATTGAATTTTAAGATGCACATGGGATGTTATTCATTGGATTTCTTATAAGAGAATGCTATCTAAACACAGTTTATGATTTCTCAGAAGCCTGACATGCTGTTTAAGCTAGCGGCGCTAGAGCGTACTCCAGAGCTTTGAGAAGGTGACCAGGCCATGAGGATGAGAGAGCAGTGAGTGGTCTTGTGTTCTGATAGCAGGCACATTCATACACATTGCTCAAGAGTCTTCTAAAATAATTCAAAATGTTCCCACAAGCCCTTGGATATAGCACCTCTTCCTTGAGACTGGGACATCTTGGACCTAGCACACAGCTTTCAAAAGTTGTTCATATTTCTTTAAAGACAGCTTCCTGGAGAAAGTTTAAAAAAAAACAAACAGTAAAATGTTAACACTAAAACCATGAGACCTTGTGAAAAAGTATCTCTATCAGATCAACATAGGCAGAAGGTTCTGGAGAGCATCAGGAAATAAATATGCTTAGCCAAAGGAGGATTTGAACAGTGGCTGCACAATTAGGTTATTCCTGCTGGTGAATTAGATCTATAATAATTTACCCCCTAGAATACCCTGCAAAGTCACCTGCATCATTGCATGGCGTCAGTGAAAATGCCTTTTGAGGCTCTCCCTACTCTCCTACCTAGACTTTCACAGATTCTTATAACTCTCTAAATTGCATGCAAGGAAAATGAACAGAAAACTGTTGTCATGCCTCTGAGGACCTTCTCTTGGGTCTTCCTTTATGCTGCCCACAGGGGTGCTGCCTCTGGCCCATCCATTTCGAGGTAGCCTCTCTTTGTCTCCCTACATAATTCTTTCACATCAGAAGTTCCTGCAGGAAATCAGGCTAAACACATCCCTCTCTCCACTCATTTTACACGCCTTCCTCTCTCAAATATAATCAGACCATCCATGTCTATGCTCCAGAATTACAGTCAATGCAGAACCAGAGAAGCCGAAATGCTTGGGTGATGATGAAGGAACCTGGTACTGTGCAAGCCTGGTCCCTGCTTACTATTGCTCTGTACAAGTCTGCTTACTGCTCTCTATATAGGCCCCACCCACCTAGGTGGGAAAAAAAATCCCCAAATGTCATTTCTGTGAAAGACTGAGATTTGCAAAGGATGAGTTTACATGGGAAAACGCACATACCACCCTGTAGCCAGAGCAGGCTGCTATGAGTTTCTCTGCCAAGGGTCTGTGGTGTGTCTGACACTGGAGAACGATGATGAGAGAGGAGAGGCAGCAGGAGACATGAGTGAGTGGAGTGTTGTTACTTGAGTTAGAACAGATCCAAGCTCCTTGGATTAACACACACCTTCCCTGTGTGAGGAGAGTGATCAGAACCACCAGCTGCCAGGACCTGACCACTCCTCTCATCCATGCCAAGGCACCAAGCCAGGCACAGCACATGTTTTACAGCGTTAATAACTTAAATCTAAAATGACTGTAGGAGATGGTTCAGTGGATAAAGGATTGTTTCACAACCATGAATACCGGAACTAAGACTCCTAGAATGAATGTAGAAACCCAGTTAGATATGATGGCCTGCCTATAACTGTGATACCCTAACATTCACGACAATTGATCTATGATGGAAGCTGGCTAGTCAGACTAGAAGGAAAAAAAAACACTTGGAGCTCAGTGAGATACCCTATCTCAATATATAAGAAATTAATAATCACTCCTGGCCTCCAGAATGTATACCCACATGTACACCTGAACATGAGCATTCTCTCTCTCTCTCTCTCTCTCTCTCTCTCTCTCTTCTCTCTCTCTCTCTCTCTCTCTCACACACACCTCCATGTCTCACATCACACACACCTGCACAACACACACACCACACAATACACACATGCACACACACAACAATGCACACATGCACATACACATGCACACACACATGCACACTACACATGCACATACACATACACACATAGCACACACACACACACATACATAACATGCACACACACAACATCTGCACACACACATCACACACACATCAAACACAATGCACACACACACACATGCATACATGCACACACACATGGAGGGAGGGAAGTTCTGTGGTCTGCATTGGCCACCATTGCTTCTATTTACTCTATAAGAGTACAATGAGACTCATGTGTTGCCCCAGTAGTCAAAGCAGGCTCATTATCTGGGCACAGGGACAGTATATCTGAGCCCAGGGTCTCTTTCAAACAGAAAGATCAGTATCCCATATTGGCAACCTAATTTCAATAGACTCCTTTTAAAGAGATAATATTACTATTATTTTAACTATGTGTGTATATGTGTGCACTTGGGGGGTTACATGCATGCTAAAGCATGTCCACAGAGATCACTGGGGGGAGCAGATCACCCTAGAGTTAGAGGTACAGGCGATTTTGTGAGCTGCCCAATGTGGTGTTGGGAACTAGACTTAGTTCCTCTGCAGGAGCATACTTGTTCTCACCTCTCTGGCACCACCACCAGCAGGCTCTTTTTAAATTCATGCCTCTTTACATGCAATTTGTTTTTTTTTTTTTTTTTTTATTTTTATGAACAGAAGTTATGTGGACTTCACTGCTTTGCTTACTGTCTCAGAAGTTCATTAAAAGCTTCCTCACACACCAATCAAGCCTCTTTTTAAATGGGACCCATCCAAGACGCTTCATGCATATGATGCCAATAAACACACTTCTCTAGGAGGCAAGAGTCCTATTTATGTAAAGTAGACACTTAATTCAACTGAATGGAAATGGCAAGCAGGCGGATGCCCTACTGAGACACTTTCCAGGGTGAAGGCAGTGTTTGAAAGAGCTCCAGATACTGAAAGCTGAGGAAAGATGAGATTGGACAGGTCACTTGGAAACAGACTTGGGCAGTAACTAATTCTACCAGAGGCAGTTCACCCAGAAAGATTTCTGAATTGTTTTCCTATCAACTAGGCAAGAGGAACATCAATGTGAATATAGCTGCACCCAAAGAAGCTGTACCAATAGAACTCTCCAAAGCATCTGGGGCATCAGGGGCAGGGGCAGCATCTATGTAGGCATAGGTCGAGATTGGCAAGAAGGACTGCCTTGGGACAGTTTCTTTCTGTGGTGACCGGCATGAGAAACCCATGTTAGCCATCTGGAAGCTAGGGAACCATGGAAGGTGACTGTGTGACCCAGTTTGCTTCCAAAGGCGCGAGAACCAAGGAAGATCTCTGTGTGACTGTCAGTCAAAAGCTGAAGACCTGTGGACCAGAGGGAACTCTGGTGAGCAAAGACTGGGATTGTGATGTCCGGCGGCATGAGAAGAAAGGTGTCCCAGATTTAGAAGGAAGGTAGGAGACACCTTTTAGTGGTGGTGTTATTTTGTCCAGACTTTTAGCTGACTGGATGGTACACACCCATACTGAGTAAGGACAGGCTTTCTGTACTTGGTAGATTAATTCAAATGTCCATCTTTCTCTCATCCAGAAATCTTCAGATGCACCCAGCATTCTCAGCTTACCAGCCATCTAGGCAGCCCTTGATGGAGCTGACAAGAAAAATTGCCATCCCTGTAGAGCAGAGAGGAGGCTGGGTATCTGCTTCCTCACAGGAATGACACTAGCCCCTAGATGGCCTTTGGGGCTCCTCACAACCCAAGCAGAGCAATGACTCTTTCCCTGTGCCTGCTCCATCTCTCCCTCACAGCATCAGCATCACTCTGTAAGCTGCTCATGGAGCCATAAACTAGTCTCCTTCACACCCCATCTCCCTCCACAAATAGGGCAGCTGCCATAACCACCATGCCTGAGAGAATCTACCCCTGTTCCCTGCAGAAGAAAACCAGCGACTTCTCTGTTCTCTAACTTATTCATCCTTGTACCAGGGTGCTAGACTGGCCACACGCACACTGTGCTCAGTTCCTGTTTCTAGATCCAGTTGTTTCCTCCCTCACAGAAGGCTTGATGAACCTCTGGGGTTCTGGCAAGGACAAAGAGCCCCATGAAAGCTAGAGGAGCCTTGGGACATACCCATCAGCCTCCTGGGTGTGGGGACTAAACCAGTAGGAGGGGTCTTATGACTGGTTATTATGTTTTGCAGCTTACACATTTAACTCAGACTCTATACAGCCTGTGTGTGATCTTATAGGTGAACACATTATAAATCCAAACCCACATTCATACTTAATTTACAAAAGTCCCAAATTTCTTAACTTGTGTGTACTTTGAGGTAAAAAAGGCTACAGCACGTGGACAGATAAACACAGGTAAACGTTTATTGTAGCATACTTTATGCTTCGTGTCCTGTTCAAACTCAAGGAGCACACCTTAGGAACCCTTGGCCATACCAGGAGAATTCACTCTTTGATGTAATGTGATGTAATGAATTGTTCATCTAGCATGAAATAAGCTTACTGAATTTTAGATACAAGATTTCTCCTCCTCCTCCTCCTCCTCCTTGTCCTCCTCCTCCTCCTCTTCCAACTCCTCTTCCTCCTCCTCCTCTTCTTCCTCCTCCTTCTCTTCCTCTTCTTCCTCTTTTTGGTGCTGGGGATAAACCCTGAGCCTCATAGATGCTAGATAAATGCTCTCCAGCTAAGCTATACCCCTGGTCCTAGAACCTCTCATAACAGGGCAAAACAAACTCACTTCTGATCAGGGCACAGTGAGCCACCAAGGTGACTGGAGAAAGGCTTCAAAAGCTTCCTGGAGGTAGGCAGATTATAACCAGTTAGCACCCGACTTAAACCCTTTAAGCTTCAACACCTTCTGGCTCTCTGCTTCCTCTCCATCAGTTTTGGATTGACCCCATTAGTGTCTGAAAGGCTCTTTGGTGTGAAGGTCTATAAATGTTCAGTTAGTCCTGGGGCTGGTTGGAGGCCACTTTTGTCTTTCATCTTTGTTGACAGTCGCAGGGAACGGTTGAATCCATGCCCGCTGAGCTCAGTGATAGGAGTGAGTGTGTCACATCGGAAGGTTGAAAGGTTCAGGGTTATTCACGGACTGACCTGGCTTTCTGGGATGTACGGGTGAGGGGCTATCACTGGCTGAAGCACCTGCCTGAAAAGACGCTCCATATCACATAGACATAACAGAAAACATAATAGAGTGTTTTGTTCCTGCCCCATTGAAGAAGTCAGCTCACAGTACAGAAGGGGCAGCTTGCTACAAAAGCACTGTATGTGCTTTGTGACATTCTCATGGCCTTGTCTCAGTATGGGTTGGCACTTCACGGGCAGAGACAGTGAGGGCTGTGCCTGCTCGCTTCGAGCATCTGAAAGCGCTGGCCTTAGTTGTTCTGTTTACTGCTGTGTTCTCATCTCTCATTGGCTCCATGTCTCCCCATGCCTGCTACCTCAGTGTACAGCCACTCTTCGGGTACCATTTGAATGAGCATAGGTGGGTCTTAGAGGGGGCCACTAAGTCGTGCCTGGGTGTTAGTTCCCAAGTTCCTCAGAGCCTTGTGTGTGCTTTGTGCAGCTTCCCCTCCTGTCTTAGACCCACACAGGTCTGCAGATTCTGTCCTGAAGACAGTCTCATCTGCACCTGATGGGAATTTCTGTTTGAGATATATTTAAAGGTCATGGCTTAAGCTCTTGTCATACCTGAATAAACCTGCAGCAGCAGCAGCTCATTTTTCAGTGTCCCTAGTCAGGACAGTCCTGAAGTGAGCACAGTCAGGAATCATAGATACCTTACCCAAGGATCAGCAAGGACCAGAGGAATTAGCAACATTTGTAGTAGAGTCCTCACTGGGCCCTTACAGAGGACAGATTTGCCGTGAAGCAAAATCTACCTTTTTGGTTACATTAGGATTGGTTGCAAGAGGAACAAAGCCTATAGTTACAGATAAAGATGAATATGGAGTCTAGTTCAGATTTATGAAATTAATTATTGGCTATTCAAAACACTATTCTTGTTTGTGGCTTCAAATTGAAAGATCCTTTATTCCAAGACAATGGCTAAGATCACCCACGATAAATGGATCATGACCTCATGCTTAATTCATTACACACATACTCTGTTAAGTAACTTAAATAAGTGATCAGGTGGCAATTTAAACACAGTATACAAGTGGAAAATATTTGAATTTAACAGATCAACCTAAGGTGCTAAATATTGGATAAGAAGCTGAGCTTGGCTGGCACTGGATAATTTATTTGGTCTGAGATTTGGGTTTGCAAACTGAGTACATAATTTAGCATGCAGTGAACATAACAATAAATAAACAATCCGATTCTCCAAATGTATTCAGAAGTAGGCAAGAAGGTCACAGAAGTAACTGCTCATCGGATGGGATGGAGTAGGCTAAGGTAGGCTTCTCCTGCATCTGGTCTTCATGGACTGATGTTCCTCTGTTGGATTGTGTTTGTGTGTTTATTTCCTTCTGTTTTTACTGACTCACTTCAGGCAAGTCACTTCACCAAGTCTTCAGCTCTGCCTGTTTATACACTGGAGAAAACTGTGGAGACTTGGTTAGAATGATGCCAGCCCTCTTTCCTTATGGTCTCTTTCAGCTTTGTTACAGTCTAGGCACAATTTGCTAAGTGCCAAAACCAAAGAACGTCACACCAGCACTTGAGGGTCATGAAACACAAGATGAATGACATTCACAAGGTTCTTTGTCAGCATCTCACTGGTACAACATCTATCTGATTCCCCACTGTCAACCAATGAAATATAGACTCTGTCTAACCTCAGTAGCCTGCATATAATGGCCTCGGAGCAGGTTGTCACCAAGTCAGTTGACCCTCCCAAATGGACACTCTTTTTAATGCATCTTATCCTACATAGCAATGAGATGTCAGAGGGCTCAAAACACATCTGGGAATGTTGCCTGGGATTTATGATCAGCCCTGGGAGAACATCTGTAAATTATGGTTGAGAGTTAGTTGAATGACTGGTGGGTGGTACATCTAGAAGAGGGAGGAGCAGAGCCTGCTCTGCCCAGAATCACAAAGGCAACCATGGCAGAGTGCTATGTGGGCCGACAGGCATATTCTCCCTGCAGTATAATCAATTTAAGCTTATCCTTGACTAGCTTACAAATAAGTGAGACTCAGACTATGGTTATTTTATTTGGGTTCATTTAGGAGGTAATCCCTAATCTACTCTTGTAACTGCTGGCTTGACTACCTCCTTAGTGGTGTATCCCAGATACTTGCTGTTTCCCCTGGCCATGTGCTCACTCTCCACCACCCCTCATGATGTCTTCCTCTTCTTGTTCTTCCTCCTTCTCCTCCAGGTCCTTCTTAACTCCTTTCTCATTTCCATCCTCAACCAGGTAACTCAACCCCCACTTACCTCTAATCCCTCCAGAAACTGGCTGTAACCAATTTTATTTGACCAATAGTTTTAAATCAAGGAGCAAGTCTTGCACGACAAAAGCTTGTAAATGTGAGAATTCACTCATAGGCCTAGACCTTCAGGTACAGAGTTTAGCGTTACCATGCATAGCCATAGACCAAACCTCAACATCTTCTCTGACTGAATGCTGGAAATTTTTGAGTGTTCTGACACAGGATGTGAGAGTCAATCTTGATCATTGACTGGATTGAGGGTGGCCAGGGAATCACACCTCTGGGGGGTCCCTTTGAGAATGTTTCAAGACAGGACTGACTAAGTAGGGAGACTTACCTGACTTGGCAAGGCTCCTTCCATAGTCTGGGGCCTAGTTAGAAGAAAACAGAAAAGATGATTGTGGTGGTTTGAATGAGAATCTCCCTCCATAGTCTTGGGAACTTGTACATTTGGCTCCGATGATGACATTGCATGAGAGGTTTAGAAGGTATCGCTTGTTAGAAAAAGTATGACCCAGGAGACAGGGGTGTGCAAGTTTAAAAATAAATGTCATTTCTAGTTGGCACTCTGTTTCATGCTTATATTTCAAAATGTGAGCTATCAGCTTGCTGCTCCAGAACCCTTTCTGCCACTTCCCCACTCTGATGGGTTCCTCTTCCTCCGGAGCTGTAGCTCAAATAAACCCTTCCTTCTATAAGTTGCCTTAGTCAAGGCTTTCTATCACAGCAATAGAAAAGTAGCAAATCAAGGATAAAGCCCACAAGTCCAGGTGTCCTCTTCGTCTGTTCCCTGGCCACTATGATGTGAGCACTTGCCCCATTGTGCTCTCCCCACTATGATATACTGAGCTCTGTGCTAAAAAATAAGTCCTTTCTCCTTTAAATTGTTTATGTCATGGATTTTGCCATGACAGTGCAAAAGTAGCTAAAACAGGAAGGCCTTGGAACTGTCAGTCTTCCAGGGAGATAGTTCTCGGAGCTCCTGTGCTCAGTGTACCTGATGTTGGTGGACCCGAAAGTATTCTGTGGAGGGATCTGGGAATGTAAGCTTACTTCCCAGATAAGCTATGCAACCACTTAACATTTCAATTTTGAATAGGCAATGTATATTTAATATAAAAATTTAATGTGCCAAGTAAATTAATAGCAATCTAACAAAAGAAGAAAAGAAAACCAAAAGTGATCTAAAATGTAAATGGTTAACAGTTGGGCAAATTTTCTTCCTGAGGTTCTATAGACCTGTGTAGGTTTATTGCAATCTAGGTCTGTGTACATTGTGTACATTTATTCAAACAAGGACTCTTTTACTTATGAAATTAACTTACGAAAATGATAGTACCGTATGCTTTTGCCCTGCCCTGGTACCTTGTACAGAAGTAAATTCCAAGAATTAACTCAGTTGTCATTCTAATGCCTCCTTGCCATCCGGTGTCAGATGATTCCATGATACAGTTTACCCCTGACTATCAGAATTATGTTAGAGTTACATAGTGAAAAGAAACATATTGGTAAGTGTTGGAAAGTTGTCTCTTAGGACAGTCACATCAGTCTGCATTCTCATCAGCAGTACAGAAGGGGAACCCCTCAGGGTGTTATCATTGCCTCAATTGTTGCCAACCTACTAGCTGGTAGTCTCCACGAACTTGCATCTGTTTAATTAGAAGAGGTTGTGCTTTCTTGCTTGTGGACCTTCCCATTTCTCAGGTCTCTGCAGCTCAGGTGTCTGGGCTCTTGTCTCATGACATTCTCCGTATTATTCATCTAACACCCAGTGATTTATGTCTCTACACCTGGGATGGTGAGATCCAGTAACCATTCTTCCCTACGTCATCCCCACAGTCCATTCCAACCCTGGCCTGATGCCATCAGAGCAGGCGTTCAGTGTGGCTTTGAGAACAGAGGCTGCATTATTGCTAGGCTCAGATTGTGTATTGGTAGTTGAATGACCTTACTGAAGCATCTCCCAGCACCTCTCTATCTGGCCTGTACCCTGTGTAACTCTGAGGAGACCTAGGGAAGCAGCATGATAGACAACGACTGTCCTCTACATGTCTATACCTCTACATGCTCAGCACTCCGGTGCCAGGGCGGTGGTGAGCAAAGGAGAGGAGCGCTCTGCCCCATGCTACATGTGGAACAGCCCATTCTCAAAGGAGCTCACACAGATCTACAGCGTTCTCTGTGTCCCATGGTATTCCAGGCAGCCTCTCTCAGACCAGAAATCAGAAGTCAGGAAGGCCCAGCAGAACTGTGAAAGTTCCCTCACTACATTTGTATATCTAGGAGATCAGAGACCCATTAGGCACCCAAAACATGCCCTTCCTCTTCCCATCCCACTTATACCTTGAACTTTCTTTGTAGCCTCCTTCCTACAAAACTGATCACTGGATCTGGATCTCAGGTCCCCATTTCCCCATTCTTTCTTAGTCTTACAATGTCCTCTCTCTTTCTCTCTGTCTTTCTCTCTCTCTTTCTCTCTTCCTTCTCTCCCTCTCTCCTTCCTTCCCTCTCTTTCCTTTTCCTTTCTCCTTCTTCCTCTCTCTTCTTCTTCCACTCTTTCTCTTCCTTCTGTTCCTTTCTTATTATGAATGATATATGGATAAACATAAGAATGGAGAAAAAACTTAAAATGTATCTGCCGAACTTAGTAAATTGACCTGTAGACTGGGTAGGGGGCTTCTATATCTCCCCTTACTTCTAAAATTTTCTTTTAGAATACATGAAACACATCTACATTTTTAACAGACAGGGAAAACATGATCTATGCAACCCAGCCTCACATTTCCTCCATGTTTCCTGCCAAGCCTTCATGATGGGTATCTGGGCTATGGCCCAAAAGCACTTGGCAAGAGGCTTCTCTTTCGGATGACTATTAGGCGAACTGATAACTGATGAGGCCTACTGCCTAGCTTTCTCCTGACATCTGGATCTGTCCACATCTGGTGCCCATGATGGCCTAGAAACAGGGAGAAATACAGGCCCATTTCTAGTGCTTTTGCGTACATAACTGACCCATGTTTCAGCCACATATCTGGATTAGAACTGTACACCAATATTCAATATTCTCAGAACAGTGAGATGACCTGGGCCAGCAGATGTCTATTCAGACATGTGTCCTTCCTGTGCCACACCTTGAACTGGGTTGGTATTGCCAGCTATCACAGAGGTTGCTGGGAACAGGCAGTCAGTGAGGAGCTGCAAAGCCCTGTGTTGTGCTGTGCTATGTCACAGATGTCTCTGGGTTTACTTCATCTATCTCTGGTGATCCTGAGTGACCTATTTTTTTTTTAAAGCAATGATATTTAACTTATCTTGAAATTTCAAATGTCATTAAAGGGCATGTACTGTTTTAAGGAATGAGTTTAAATTCCTTCCTATCCACTCTTCTCCCCACACTTACCTACACTGATTCCTGTGCTTTTTACAAAGTCTGCAGAGGGTCACTGCTCCAGGAAGTTGTACGACACACAGAAGACATCATTTCTCTCCAGGGATCCTCATGGCTTACTCCATCCTGGGATCTGTCGACTTGGTGGTAGCTTCTACATTTTCCATTATTTCTCAAAATTTCTTTAAGAATACATGAAATACATATTCACTCTCGACAGACACGGAAACCATGATCTATACAACCCAGCTTCATGTTTACTCAATGAGCCAAGCCTCACAGATATCCCAAACCTTGCCTCTGAAACATACACCTCATCATACCTGACCTGAAATGGTCCCATTTAAAGGACCTGTAATCCCCCAACCCCCAGTAACATTGTGCTAAAAAATATTCTCAGTACATTAGGATCAGGCAGTTTGACCTTCAACCGGCTGTTCTTTCTGGAAGCTGTATGTCCCAAGGCTGCCTGCTGCCTGCTGCCTGCTGCTTGGTTCAGTGCATTGTTCAGTAGGGCTTTTAAAGACACCCACATCTTAGCAGAAGCCAGCCAGGAGATTTGGTACTGAGCCTTCTGGTCCAGACCCTCCCCTATCTCCTGGATACTGGATGGGGATTACAGTGAGTGGCCTTCCCTCCCTGCACAGCTCCAGCTGCTGAAGCAGCTGCAGTTGGTCTCAGCATGAGGGGAGAATGTACTGAAACTGTGAGGTGGAGAGGGCTGGCCGATGTGTAAACATGATTGGGGATCTTAAATCACTCTGGTGTTTCCAGCTGCCCTTCTCTGAGCACTCCCCATTGAGAGCACTTCAGGACTCATGCATAGAAGAGTTATCCATAACATGTATTCAAGTTCTAACTATACTTAAGGCATTGGAAGACAATGAATGAAGAAGAACCAAAGGCTGGGGAGACAGCGAGACAGCTCAGTAGATAAAGCATTAGCAGTGCAAACATGAAAACCCAAATGTAGATCCCTAAAAATCCACATAAATGTCAGGCAGATGTAGTGCCACTTGTAACAGCAGCACTGGAGAAGCTGAGCTAGGGCCTTACCTATGGCAAGCTGACTAGACTGTAAGAATCTGGGAACTCAGGTTCAGTGAGAGACTCTGCTTCACTCAATAAAGCATGCTTTCTGATCTGGGAATACTTTTATTCCTGCCCATTTCATGAAAGCTTGTCTTTAACAACATCAACATGTTGGCAGCCAAAGTACATAACTTGAAACTGAAAATGGACTCCCAGAAAGAGTTATTAATTGAATAAGTTGGCAAACCAAGGACGGGTAAGATTCTGCACAGAGCCTTACCAACCTAAGACATAAGTGCATTGCTTTTGATAATGTATATTCCATGACTGGTAAGGAAGGCATCCTTGTCAGAATGACCTAAGACAGAACCAGTCTTGTTTATGAAATTTAAAAAAGGGGGAGATGTGGAGAGCTTTTGGGGCTGTCTGGCAGGAATCAGACATTGGCCAAGGACAAGGGAATGGGCTTTAGGCAGGAATCTGACATTAGGCTAGAACAAAGAAGTAATTTCAGGCAAGAATCTAAATATTAGGCTAGAACAAAGAAATAATATCAGACAGGAATATAAATCTTAGGCTAGAACAAATAAGTAGGCTTCAGGCATGAAAATGACATTGGGTTAGGACATGGAAGTAGGCTCAGATATTTTGGTCATCCTGATAAGCCCTTTGAAATAGTGATTATAGAAGTAATCACAGGACTTTGTTTATTGCCTTGCTTGTTCTTTGACTATTTGTGTTGATTGTCTTGCTTGTTTCTTGACTTTTTGCATCTATTGTATTGCTAGTTCCTTAACCTAGAACTGACCTTAATACTTGCATGTAATTAATATGGTATAAAAGCAAAAAGGAGAAGGAGGGGTAAGATAGGGGTTTCTGGGGGGCGATGGGAAAAGGGGATAACATCTGAAATGTAAATAAATAAAATACTCATTAAAAATAGAGAAAAAAAGATACCTGGCATTAACTTCCAGCCTCCACATGCACACACGCATGCATGTGCACCTGAATGCCTACTCTCACACACATGCAAATATGCATAGATACATTAACACACAGAGAGACAGAGTCAGAAACAAACACACAGAGATGACATGCAGACATATAGACAGAGACAGAGACATAGAGAGAGACAAACAGACGATATATATATATATATATATATATATATATATATATATATATATACACATACATACACACAAGCAGAGAAAGAGGGTTACAGAGAATAGGAAAACAGTCTAAGCCAGGGTAAAGGCTCCTCTACACCAATAGTGTGTTGGAAATGAGAGGCTGCTATGGCCCTCCACAGCTGTTCTAATTACTATGGCTTTCCAGGCAAGAATGAGTCAGGGAAGATCTTTTTGATTAACATTTTATGATATTATTATTGATGGAATATGTATTATAATTGTTACCAAAAGAGAGTCTGTTAACTTTGGAGAAAATACAGGTTTTTCCCCTAGCCTGTGAACCTACATCATAGCAGACAGAGAAAGTGTCCCCATGGAGCACTGGTAACTTGGGGGCTGTGCTACCTCTTGGCAATCTGAATTTGCTGTTTGACATCATCTAAGAATATATCGAGTGGACCTTTGAGCATTTTATCATCCACTTGGAATTTATCCATAAAAATATTTTGCCCATAATCAAAGAATAAATAGAATTTTTATGACGCTATGTTGATGACCATTGGTACCATGGACCTTGGCTTGCAAAGGACGATATGAATGAGCAAAGTATAAGAACCTTATCCTGAAACTACTTAGATGCCCACAACCCTGCTCTTCTGGGATCTAGTACCAAGGAATTGCCCAGATACAGCTATTTCCTGGGAGACTATATTGAAAGACAATGCAAACAGAAATGTTTGCCATGAGATCTGGACCTCGTCCTAAGGGAAGGTGATATTTTGCTCATTTCTGGGACCCTTGAGTTAGTCTAGGCTGACATTCACAAAAGTTCCAAAGGAATGGTGGTATTCATAAGTCAGTCAGGGCCTCCTATTGTCCCGGCCCAGGGAAGATACACTGTGTTAAGTCTGATGCAGCAGTGATGGTTCACATTGTGCTTGCGGCGCATGCAGCAGCAGCTCTGTAAGTAGCAAACCTTCCCCAACCTTGTGGCAGCAGCTACTCTTAGTTTCACCTGTAATTCAACATCTGACTTTTGATGTTCAGCCTAGGGACATGAAGAAGCAAACAGGTGACAGGCAAGTGGCTAGCAGTACACATAAAAATATAGGGATGGTATAATCTCCTCAGCTGCAGTTGCCATATGGGTTGACACGATCTACACGTAGCAGGTTACTATGGCCAGAGAGAAGACCCTAGAGCTCTGTCTGTGTTGTCATTTCATGGCTGAGCTATTTCACTGCCATCAAAACTGAGAGCCAGACCCATTTCTTTGATGACATAGTTTTGCAGAATGTATAAATTCAGCCCTTTATCACTGAAGGATAGATGGTGGGTGTTTATATAATATCAGGCCAAAGAGATCTGCAAACAAGATTAATGGTGACTAAGTGGCTACAGGTCTAACTGATCCTATCCATTCTTTCTCTACCTTTCCATGCCAGATTCATACTGACACCATCCGAGGAGCAGATAGCATCGACGCATGTTGGCATAGTCAAATGAGATGTTATTTAACTGTGGCGAACATTATACACAGAGAATGTATGCTGGGGGTTGTACAGGCAGCAGAGTAAGTGAGGCTCCTGAAGATGTGATTTTCTCATTTCAAGTAGTTCCAGAGATGCTGTAGTAGAATTTAGGAAGTTTCTTTGGGAAACAAACAGGCAAACAAACTGATCACACACGCACATGTCCAAACACCCAGAGCTTGGAACCCAGTTCAGATCACAGGCTTGACCTCCTATGAAGGATTTGGAGCTTACAAACTGCCATACGTCTCACAGCCCAAGTCCTGCTTAGAGATATGCGGAGGTGTAGAGAGGACCAATGGACAATGCAGGCTGTATATACAGATCCACAGAACTGCCACCAGCTGTGCCCAAGCTGGGATGCTAGGCTGGACTGTGTAGGCCGCTGAAATGCTCAGGCTGAGACACAGGGCGGGTCTGTATAGGCTGCTGCAGCAGTGCTTGGGGGACAGGTAATGATGTCCTATTTACCATGGTTGGCTTCTGTCAGAAAGATGTCCAGGTCATTTTTCCACATACCATCCTACTTAGAAGGATCCTGCAAGAGAAGCATCACAGAGCCAGCCATCTCTGCCGTCTCCCTTTCCACTTTGGCTTCTCCCTTTAGAGCCATAGTGCCTCACACCTAGAAGAGGAACACAGTTTCAGACCCTTGTCACAGCCTGTATGTAACAGTCCTAGAAAGGGATACTACTATGGGACAGCTGAATAGGGCATGCTGGTCTTTCCTGCTGAATGGTTTTGGAACTGACTTCTTTACAAGATTATCAAGAATGAGGAGTTGAAGTGCCTGCACTGCGGCGCCTAACAGGGCAGTTTCTTATGAACAGGTTCATGCCATAAAAACCATGCCTGTGGCTCTAAGCCTGTTCTTCCATTCTGGGCTGGCCAGCTGTGCTTCTAGAATATTAAGGGGAACGATTCCAATGTTCTGGAAGCTTGGTTCAGGGGACGTACCCATATAAACATGACTCAGCTTCCTGAAAACAGCAGAGTGACCATGCAGCAACTAAGGCCTCCATTGGTGTGGGAGGAGCACCTTTCAGGGCGCCACAGAGCAATGATCCCTCTTCTGCCTCTCTAGGGTCTAAGGATGGCATGAAGGAACCGGAGTGGAGCGCTCGCTCACAGTGGCGATTCCTGAAACTGCATTGCGCTTCTGTTTTCACTGAAAACCATTGTTACTTTTGGTGTGTTCGAAGTCTGTAAAGTGCATTTATTTATTTTTGTATACTCTTATTTATTTAGTGTGTGTAGAGGGGTTCGGGCATGCCGTGCTTATGTGTAGAGGTCAGAGGAAAACTTGCTGAAGGTGCTTCTCTCTTATCATATGGGTTCCAGGGATCAGGCTCAGGTTGTCAGGCAGAGCAGAGAGCACCCTTACCGGCTGAACTGCCTTGTATGTCATAGAGTTATATTTTTGTCAGTGAAAAATAATAATAATCTCCCACTTCTCCTTAATCCTAACCTTGCTATTAAATGGACAAACTTGTTAATGTTTTTGATATTTTTCATAGTATTTTCTTTTTAAATTATTACTATTATTGCATAAGTTTGTATGTTTGTATATGTTTGTGTATATGCATGTGTGTGTGTGTATGTGCATGTGTGTGTGTGTGTGTGTGTGTGTGTCTGCATGTGCTGCTGTACACTTGTTTCCAGTATGGAGTTCAGATGACATCCTTGGAGTCTTAGTTCTCCTGCCAGCATAGAGGGATTGAACTCTGGTCATCAGGGATCTGTAGGATCAAGTTTTCTGGACTGTAGAGTTTGCTTTACCTACCAATTCATCTGGCTAGGCCGCCAGGCCATTTTCTTTACTGCTCCTCTGCCCCATAACAAGTGTGCATGGTTTGTATTCATGCACTAGACTGTTCCTAATGCTCTCCTGCCACACTAGCTGAAGGCATCATGCTCACTCTCTTTAACTTCTCCTTTCCATATTGCAGTTACAGTCAAGCGAAAGCACCACTGACCTTATAGACATGTAGCGCTGTATATTAGTAAATATGTTTTGATAGAAATATACATCTGAAGAAGCCAAAGTTAAATGTATAAAAATATAAAGATTTAAAAAAATACACATACATAGATTTAGATGTGTGGTTTCTCTTTCATCCTGTTCCTGGGATCCCGACATCCTTATATAAGACATTGCAGTGCTTACATAACTGACCCCACCCTCCAGCACACCCTCAATCATTTCCAGAATACCTAAGGACCTAAGACAAAAGAAAAGCTATGTGAACAGTTCCACATGAAGAGAATAATGAGAGTAGAAGCACTTGGCGCTTATTCAGTACAGATGAAAGTTTTCTAAATGTTTTAAGCCATGGATATTGAATATATGTATGCCGAACCTGAGGCTGAAGAAGCTGACCATATCCTGGTTGCCACTTTATTCTTTAAGCGTGAAAGAAGGTACAAAAGCACACCAGGATTGATGCTAGCCCTGCCTGGTGTAGGGTGTAACAGAGTTTGGGTAGAAAAAGACCTGAAGTTAGTCCGGAACATACTTGGGCAGTATGCTGGTTAATTTTGTCAACTTGACCCTAGGTGGCATCAACTAGAAGAAGCATCATATGAGGAATTGCTGTCATCAGATTAGCCTGTGGACAAGTATATAGTGCCTTTTCCTTGATTAATGACTCTTGTATAGATGGCCCAGTCCTCTGTGGATTACCACTGAACTGGTGGCCCTGGCATTCATATGAAAAAAGGCTGAGCAAGTCATAAAGAGCAAGCCAGCAAGCAGCGGCAACACTTCTCCATGGGTCTCTGCACCAGCTCCTGCTGCCAGGTTCCTGCGCTTCTTAATTGCTTGCCTTGGCTTCTCTCAATGATAGACAGTGATCAGGAAAAACAAACAAAAACAAAAAAGCAAAAAAAACCAAGCCAAATCAATCACTTCCCCTCTGTGTTGCTTTTCATCAGTACTTTTTCTCACAGTGACAGAAAGCAAGCTGGAGCATGCAGAGTACAGCCTGGCTTGACCTGTATGGGGTAAGGCTTGGGTCTAGATCTGTGATTCCTCAGAAAGGGCCCTCCCTCAGCCTACCACTGAGGGATGTTTCCAAACGGGCAACAGCATTCACAGATGACAACTGTTCTTGGTCCTGTTGAAGAAAATGGTCTATGATCCCAAAGACATGTATTTTACTAAGGGGTGACACAAAGAGGTAACAAATGAACTCTTGAAACTGTCAGTAGAAACTAGCCTGTTGCCACAGCCATTCCAGTATCCATGCTGTGATACGTCATTCTGACTTCCACCCTACATGTCACAGAGCAGTGAGCAGAGCTAAAAGGTGACCGCTGGGATGGGACATCCACCTTAAGTCAGTTACACTCATTTCTGGTTTTGTTGAAAATGACCCATTAGTCACCATTAGTGAGTTCAGTTTTATTCACAGAATATAATCGTGGTTCAGAATCATATATATTTTTACGAAGATAATTGATATGAGTTCTATATACTGCATTCAGCCATAACTAACTTGTGAATGCCTTGGCAGCTGAAGGTAAACATCTGGAAGACCAAGTGTGTTGGGATGGGGTGCTTCCTTGAACCTGTTACTTCTCAGTGGGACAGTCCATTGGTGAATGGAATGGCTTGCTGTTCTGTGTGAGAAATAGGGTTTATCAGCCTCTGGAGATTCTCTGTAGCTCTGGGTTCCTGACAGCGATGTCTGGGTGGAGGAGGAAAGTTGTTGCTATGGAGGCAGGAGCTTGTGAAATGGGTAGGATTCATTCACCTCTCCATCTATCATAGCCCTCTTTCATGAGGGCCACTTTCTTCCTGCCAGCTCCCTCAGGCCAGCTTAGAGTCTCCTCTTTGCCAAAGACCCTGTATAATGCAACTGAGATTCTGCTCTTGGGACTTCCAAAGGGAATCTTACCTGGCCCAGCTGCACCTTGTCCTGGGATGTGTCCCCCACATCTGCATTTATATCTTGTCTTTTATCTTTGCACTTCTGTGAACTGTTATTACAGGAACCAACAGTTATCTCCCCACCTGCTCAGCGTGCCATAACTCCCAACTTAACACGGGTGACAATGCTACCATCCCTTTTATTTTAGAGCTTTATTAACATAAAATTTGCATACTATAAAACCCATCCCTTTACAGCTTTCAATTCAACGATTTTTTTAGTGTATTTAAAGCTGGGTAAATATCAATACAATAGTGTTCTGTCATCTCCAAAGAGAAATCCTCTAGTTGTTTCCATCCACTCTGTTCTTGCTTCCAGCAGCCTTTCATCTGCTGCTCTCTGTTGACTTACCTCTTCCCACCATGTTATGTAAGTGGAATTACACTGTGTGCGTGTGTGTGTTATGTGTGTGTGTGTGTGTGTTTTTACTTTTTTTCTTTAACTTATTGAAAAAATTCATACAGTATATTTTGATCATGTTTTTCCTTCCTTCAATTTCTCCCAGATCCTCCTATATCGCTACTTATCCATCTTTATGTTCTCTCTCACTCTCTCTCTCTCTCTCTCTCTCCCCTCTCTCTCTCTCTCTCTCACGCGCGCGCACGCTCTCTCTCTCTCAGAAAAGACAAAAACAAAACAACAACAGCACTAAACACACACAAAATCTCACAAAACAAAAATCAAAGTAAGCATGCCAAGGACCAATATGAAAAAAAAAATTGAAAATCCCAAACAGAGCAAAAATGAAATTAAAAGTCTACATGAAATGCCACTGAATTCATTGTGTGTTACTCCTGGGCATGGAGCGTGCCATGTGGTGTGGTTCATGTACCCCGTGAGACTCTGTTGGAGGAAACTTACTTTTACTATGCTGTTGGGCACAGGCTTAGAGTTTTAAAACCTACTTTAATTATGGTTCTTTAACACTTCAACCTCCCTTCTGGCCCACCACCTACCAGAGTTAGGGGGAAAGGAACACTAATAGGAAATGGGGATTGTGGAGCTGTTTAGAAATATTTCCTTGGGGCAATTCTTATCTTTGTGGTCAGCAGTCCAGTCTACTAGCAAAGCACCACAAATGAACCAACAGCAGCAGCTTGATCTAGAAGAAACTGGGAGATTAGTCCACAGATATGGCAGGAATCAGCCAGAGTCCAACCAGAAGTTCTTTGGTGCTTTTCTCTCTATGAAGTCAGGACAAGTAATGATTAGTAAAGAAAACAAGACAAATCAATGCAAGACTGTCATCAGCAAAGACCAGAGTCAGCAAAGCCCAACGAAGACCAGCAAAGAGTTGTAAGACAGAGCATTATCTGTTGCTTTATACTTATACTCTTTCCAAACATCATGTGTCCTCTCAAGAGTCCACTCCAACAAAACATTCCAGGGCACAACTGAGTCTCCACCAAAACCAGAAATTTACACTTCAAGTGAGTACCTATTACAGATAGCTTCTTGGTTAAGAGAGGGAGCTTGTGTCTATTTCTTTCTCTTAGTGCTAGGACCTCATCTGGTTTGAACTTGTGAAGACCTTGTATGTGCTGCCATAGTCTCTCTGATGTCATATGTGCATCAGTCCTGTTGTGGCTAGAAGATACTGTTGCCTTGGAGTCACCCGTTACCTGTCATTGTTACCATCTTTCCACTTCTTCCTCTGCATAGATATCTGAGGCTTGAGCAGAGGGCTTGAATGAAGACATCCTATTTAGGACTGAGTGCTCTGAAGTCTCTCACACTCAGCACAATAAAATGACTCCTAAAGTCATTCTGTTCTGCCTATCGATCAGCACTTACTCAGCCCTCACCAGAGAAGCTCTTAGTTCCCTTAGCAGAATGATAGTATAAAGTTTTCCCTTAGGCCTATAACCTGTCTACTCTCAGTGTCTTGTCTACTTTAGCAGTGTCAAGGATGGTTCCATCTCATAGGTTTAAATGCAATCAGAAAATGGTTAGTTACTCCCATAACATTTGTGCTGCTAATGCACAAACATATACTGTAGACAAGTCCCTGTTGTTGATTGCAGGGTTTGTGTCTGGGAGATACTAATGATTATATTTCTCCTTCAGTGCTGTTTAGAGTACCTTCTAGTAGCATGGTTACAACTCAGTAGGGGTGAAGCTTCTATCAGGCACTGGTTTAACTTCTCTGTGTTTGGTTACATATATATAAGTGTTGTCTTCAGCAACAGGGCCTTACCACCAGGTTGTAGAGGGCAACCAATAGCTGTGGCAATAGCCTGTGATGATTGAGGTTTTCAATGGGGCCCCTTTGGCTAGTGACTCAACTCATTCCTGCCATTAGAGGTTTTATTTGGTGGCATAAGATGTCTAGTTTTATGATTGGCTTCGTTCCCTTACTAAAGATGTTTTGAGATTCACCCATGTTGCTGCATGTTCCTGTGTGCTTGCTGCTTGAAACCGTTTCTTACTGCGTAGTCTGTGCTGGCCTTGAATTTTCATTTCCATTGTCTCAGCTGCCTAAGGTCTGTCATGACAAGTGTGTGCACTACAAGCACATAAATCCTACTCCTTTGCTCCAATAGGTCGTGACAGTCTGTTATCTGGGCCCATCATGTTTTTATATTCATTCCTTAGTTTCTGGACATTTGGATACTTCCTACTTTGGCGGTTCTTTTACGTATCCCTAACACATCTGGTACAGTCAACTGTCATGCTGGCTTTATGTAGACATATATGTTAATTGTAATGGTTTAATTAGCTATTTTAATTCTCTTTAAGCAAAGTTGGATTTTTATTCCCCAGAAAAGGCACATTTGAACTTCCAAATAGCATTTGAAAGTAGGAGCCTACTCACTCTAGCTTAAAGTTTAAATCATCCAGTAGAAAACTTGGCTTGGTTTCACCTAAAATTTTTCCAGTGGTTTATTCAGGTCGATATTTCCCTGGTGTTTGTTACAGTCTAACCTTGGTGTCACACTAGATTCTGCGTGATATTTGAAAGGGGCTTAATTTCTTAACTGGAATCTGGCTTCTTCTTGCTCTAATTGCAGTTCAGATCAACAATATCATTAAACTCCTTCCTGCTGATGCTGACTTTCATCCTGGGTTTTCTCTTCTTGGTCAAAGAAGTTTCACAAGGTAGCAGCTATGCAAAGCTGCCCTGGGTACCAGGAGAGGTGCAGACCTTCATTCCAGTGTGTATGCAGACTCCATCCTACAGTAGAGCATTGTGTGCTGCAAAGGGAGGGAGAATGGACACCAGAGCACTGTTCTTGGGAAGATATAAAGCAATGTCAACATATCCCAGACAGAAAACCAGCCAGTATAAGGACAATACTAAGTCCATCCTGGTGAATCGGAGAGTTTATTGGGTTTGCTTACAGGACAAATAAAGAGGTCGAGATTGGCCATCTCTAGAGAACAGACATCTCTCTGGGTTTCCCTCTTTCTGCCTTTTCTATCCACCAAATAATCCTTCATCCTTTCTGTGTGGCCACCAATCTGTCTAGTTCTTCTGTTAGCAACTCTGGCTCACATGACATGAGTCTGTTCCTCTTTTCAATGTTTCTTCCTATAACTGGGAAGTGTAATGGTAAAAATAATTCTAAAAGCATGAGCAAAATAATCTAATCCATATGCCATTACATGTGGAGAGAAAAGATGCTGAAAGATAACCCGTAGATGCCACTTAACTTTGGTCCTCCTAAAATAGTGATGTCGTTTTCCAGTCTCCTGACAGGGGTGTGTGGCTGTCAGTGTTTCTCAGCATGGCTTGTTCCTTGACACCACTCAAAGAAATCTTTAGTTTTTCTCTACTGTCATCTGGAAAAACACCAGGATATTTGTCAGAGGTTCCCACTCAACTGCCCATTGGGGAAGAAGATGATGACTCCAAGTAGCATAGTACCCTTGTCCTTACTGTCATTAATTGTCAACTTGACACAGCCTAAAATCACTGGAAAAATTGAATCTCATTTTATTAATTATCAATTAATTAATAATAACTAATTAATCTGTACACACGTCTATGAAAGACTGTCTTGATTCTTGAATAATATAGGAAGGTTTCGCCCACTGTTGGTGGTACCATTCCCTAGGCATGTGGACCTGGTTTGTAGAAAGAAGCTAGATGAGCATGGGTCTGAGCAAGGCAGAGAGTGAACCACCTAGCTGCATTCCTTCATGGACTTCCTGTTTGAGTTCCTGCTCTGACTTTCCTCTGTGATGGACTGTAATCTAGAAGTGTAGCCCAAATAAGCCTCTTTATTACTAGAGAGTAATGACTTTTGGTCAGAATGTTTTATCACAAAAACGAAAAGAAAACTAGAGCCTGAGGAGCTGTGATGTTCCAGGGGCTCTCTCATGAGAAGTGCACAGGTATAATTGTCTGTATTTCTCTTCATGGACCCACGGATTTGTATGTGATGGAAGTATCTTTACAGAATAGTTTCAAGTCACATACATTTTATACCTTTCTTTGGGGCACCCAGCTCATTCTGCCGGTCAGGCAGCATCTATGAAAAAGCTATTCGACGTCTGTGGTTTGGACATGAGAGGCATAGAAGCAAAGGGCAAAATTTACAGTGAAGTTGCTGGAGCCGATCTGTGGATGTTGATAAGGAAGATCTCTGTCCCAACACTCCTAGTCTGTTTACAACATGGAAACGTATTTCAGGAAAACAACCAGCCAGGAGTCCACCATCCTCCCAGTTAGCCAGGACAGTAATAACTAGATAGAGGCCAGATGGAGGTTAGACAGAGCAGGGATAGCATGTAAGTCATTGAGGAGAGGGAGACTTTTCTTTTTTTAAGACTCATCTCGATCTTCAAAATGAGCTACAGAGTAAAACCAGCAAGGGGTATATTGAGTGGTGTTTTCTAGCAGGTTGCTCAAATTCATACAAAGCTTCTACCTAGATGCAGGGCTAGGAGTGCTGTGAGCTCTGAGCAGTCTGGCCAAGACGAGCACTTCCTTGAACCTGCTGCTGTATTTTAAGTCAGATCTTAAGTTTTACAGAGCTTAACTCCACATTAACATTTTGAGCCTTCAAATGAGACCTTCCCTTTAAGAAGTTTTCGCTAACCCTTCTTGCAAGGTACTTCCCAGGTTGGATCTGATGCAACTGGCATAGTGGCAGACCCATTCAGGGGCTGGGACCTGCAGGGGCTTTGTCCCTGTGCAGGCCCCATGACATTAACCATGTGTGCACTTGGCAGAAAGAATCTTGATTTCCAGTTCATATAGTGACTTGGTTATTTGATTAAATCTTATAAATCACTCAGCATAAGTCATTTTCTCTGACCCCTGCAAAATATTGCTAGATGATTGACACTCCTTATTTTTAGAACAATAACCTGAGGCTCAGGTGGGATTTAACATGGAGCAGGAAGTGTGAGTGCATTCTCGCAGGTGTACTGGCTGCCTTGGTGATCTGTGAAACCCACTGACTCCTAGGGCTGTGAGCACACTGAGTGTGCATGCTGCTTTGGTCTTGCTGGGGACAGACGGTCTGTCTCGTACCTGTCAGGCAACATCAGCCCCCATACTGCTTCAGGGGGCTGCCCAGCCTCATCTGGAGCTGCTGTCAGCAAGCAAATCTGTTTCTTTCTATTAGCGTCAGGAGAGGCAGAGACAGAAGCAGATGCTGGAGGTTGACAGGCGGCTGTGACCCTAGGGAGACCAGCTTCCAAGCAAGGAATGGCCATTGCAATTAAAGTGTTTCCTTACTCCAGATGTCTTGTAATCAACAGAAAATCGGCTTAGGGACCCATGACTGAGACACCAAGAGTCCAGGGCGAGTGGAGAGAGAAGAGCCCAGAAGGCTCTTCTTATTCCTGCTCGAGAAAGATGCTTAGGATCAATGAAGTAAATGAGCTTTTGCACCCAAGCCAGCTGCCTGCTCCAGGGTTGGAGAGAGACAGACACATGACCTCATCTACCACCCTCAGACTAGCTCCATAGAAAATGACTTCTGTAATGAAGGTGAAAGAAGTGGGCTGTGTGTGGTTTTGACCTCCCCCCCCCAAAAGGCAGGTGCAGCATGATTTATTTTTTTCTAACCAAAGCAGGGGTGGGAGCTGCAGAATAGGCTGGGGCAGATGTGGGTCTTCCAACAGAGTGTTTCCTGACCCCTCTGAGGGTCCTCAGTGTCTCTTGTTAATTGACTCTAATCTGGCCAGTATTCTGTTGATACCAGTACTAAGTAAGGGAATTCACAGTGAGTCATGAGAGAGATGGGAAATACATTGCTTAAATAGTAGCACCATTAGTAACAGATGACGTTCACCCCAAACATGTCACAAGCATGTTCTGCTAATGTATCACCGCTGCTCAGTAAAATAAATGTCTATCCCAACATTCCATGAGATAATTAGTGTTAACATGGTGAGTTAGTCAGCTGCATCGTGGCAGCAACTGGTTATAGCTGACTGAACTTAAGCTAACCTTCCCTAAAAGGAGTGAAGTAAAAGACTAAACCAGAGCAAAGCTAGTCCTGAGGATGGCCCAGCAAGGACTTGACTGCTGTTAAGACTCTCCTACCCCTCTCTTCTGCCTCTCATGGATTCTCCATTCAGGGAATAAGAGTCATTCATATGTCTTAAAGCTGCATCTTCTGTGTCTGATTAGTGAAGAAGGAGCCTTCTCTCTAGCCTTAGCTATAAAACTCATGTCAAGTCCTGCAATGGAGAAGGATCACCAGGCTAGTGTGAGTTAAGCAGCTGCTGGAAGAAGGGAAAGATGGGACCTGTGAAGGTAAAGGACTTTCACTGCTGGAGTTCACATGTTAGCTTTGTGTGTATGCTCATTAAAATATGGCCTAGGGCCTGGGGAAATGGCCCCTTGGTTAAGAACTCTTGATGGTCTTACAAAGACTGGAATTTCTTTAACAGCCCCAACTTCAGGTGACTTACAACTACCTATAACTCCATTTCCAGGGCATTCGATGCCCTCTTCTGACTTCTGTGGGTACCCAAATAACACAAACACACACACACACACACACACACACACACACACACACACGCATGCATGTCTGCACAAACAGTATATATACTTAAATAAATAATACTAAAATTAGTTTTCAAGTAATGAATCTTTAAAACATGAACCAAAGGCTGGGCCTGGTGGTTGAAATCTATATTATCAGTATTTGAGGCTGAGGCAGGAGGCTCATGAGTCTGAGGCCAAGATCCTCATGTAACAGATAAAATTTAAGTCTCCTAGGAACAGTGTCACACAGCATTCTGCTCTCAAAAAAAAATATCAAAAACAAAAATGTAGGAGAATTAGTTCCAGCTCCTGCATTCTGTTTGGTTTGTGACTCAGTCTCTGCAAGCTCCTATGGGCCCTGATTAGTCGACTCTGTAGGTCTTCCTGTGGTGTCTTTGACCCCTTTGGCTCACTCACTTCTATCTCTGAGTCTTCCACAAGATTCTCAAGCTCTACCTGACTGATGTTTGGCTGTGGGTCTGTGTGCCTGTGTCCATCCACTCCTGGATGACACCTCTCAAGAGACAATTATGCTAGGTTCCTGCCTGTAGGCATAGCTGAATATTATTAGTAGTGTCAGGGGTTGACTCTCTCACATGGGATGGGTCTCAAGTTGGGGTAATTGGTTGGCTGTTTCCTCAGTCTCTGTCCTATCTTTATCCCTGTGCATCTTATAGGCAGGATAAATTTTGCATTGAAGGTTTTTTTGGGTGGGTTGATGTCCTCCGCCCTTCACCTGAAATCCTGCCTGGCTACAGGAAGTGACCACAATTTGAGCTAAGAGTGTTTTGGACTCTGTTGCCAGCCATTGGATCCCTTTCCCCTACCTGGACTGCCTGGATGGGCCTCAGTGGGAGAGGATGTGCTTAGTCCTGCTGGGACTAGATGTCCCAGGGAGGAGTGGTACCCAAGGTGGGGGTCTCCTTCTCTGAGGAGAAGGTGAGGAGAAATAGGGGATAGGTTTGTAAGGATGGGAATGGAGGAGAGGAGGGACAGGGGCTGCGATCAGGATGTAACATGACAAAGAAAATAAATTATTGAAAAAAGTGGAATGTAACAGTCACTGTTGATCTCCTTCCCTTTAGGAAGCTTGGGCATTGGGAAGCTTGTGTGAGTGACTTCCCCCACATTATAAAAGCACTGTGGCAAGAAGCTTTATCAGAAAGCATTATTTACAAGTGTTTCTTGACCAAGTAGCGTGTTTGCTAAAAATGAGCAAGGAAGTATACCAAAAAATTTTTCAAATTTACAATTGATTTTGGAGGATATAGATTTCCTGGTGGATTCCATTCCGATAAAACTTACATGGCAATGAAATTCATTGAGGAATTTTGTTTCTTAGCCTAATTGAAATGTTGTTGACATGTCCCGATAGCAGTTGCATTGTAAATGTTTGTACGACACAAATAGCTTCTCGTAGCATTGCTTTGGATGGCATGAAAGTCATGGAAATTGATTTGAAAGCAATTTAGACATTTTAAAGAAGACTGTGGACAGTCTTTATTTGTACTTGCTTTACAAGAAATGAAATGAATGAAGCTGTTTAGTGGAGGTCCTGGCTCTTCCACAGGGATGGGAGGGTGTTTAGGCTGGAACGGGGGCACAGGCTATGCTCCTTTAAACCCTCCTCAGGGGGGTCGATCTGCCTCTGCCTCAGTGGGTTAAAGGCACTTGACACCAAACTTGACAACCGAATTAGATCCCTGGATTTCATATGGTAGAAGATACAACTCCTGATAGCTGTCTTCTGACTTCCCTGTGCTCACAAAAAAAAAATTAATAAGTAACAGCATAATAAAAAATAATGCTTTTAATAGAAAATAAATAAACCCTCTCCGAAGAAGCCTGACTGTCCTCGCTCACCTCATACCTATGTCGTTCCCATATCTCCAAGCTGCCTGAACCTCCAGTTCTGACCTGGGCTCTCTTAGGTGTCAACTTCCCACTCATGTGCACTCCCTCATGTCCCATTTTATTTGATACTTTCTGATTTCTGTTCCTGACTTGTTGTGCACCCCACTGACTAGCTGTGTCAGTCTGAGCCAATCTATGGCTTTCCATGGCTCCCCAACTGTAGTTGAAAATCTACACCTGTGACACACAGCAAAATTCCAGAGATTATGAAAGCAGGCTCAGCCTTCTTCTTGGATCCTCAAGGAAGGCCTTCCAGAGAAGTGAGTCTGGCTCCTGGGGCTCAGCGTGGCTTCTGGGGGCTCCTTACCCAGACACACAGGTTTTGTGTACAGCTAAAGTGGCTTCCCTGCTTATGGACTTGCTGCCTACTCTGACTGTGAACCAGAACTTCTCAGGCTGCACAAGTCTAAGTGCTGGAACCCTACCTGGGAGTCCTTCCCTTACATGTGACTTGTTTTCTTAGAGATGGCCTATGTGTTTTCTATTTAAGTTTCTTGGTTTCCCACACATGTCTTTCAACCATCTTTCTCATCTAGATGAACTTAAATGTGTGATTCTAGTTTCCATTTCTCATTTTAATTCTTGTTGGGTATGAAATGCTAACCAATTATGACTCAGGGGCTAAAATTCTGCCATTGGGAATGATGCCAAAGGAGCCGGACAAGTGTCTTGCTTTTCAACATTCCTTTTTCTCAATGGAAATAAAACTAGTGAGAGTCTAGCCTGATGTGGTGAGACAGGCAAACATGCCTCTCTCTGGTTACAGCACAGGGCAGTTTATTCTGGTGAGAACAGGTCCCTTGGGACCTGCTATGCCTTCACTTTTTAAAAAACCTGTTTCATTCACCAGCCTCTCTATGTGTGGAGCAGACATGTAGTTTCTGTAGCAGGTTTCATCTTGGATCACCTTGATGTGGGGGCAGTGGGGGGGGGGCTAACCCATCAAGTCTCTGCTATCTGGTCTCAGCTGTGACCCCAGGAGTGAGACTGCTGGCTCTTAAAGCTGACTGGCTGCACTTGGCTCTGTTTGAAATTCTCTCCTCACAGTGTCTTCACCTGGCTCTTTGCTGATCAATCTCCATCCCTACCAAGAAATAAATAGAATAAATGGATTTGGTTATGTCACTGGAGATGCTGGGTCCTGGTAATAAGGGAGCCTCTGCCTCCTGCTGTTGCCTGCTGCTGCGCTGCTGCTGCTGCTGCTGCTGCTGCTGCTGAATAATGATGATGATGATGATGATGATGAGATGATGGATGATGTGAGGTTGCTTGCCTTCAGTCTTCCTTACCCTCTGCCCTCTCTTCTTGCCTCTTAAGCTTACTACGCTTCTTCCTCGGGCTTCTGTGTACTTTTTCTTCCTTCATCTCCTGTCTCCTCCCCTTTCTTACATAGTCCATTCCTTAGTCTTTTTTTTTTTATTCAATATGGGAATTGAACCCAGGCCCTTGCACATGTCAAGCAAGTGCTCTATGGGTGGATAGAGCCTCCTCCTCAGCTCTGGAACCCATGCTTTAACTGGATGCTCCATGTCCAATTCAAGGAGGCTGAAACGGGACCCTACTGGTTTCTTCTCCCACTTATCTGATTAAATGCAGGACAAAAGCAACTCAAGGGAGTGAGGGTTTCTTCCTGCTTGCAGTTCGAGAGTCAGTCCACAGTGGTGGCAGGAGCATGAGGAAGCTGGAGTAGGGAAGCAGAGAAAGAGAGAGGCCAATCCTTGGCTCTCTTTATTCATTTCATTCAGTACAAGACCCTAGTCTACCCAACAGTACTACCCAGTTTGGGTGCGTCTTTCCCTCTTCAGCTAATCCAAGCTAGAAACTCCCTCACAGACATCCTCAGAGATTTGCCTAGTGGATGATTCTAGATCCTGTCAACTTGGCAATTAATATTGACCACTGCCGGGATGAGCCAATCGAACATGATCAGGGCTTGGTGCTCAGACACAGGCTGGAGAGAGCCAGGTAGCACTGAAGTCAGCTGAGGAGCACAGGGAGCCTGTGGCAACCGTGTCTCAGGAGCTCCAGGAGTGCTCCTATCCACATGACAGCCACTCTACACTTGCTGAAGATGATTATTTATTCAGGAATCCTTTGGAGGGCTCTCTCAGGGTCCCCATCTCCAAAACTAGAGGTAAACATTATGTTTTGCCTGCAGAAGGATTCACAGATGAATTGATATTCACTGGGTTAAAACCTTGCTAATTTAATTTGTTTTTGTTTTTAACCTTATATAATATAGAGTAATTTCTTAGCTAAACTGTTTTAATCCTGTCCATTACACAGTGATACTGAAATGGTGTCACCGACCTACTATAGTAGGCAGTGTTTTGGCTCCTTTGAGCCTTGTATTTCATCCATGAACATGTGTACATGCTGCCAAAAGGACTTGGCAGAGAGTGCCAAGGTTGATAAATAATCTTAAACAATCAGGATGGACCTACTGTAATTGCCTCAAACCTAAGAATCAAAAGAGGAGGCCCTGTAATTTGAAGCAAGAGAAAACTTGAGGTATAGTTGCCTCTTGAGGAGAGGCCAGAGATAATCCTGCACACTCAGCACAAATGGGTATGCAATGGATCCTTCCCAAGAGCCTCCAGAAGACAGCAACCCTGTTGTCGCCTGTTAACCTTCTCAGACCCTGAAGTGAGTCCAGCCGTGTTCTGCTGAACCTCTAGCTGCCCTGGGCTGAGATAGGATAGCAGTGAGGGTTGCATTAAGTCACTAAGTATGTGGGAACCCAGTACACCTGCTTTGTCCCTTGGAAGGGCATGGGCAAAGGTCTTCCCACTGTCACCAAATCTCACTGTAGGGAGATTGTTTTGATGCACATCTCTGACAAAACACCTGGGAAATTTTCTCAAACTTCTGCTGTCCCCCAGTACTTCTTAAGCAGCCCAGGAAGACCCACTGAGTCCTACGATTAGTGTGGTTGGCCATCTCACAGAGTCACTGGTTGGTGATCATGGAGATGCCTTAGTGGGAAACACTTCTGCCATGCAAGTGTGAGAACCTCAGTTCAGTTCACCCAGGGATCCACATAAATATCTGTGTGTGATGTATACGTCTGTGTTCTCAGCACCTCTACAGTGAGGTGTAACACAGAGACAGGTGATAACCTACAAGCTCACAGCTAGCCTGGTGGTGTAACACTACAGAAACAAGAGAGATCCTGATTCAAAAAAAAAAAAAAGAAAGAAAGAAAAAAAGAACTAGTTTCTGAAAGTTAGCCTCTAAAACCTACATATACACCATGGTACACACCACACACACACACACATACACACACACACACAAGAAAGAAGAGAGAGAGAGAGAGAGAGAGAGAGAGAGAGAGAGAGAGAGAGAGGAGAGCCCTAAGTGGAGAAGATATACATTCTCAGAATGCCTTGCAAAGTATTAAGGACATGACTATTGATAACATCTTTATCAGAGTGTGTATGTGTGTGTGTCTGTGTGTTTGTGTATGTATCCATCCAGGTATATGTCCATCTGTGTCTGGGAACGTTTGTGTATGTGTGTGTGTGTGTGTCATTGTGTGTACAGTAAAAGGATTAGGAGATGGTTTATTGGCTTACAATTCCAGGTTACAGCCCATCATTGTAGGGGAATCAAAATGGAAGGAACTTGAAATAGCTTGTTTTTCACATCCACAGTGTCACATTACATACCCAGTGTCATGTCATATTCTAGTGTCACATCACACCCACAGTGGCATATCATAATCACGATGTCACACCACTTCCACAGTCTCAAGTCATGTCCACAGTGTCATATCACACTATATCCCCTGTCAAGGGTAGAGAGCAATGAATGAATGAACATACTTACTATTCAGAATTCCCTGCCTAGGGCATGCTGCCACCCATAGTGGATGGGTCTTCTCACCTAAGTATAATCAAGATAATCACCCACAGACTTGCCCACAGACTAACCTAGTCTAGAAATCCCTCACTGAGACTCTCTTCCCAGGATAGTCTACAATGTGTACAGTTGGCAATTAAAAGTAATGTATGTGGAGTGGTCCATATCTGTCCCCTAGCCCCAGTGCCTAAAGAGTTCAGAGGATAGCAAAACCTAGGCCCAGATTTTAAGGCTTGATGAGACTTCAGCCCTATACAAAAAGGTAGAATGTATATATCTGTCTTCAATGCACTTTGAGAACACAAGGTCATTGCTAACTTGAAGATGAGAACTTAATATTGACAGCATCCTGCAATTACTAGCAAGAGCTTAACATCCGCCATTTGCTCAGGAAGCAAAGAAGTTGTTGAGCAAACTGAAATAGCAGAAGCCTCAGGGAGCACTGCAATCCTGTTAGAGCACCGTCCTGCTGACCACTGTATATTGCTTTATTTGTTTTGGCTCCTGTCTTCAGTCTCTGACCACAAAGCCCAACCACAGGAAGACAGAAAGGTACAATAAATGAGCTTTCTCTACCCATCCCTCACAGTCACCTGATCAGTTATGGAGTCATGTGAAAGGAATCACCCTGCCAGACACCAGCTCTAACAGAGGACCTGTTCTATGTGAGAGAAATGTGAATATTAAGAGTGCACCTGGGATTCCCAGATGCTGGACACTGCCGTCTGCTCCTACTAGAAGGAGGTCACCAACCATGGGTGTATCAGGAAATGATAGCTTATGTTAATCCTAGATTTTACAGGGAGAAACAATGCATCTCATGAGTTAATATCCTTTATCTTTCTGTGGTAGCTTCCTGCAGTTTGTTTTAAAGGTATACCAGGAGTGATAGAAGACTTTGGAAGGCATAGAAAAAAATGGTCAAAGGGGAGAGGTTAGCATTCTCTGAGGAGCAAGGTTCTGCTTCAGAATGGAATCTCAGCAAGGAACAAGACCTCAGGGAAGACCAGATGGTAGCAGCGTATTGGACCAAGTCATTCCAAAGAGTTCTGTGTGCCAGGAGAAAGCAAGGCTATCCTACTTGAAGGGGTAGCAAGATATGAAATGATTGCCCCACCAATGCCAAGAGGTAAAAGAGCTGTGTATAAGCACTGTCAGTATATAGAACCAGGGGATGTAGGCAGGCCAGCAGAGGCACCCAAGAGGGATGAAGGACTGTCTCCCAAGAGCCTGTTAGAGTTGAGAATTGGACTTAATTCTAGTTGTCATAATAGCAATAAGAAAATGAGATGTGTGTGGGGGGAGGGGGTTGTGCTCAAATAGCATGCCAAGCACAGGAAGGGCACCATGGAGACCAGAGCCCCACATTCGAAAAGATTGCACAGACAACATGAGGGGTGTCACAAGTGGCCCTGGAAGTTCAGTCTAAAGCCACAGATCCCTGAAATGGCAAATCTCTGAGAAGTCAGGTGTGGATGTAGGTTTTCCCAACTTAATTTCTGACAACCTCAAACTCATTTCTAATATGAAAGTGATGCCATTTCACCAATGCTGTCCCTGGAATGTAAATGAGGGGTGACCTCAAGGGCTCAGGACGGTCTATGAGATCAGCAAGACAGTCTGTCTCAGCCTTTGCCTCTATCAGAGTCCTGGTGTGTGAGGCTTCTTCTCAGTCTACTCACCCTCTGGAGTTGCCATGTTGGGGTGCAAAGTCAGCCTGCCTTCCTGTTGCTTCCTCTCTTCCAAATTTGAAAGTGACATCCATGGCAGGTTTTAGCACCATCTCCGAGCTGTGTTGTCTCACACCACTAGGTGATCACCCGGTGCACAATCCATTAGACCACTGAAGAAGGCGAATGCCCAGTGGAGGCACCGGACACCATTTATTTAAAAATCAATAAATCATTAATGTCCTTTTAGACAAGTTAAGCTAAAGATGGTATCGCAATTCTTAGTTGACTAACAGCCTAAAAAGAGTGTGGGATTTCACAGGAGAACTTTGTCTGAAATTTAAAACTTCCACGATGCCCTGGAAATATGCTAATTAACAGAATATTTGAGGCCAGGTTAGTGTTTTAAGATTTCAAAAGCATTCTCCTTGAATCTATGGATGTCCCGTTTTTCTAAATGGCACAGTGGGGAGACATAAAGTGTTATAAAAATGTCAGAATCTGGTTTTTAAAGAAAAAGTCTTGCATAATTTAGTACCTTAAGCCTATGTTTTCTTACCCACATTTTCAGTGATTAAATGTTTCTTTTGATGTTCAGCTTCTCTTGTGGTCTATTTCCGGGGCGATGAATCTACCCTGCCTCCTCTCCCACATCGTATAAATTCCAAGTCCACGTTATTTTTACCAACCACCCATTAAATATTAATCAGCATTTCTTGGTTTTGAGCCCATAGGTCTTACTTACATGACTTTACGGAGAATGACTAGAAATCCTGCCAGTTTTAATCCCTTGGCTTGGCGTAATTTGGCCATAAGTACCAACTCCCGGAGCTCTCTCTGCTTGACTTGAATCTCTCTTAAGTGGGGAACTGAATGAGCCTGAGAAATTTTACTCGCTTTGCTACTGTATTGACCCAATCAATAGCCGACATGGACCTCAGATGCATTTTGATTCCCAAATCTGAAAGCATGCCCCAAGGAAACTGCTGTAAGCGGTTCTGAGTTCCAGAAAACCTTCATGCTCTTGAGATTACGACTATTTTGTTATCTGGGTTTCCCCTCACATGAGCTTATGTACTGTATTTCAGATAAGGAGGGAGTGTGAAGTCCAGACAGAGTGCAATGGAAGAGATGCTAAGTAGTCTGCCCACCCCACTGAGTGCACCTTCTTCCAGGGCCCAATTAGAGTACAGGAACTTCCCAAGTTCTATGGCCTTCTGTCAGACATCTCTGTTTCCATGGAGACAAAACAGTGATGCTTTCAGGGAGATCCGAGTCTCTGTGCCCCTTGGTCAGCTGAGTTCAAGAAACCCCAGCTCCTTGATTTATATCAACAGAAGAAAATGCACAGCCTACCTCACTTGTAGCTCATGACAGAAAGGGGCCAGCATCAGCTTATTAACTCTCATTTGGATCCATGCCTGTCAGTATGGAAAAAGGTGGTCCCACCTAGATTGGGGATAAAAAGAACTCCAGTCTTCTCACTTAGAATCTTGCAAAATGTCATGACACATCGAGTTTTGGGAGCTGCATACAGGTTGCTTAGGATGGCAACAACATGAAGAAAATTCCCTGAACAGACTACCAGACCAAAGATGCAAAGGGCTCACAGAAGACAGGATCATCTGTCTCCCAGTCATTGCTGGTCTAGGAGGGCTCTGCTCTGTACCACCTTCCAGTGCCAGTGTGCCAGAGTGCTGGCACTGTCTCACAGCCAGTCACAGTGAAGAGTTTAGCACCAAAGCCGTACAGAAGTAGGTGCTGCCTGGACTAGCAAGTAGACAGAACTGAATCACACCGTTCTGCCCAGCTGCTGAGAGCCCAGAGGAGGTGAGCTCAGAGCGTGTGGCTGGAAACAGGATTTAGACCCAGAAATGATACTGTGGATTTCCAGCAGAGACAACAGCCAGCTGCTTTTCTGCTCCAGAGGAGAGACATCTGCACAGTGTGTGACTGGAGACGGTACTGTGTTCTCAGGCACCCTGGGAAAAGCATATTATCTTCAACCCCAACAAAAGTCTGCAGCCACATGGAGGAAACCATGTTCAGGGACAGTGGGATTGGCATGTTCCAGGACATACATGGCTCTCGAATGTCCTTGTGTCCCTCTATGTGTTGTGTTGTACTGTGTATAGTTGGCTTTTGGCAGTCATGCTTTTCTCCTTAGAACCTTCTTCCCCATTTCTTTCTCCTTGTGTACCATTTTATCCCTGCCTGCCTCTCTGCCACCTTTCTAGCAAGTGACTTTCCTTGTATAAACAAACAAGCAAGTCCATGAAGGATGTCCTATCCCAGATTCTGTGTGATCATCAAAATCCAGAGGCACCAGCGTGCTCTTATCAGCACAAGAAACAAGTCTATGTGGTATGGTGTGTGTGTGTGTGTGTGTGTGTGTGTGTGTGTGTGTGTGGTGTGTGAGAGAGAGAGAGAGGGGGGGGGGGAGGAGGAGGGAGATGGAGAGAAGGGAGAGAGGAGAGAGAGAGAAGAGGGGAGAGATCACTTTATTGGTTAGGAGAGGCTGTTGGTATTAAGTCCTTGCTGCTCCACTTCTGTAAAGGTAGAAAAAACTGCTCCTCCAAGTTGGTGGAGAGAGCACGGAGCTGCTTGTTCTCCATCTGCTCTCCCTCCTTTCCCTCCTTCCTCAGTTACTGAGCACCACAGGAATTTGACTTTATAAGTATGTAATTGGCACCTGCCTTGCTCTTGTTCATACCTAGAGCATAACTATAGTCACCAGAATAGAGCTTGGACTCCCAGGCCCTGGCCTGTGACCCAGAGCCTGTCCCAGAATCAGGTGTTAAGAATGACAAGCTGGTCCTTCTGGACACTGCTACACTCTGCCATCCACCCTGCTATCAGAGGCCACTCCCTCCTCCCTGTCTTAGATCTGCTCATTGCATTCACACATACCTATCTGTTCTCCTGCATAACATAAAGTCGATCCCAGCCAGATCTCTGTTTCTCTCAATAGCCAAGCTTAGTAGCCAGCAATTACCTTTTCTCAGGAATCACTGACAGCCTCGGATCCCTTGGCATTACAGCTACATACCTTCCTGTGGTAAGACACCAGGCAAAATCAGGGACACTTTAAGGAGAAAGTCCAGCTTTAGCATACCTACCCACAAATGCAAGCATTAGCTTAAGCACCAGGAGACCCTTTGCATCAGGCAGTCTTCCTATGAGCAGAATGTGATCCGCTATCTATGTGCAGAACCCCTCTGAAGGCTGGAGTATGGCCAGACAATTCATAAAAACCCCAATCTCCCTGTAGGAGGCAGATCCTTCCTGGGTCAGAGGCTCAGCCTGCTTGGGGCAGTTCCATTGCCTATGGTCCCCAGAGGCTAACTGTCCTGTTCAGCTATTGGCTGTTTGTGCTCACAGCAAACTCTGTGGTTGTTGGTAAGCAGCCTTAAAAGCCAGGGAGTGTCCCTGCCGAGAGAGCCCTGGGCATCTCTGCTTGCACACTAGACTTGGTAGCAGCTGCAGGGGCGTGCCTCACCTAAGATCAGCTCACAGGGATGAATGCCTCCAAGCTGTCCCGGATGAACAGGATAAAACAATTTTGGAGGGTGAGTAGACAGACACAAATCAATTTATTGAAAAGAAATGTTTAATTTGAAGGGGAGAAAAGGAAAGCAGCTAACCGTTGGGGTGAGAAGTACAGCACGAGAGTTCATTATCTGACGAGGCTCCCACTGGAGATTCTGTTGGCTGTGTTTGATACCTTGCCAAAGGCTTGGGTTTAATTCTAACTAATCTGTGGCAGATGCAATCAGCAGCCAGCTCAGCTTTGATATTTGCTCAGAGCAGAAGTTTTCTGGAAATGGCAGGTTAGCCTTTAGCCACAGTGTTACCTGGTCACCAGGGAACCAGCGGCACGTCTCGATTGCAACCTCAGGAGCAGACTTGTGTGTAGTGGGCAAAGGCTGAGAGAGAATCCTGAAGATAAAGTGCACAGGTGCTCCTTCTGCGTCTTCAGAAGCCCTGATTGACCAGAGGGAGTGAAGCTAAGAAATCAGAAGCTTTGGGTTGTGCTCCGCTCCCAGAGCTGAGGGAGGCGAGGGCGGCTGCCATCCACTCCTTGAGGGATGTACTCACACTGTAGACAACCACGTTATTCTGTGCATTATCTCACCTTTTGGCTCTGTCTGCCGGATGGCAGAGCCCTGTGCAAATCATTTCTTAATCTCAGATGCAACAAGGAAAGAATTCTCTCCAGAGTAGACACTTGGAGTGATGAGTCTAAGTCAAGTCCATAATGAATGTCAATGTCAGCGTCAGATACTGTTTAGGGGTCTGGGAATTGAGGGGTGACTAGACCCATTCTGAAAGAGGTTTCTGGATTGCTGTGAGGTTGTGTGAGTCTGTGATATTCTGAAGCTGGACCTGGCACGTCACTCACAGAAATGCCTTTAACTGATGGAAAAATGACAGGCAGCCATGCTTCTAACCCCTTTTTCTAACAGCACAGAGACTGCTTTCTTCTCTCTGGCTGATGCTCCTGCATGTGTCATTTGTATCTTGAGTTACTATATCCATTTATTTTGACTTGCAATTTTCATAACGTGACTTTGCCAGTAATACAAGATCAAAGGGTCTATGATCTACTTGAGACAACCAAACTAATTTCTTCCCAACTTAAAATATATATAAAGTACATAAATATATATTTCTTCTGAGCAGGGAGAAGGATATTGACAACAGTTCAGTGATGGCCTCTTTGGGTATACGATAGGCAGCCTTCATGGCTCTTGGCTGCAGGACAACGCCCCCCCACCACCTGGGTTTTGGATCAGCCTCCTGATCTTGGACAGCTGTTCCACGCTCTTGTCCTGTATATAAAGTAGGTGGTCCCACTCAGCTCTGAAGTTATCTGAGCATAAACAAATGAGATCTCTCTCTCTCTCTCTCTCTCTCTCTCTCTCTCTCTCTCTTCTGTGTGTGTGTGTGTGTGTGTGTGTGTGTATGTGTGACATCTGTCTAAGAAGTGACTGGAGAGGTTTGATTAAATTTCTTGTCTAGCTATTAAAGGACTCTCCAGTGTCCTGGGACCTAGCTCTAGACTCTTCCTCAGGTAGGTGGGTTTGGTAGATCAGGTGCTTGATGAACCACAGGCTAGCTCAATTTTCAGTTCCTTCTACAACAGTCTAAACTTCAGTTTAGTTGTGAGCATCTGTATACTCAGAAAACCCCTTGCACACATCACCCCAGAGCTTCAAACATTACGTTGTACTTTAAAGCAGGGCCCAGGGCCCAGAAGTGGCTTTCTTTTAGCCCTGGCCCATAGCACTTCTAGAGGACTCCCTCAGGTGGCTCTAAAGAGATACCCAGGATGTCACCAGCCAACTTCAGGCCTAGATAATGCAGAGGATTGTGCGGGATCTGAGGAATACCTTAATTATTTAGAAATTGAAATGGGTGATATAATTACTCTTGTTGTCTGGCCTCTGAATTATTTATTCTCTTTTCAGTGGTAGTTTTATGATAATTGCCCTGGACTGCTATTAAGGACTTCTTTTAAAACTCAGAAAGAGATTAGAGAACAATGCTGGAGGAAGGATTTAAAAGTGTCTTAATGGTATGGCAAGGTGGCTTCCCACTCACCTCGTCCCTCTCTCTGCCTCACTTCTAGTGGGTTGCCACTCCCAGGGAGTCTGAGCTGCGTAGTACTCCACAACACTCTGATCTGCCCAGTGTGAACCGCTTGGAGGATAAAGGCGATTTTGAAAGAAAGGCATCTGGGGGTTGGGGGCACAGGGCTCCTTTTTAAAACCCTTTTTTAATTAAATTTTGTTTTTACTTATTCATTTTACATCCTGCTCACTGTCCCCCTCCCGGTCACCCCTCCTCCCCTCCCCTTCTCCTCTGGGCAGGTGCGGGTGCCCTCCCCCCATATCGCAACCCCCCCACACCCCCACCCCTGGCACTTTAAGTCTCTGTTAGGCTAGGCACTTCCTCTCCCATTGAGGCCAGACGAAGCAGCCTGGCTGAAAGAACATTTCCCACATACAGGCAACAGCTTTTGGGATAGTCCTTGTTCCAGTTGTTTGGGACCCTCATGAAGACCAAGCTGCACATCTGCTACATATGTATGGGAAAGCCTAGGTCCAGCCTGTTTATGTTCTTTGGTTGGTGGTTCAGACTCTGAGAGCCCAAAGGGTCCAGGTTAATTGACTCTATTGGTCATCTTATGGAGTTTCTACTGCCTTCGGCCCTCAATCCATCCTCCTACTCTTCCATAAGAGTCCCCAAGCTTTGTCCACTGTTTGGCTGTGGGTGTCTGTATCTGTCTGAGTCTGCTGCTGATTGGAGCCTCTCAGAGGACAACATACTCGACAGGGCTCCTTTTAAGATGACAAGGACAGTATTTTGACATTTGGATTTGGGGCAATTGCATGAAATGTAACTATGATACCATTAATACCAATAATACAACCACTTTAAGAACAGTGTTAGTGCTCTTAGAGTTTTATTTGGGGGAGGAGTGCTGTTGTTTTGAGACAGGATCTTGCTATGTTGTTCAAACTGGTCTGGACTTTCCTGTGCAGCACAGCTGGTATCAGACTCACAATCCTCCTATCTCAGCCTTCTGAGTTCTGGGACTATAGGCATGTGTCGTGCCTGACTCCAACATGGTTTTATTAGTAGTAAGCAATTATAAGAAGTGGTAGGAAGGGTTTAGAATCTCTTTAGTGGCTTTGTTATTTAAACTGCACATAGAATAGCCAGATGTTATTTGATTTCACCAGAAAAACCTTCAAATATGGCTATCAGGTATGTTCTAAGGCTATTATACCCAATATATTTTTAATAAGCGATATCTACATATTGGTGAACATGATCTAATTTTATTAGAAGAAAAATAACAGACTCCTTTTTCTTTCTCTGTGTGTACAATGCTATTGTTTATGATGTGAAACTGCTGAAATTCAGACATTTCACAAGCCACAGCCATGAAAGGTAGAGTGTTGGGGCAGAGCAATACACAGCGTGACTTGGAATGATGGAGAAGGGAAATCCACAGGACAAGGTGAAATGATGATGGGACAGAGAGGTTGAAAGGATAAAGACATAGTTCTGCCTGTCTGTCCCATGTCTGTGTCCAAGTCCAGGTATCTCTCTGTGCCTCAATTTTCTGAGTTGTAATTCTGGAGGGAGAAAGTTGAGGTCAGGTCAGCAGGCTTCTCTGTGTGGCAGGCTAGAGTAATCAGCAAGGACTCCTTTCCCACAAATTTTGATACTCAGAATCCCATGTAATGGGCAAGACCCACGTCTGTCCCTACAGACTAAGGCTCTCCAAGCTGTTCTAATGGACAATAGAGTCAGAACAATTGTGCTGTCTGAGGGGCTCTTCTAGCCTTCTCTCTATCTCCTGCTAAGGTCCTACTGGTCATTTTCCAACAACTGAGCTCAGTGCAGAACAGGGTGTGGTTGTAGTGATTACTCTGCCCTACTGTAGGACTTTAACTCTCACCTACCCTAACCGCTCCATCCCCCATGCAAGGACTCTGGTCAAGGTGTTTAGCCACTTGAAGGTTTAGTTCCCTGATGGTACACTTTTCTTCTTGAGAGTAGTGAACTCCAGGTTCTAGGAGTAGAGCTCATGGAAACAATTTATTCCTCTTAAATATGTGTGCCCTGCATTTATAACAATCTTCTCAGATAGGAAATACCTAGAGATCAGCCCAGTCCTTTTTGCTAACATATTTGCAGCATTATACAGGTGTGTGGATCATGAGTCGTGATTGGTTGGCTTGGGATGTCTCAATCTGGTCTTCATCTGCTGTGAATCTTTCTAGTCTCACAAACTTGACTCACAACTTCCCGGCGGTAAATGGGTCTGTCTCTCTTCTGCTTTATGTTCTCTGTGTAAGCATGAAGCTCTCTGCTCAGGACATGAATTCCACACCTGTCTGACTAAGATGCTCTGAGAGTGTGAAGTGTTGATTTCAGTGTTCAGCCAGTGTTTGTGCCTTAAATATCCTTATGTGTGACATAAGGGAAGAATTGTGGTAATTATAAGAAGGCAGACATCTTTTTGAAACACATGCCTGGCTGGAATTCTGTCTATGGGCAGCTAGAAGCATTTCCCATCCAAAAATGTCAACGCTCCTGCTGAAGTTTGCCTCGAGTCTAACAAACTCAGTCAAGACTTCTTCAGGGAGGGAGAGACACCTTAGTCTTTGAATGTGAGGTTCAGCTGTGTCTTTGCCTCTCTATAGTTGGGTAAAAGAAGATGAGCTACTTTCTCTGAGAACCATTGTCCCCTAATCCCATTATGCAACCACATTAATGTAAAAGTTCTCATCTAAAAGTAAATATACTGGAGCCAAATATGACTGACTAGTTGTAGGCTACCCTTAATTCCAAATTCTAATGTGGTCACAGTTTCATGAAGTTTTCATCGTAACAGAACAAAGAAAGTTATAATTCAAGGCCCTTGTAAAGTGCATTGGTGGGAACATGAGGTAAATGGTTACAGCACATTGGGGAATCTCTGCTATGAGACTTAGATGCTATCTGATGTCAGTCTTTGAGTTGGTGGGAAGTAAGAAGACTCTATTGGTATATTTCAAAAAGATTTGCCTAGCAATAACAAAGGTGAATGTTATGTCAAATGCAGAGGTGGGCAGTGGATGGCTATTAAGACAGCTAAAATAGCCCAAGAAAAATTATCTCTAGACTTGTGACATTCCAACTCTGTAGTCCTGGACATTCCAACCAGTATATAGCATCTTTAACACATGAGTGACTTTGTTTTCTATGAAGTCCATTTGGCACTAGTTTAGACTGGTCTTCTCTGAGCCTCTTCTCATGTCCCCTGGAATTTTCTTCATCTAGTTTTGAGATTGGGTAGACTATTTTAAATCTGTTAAGCACAGAGGGACTAAAATGTTAAGTTTGAGTCCTCAAACTGCCAACACACCAATGTGGCCTGCTGAAAAAGGAAAAAGGGGGGCTTCTCTCCTTCCTTCCATAGCTCACTGGGGTGGGCATTAGCAGTGTTTGCATTTGAACTTTTTCTTGTGTCTTGACTTCTATTTTAGTATATATATTTTCTGTTCATATTGAATTAAACTGCCTCTGGCTCTGGAAAAAGAGAAAGAGCCAATGGGTTTCTTTTTCTAGGTCTCTATGATCCAGCTCAGCAGCTACACTCACCATGACAGCTGTTTTGATGTCTGATAAGCTCTTTATCCCTTGGATAAGTCTTTAGATTCTTTTTAACCAGCTCCCCCAAATTATTACTTTGCATTTTCCTCATCATTAGAACTGGGGCTGAATAATTATTATAGGGCATTAAAGCTATGAAGGATGTCTTTTTGATATGGAGATATGAAAACCAAGGGCCAGGAGAGCTTGCCTTTTTCCAAAATTTGAAAAAAAAAATATGTGTGAGGTAGGCTTCCACTAACCTACCAAGGATGTAGCTAATGTGGACAAGCAAGATTGGCCAACGAGAAAGTCCCCACCCTGCTCCCAGGGTCCACTGGGATAGTCAGAACACCATCTTCCCACCCTCAGAGGCCACAGTGGCTGGACGCTATATGGGTACTAAGTTTACGATAACACTTAAACTCTTTTGGCTTCATCTGGATGGCAGAGAAGTGCACAGTGGCTCTTGGAAGTGCTTTAGAATGCTAAGGCAGCCATCTCCCTGCCAGTTAGATTATATTATTCACCTTTACCTCATACCATGTAATTTTTTTTTTCTTTAACTGCATTTGAGAACTCAGCAGCCATGTAGTTTGCCTTAAAGACAGCTTTGGTCCCTGCTGTGGACCTGACGGATTCTTAGGGGTTACTATTGATTCCACAGATGAAAGGTTCTCTCTAATGGCCAGAAGAAAGAGCCAGGGGAAAGAAAGTCAACTCTTTCTCTTTCTCTAGAATTCTAAAAAACAGTCACTTGCTCTGACTGAGAACCCAGAAAGAACATACAAAGTGTTTGTATCAGGAATTTTTGAAGAAAGCATGGTAAATATTTCATAAAGGGGAAATTAATGCATGAAGTGTACATTCTCTGATAAATTGCTTGATGCTAGCAACCAAAGATCTAATGCCTGTAGCAAAACTCACAGACTTGTGAATTGGGAGTTAGGGGGTGTTGGAGTCTTCTTGTTAGGATGGGAAGCAAAGGCTAGGTTGAGAGCTTAATCTTTCTCTCTCCCATCTCATTCTCTAGAAAGTTGCCAGAGATGTGATAACTAGAAAGGTGTACACAGAATGAATGTTCTTGTATGGATTTTAGACTATTGTGATGTAATCATGGTTCCTGAAAGCCTAATGAACTATAGTAATCCATATTATCCTTGATATGAGTTGGTAGAGACCACTTGTTAGAGACAGGCAGACTTACTAAGATGCCTTGAACAGCTAAGTACTGTCTAGTGCTCTCTCTGTAGACACTGTCGATTGCTTAGCCTCTGAGTTTTGGTGTGCCAGCATAGAACCTCTTTCCCATCCACAAAAATAACGTTTTTCCTCTTATTATGGTCCTAGGCCACATTCTGTCTTCAGCCAATACCTATCTGTTGAATGGGGAAGAGGATGGGTGGGATTGGTGAACACACATAAAGCCATCTTCTAACCAAAGTTCTACGTTACAGTTTATGACTGACTCTGAAATCACTTAGCAAGATATGAAGACTAATTTTAGTCCGTTTACCCCAATGCTAAAAATTAACATTATCTAATCATCTGAACACACCATCAGCAGTAGAGCAGAAACACACCCACCCCTATTGCTGTTTTTATTTGCCCCTCCCACAATGAGAGGAAGTAGTAACCTCAGGGAGTTCAACCTACCAGCCATTGTATATAGACATTTCATATGCTTTGTTATCCACTCAAGACTTTAAAAAAAAAAAAGGCTCTTTGACTTAGGAAGTATTGTAGAATACTTCTTCTCTACTATTTATCAATTAGGAAAAGAACACATTAGCTAGATGTTTGATCCAAGGCTTTCAGGATGATGGTTGATTTGTGTCTGTCAACACTTGAGTGTCTTCTCCTGAGTTTGCCTACAGGAATGCAAAGAGTTGGTCAGGATGAGCAAAGAGATCCATTAGATGCCTTGTTTTGACAAAGATTTTAATGTTGAGTCAGATGTGTCTCAAATGCTGATCACTAAAATCTCCTTTATAAATGAGTTTTCCTTTGGATTCAGAATATGTTTGTGATATTTATTTCTTATGAAAATGTGTATTTTTATACTTGATGAGGAAATTTATGATATACAGGTAATAAATGTATTCTATTCCTAAAATCTCCTCAATTTTTTTCCTCAAAAATTAGCTGATTTCTGTTCACTGATTCATCTGACAGACATTTAATGTCTTTACCTTCAGGTACCAAGTTTGTATAGACCTTGAAGTGAAAGTGCGAATAGGAAACATAAAGGGGTAAATGATAGCTAGATAGATGAATGAATGGAGATAGATGGATGGATGGATGGATGGATAGATAGATAGATAGATAGATAGATAGATAGATACATAGATAGATACATAGATAGATAGATAGACATAGATGATAGATAGGTAATTACTTACTGTCTAATTTTTCTTTTTCTAACAAAATGCCTAGTAGAAGGCAACTAAAGGAAGGAAAAGTGAGTTTTGGCTAACAGTTTAAGAGACCCACTCTATCACAGCAGGGACATCACAGGAACAGGAACATGAGACAGCTGTCACATGTCATCCAGTCAGGAAGCAGAGAAGGGTGAATGCTGCTGCTGCTGGGTTCATTTTCTCTTGTGTAGTGAAGATGGGCTTCCAGTCTGTGGGGTGATATTCATGCATGGAGTCTCCCCTTAGTCAAAACTCTCCGGAAATTACCTCACAAACATGCTATGGAGTGTGTTTCCTAGATTTTTTTAATAAATATAGTCCTGAAGACAGTGAAGATTAATCATTACTCATAGATAGAATTAATCATTATTCATAGAGAGTTCCACATGGTAGAGATGTATGCAAGAAATCTCCAAGGTGGTAAAAGAAACAGGAAGTCAACACTCTTGTGTGCACAACAGAGAGCTAGTCTTCTGCATAGCCATTCAACTATTTGCCATAGCTTTGGAGGAGTAAGAGTTGAATATTTGTTGAAAGTACTATAAAAATCATTTAAATACTAGAGGGATAAGTTATGGCTGAAGTCTTGGCCAATGGATAAGATTTTAATAAACACAGAAGTTTAGCTAAGACAATAAAGCAAGCAGATGGTTTGTGGAGCCCTGGAGATTCACAACACCTCGGAGAGTCAAGGCTCCCATAGAGCTGTGTCCACTACGAATGGTAAACAGTTTGGAAGGGCAGGTTGAGGTCTCAGTACATTCTTCTCACATGCCTCACCCATGTGGCAAATCCCAGTGTTGGGAAGCTCTGGTGACAGGTATATGTAGGTTCTGTGAAGGAAACAGAAAAAGATATGTTACTATGGCAACCTCCTTACCTCTATGCAGCAATAGGAAAAGAAGAGGTAAGCAGAGCTAATTCTTTCTCCCTGTTAAGTGGGTGTTGAGAATCCCAGCACCTTGAATGCTCCTGTGCTAAATCTACTCCTGGACTCAAGGGCAGAGCAGAAATGTAAGCTTTCTGGCCGCTGAAGAGGAATCTGTGACTATAATGTGAAATAGCAATGCTTTCTTTTACTAAAAGAATCCATTGTGCCCAAATTGAATTAGTCTCTTGAAAGTCTAGAGAAATGATTATTCATTAAGAAGCTGCTAAACCTCAGAGAAAAGAATTCCTTATTCCTGGTCTTTCTATAAGCTTTTCCTCCTTAACTTCTGCTGTCTCCCAAGTTCAATTGCTATCCCTATAATGTCATTTGAAACATCATGAGCAGATGTCCATAGACACCAGGCAGAGCCAAAAAATAACCCTAGGTGTCAGAAAATACGACCAAAGGGTGAAATAGAAGGGAATTATCATAAGAACCAGGGCCAAGATGCTGCGGATCATACGCCTGTAATTCTTTTTATCTTTTCAGAACAGCTGTATTGAGAGATTAATGCAGCACAATGAACTGCTCATATATTATGTGTACCAATGGGCAAACCATAGCATGTGTATGTCTAAGAGCCGAGGCACAGGAAAAGTACTCAATGGAGACCGCTTTCATAGGCATCTCCTCTATGCCTGGCCACATGCCAGTGAGCTGCTTCTGCCTCTGTATGTTCCTTGCATTTTCTAGATATTTCATGAGATACTAGAGGAGGTGTAATACACTTCTTGTTCGTCTTTTATTCCTTCCCTTTAGGTTATGGTATCTTTCTTTGAGGCTTCCTAATGGGGAATGTTAAAAATCTTGGCTCTCCTGGTTTTTCTGGGTTATGTTGTCTAATTAAGTTGTATTCATTCTAGAATTGATACTTAATTGAGCTTTGGAATTGTTGTTGTTGTTTCTGAATTCCAAGTATTTTATCATATACATAATCAGTGGGTATTTTAGTTTTCTCTTCTGATCACTTTCTTAAAGAAAAAGTCTTTACAACCATATTATTTTTATTTTACGTTCATTACATTAACCTGCACATATGCCTATGCTCCACGTACATGCAAAGCCCTCAGAGGTCGGAAAAGAGGGTCAGGTCTCCTGGAACTGTTACTACAAACACAATTGTATATCACCATGTTGGTGCTAGGAATCAAACATGGGTCCTCTGAAGAGCAGCCAGTGTTCCTAACCATTAAGCAGTCTCTCCAGCCCCTAGAAAGTGTCTTTTGATAGATAAGAGGTGTTCTTTGATGGTACCTAATTCACTGGTGGTTTTCTTACACACACAGCGTCAATAGTTAAGACATCCTCACCTTGCAAAAGATCCCAAGTTTTTGTCCTTTCTTCTAGGCCACCATGCAGTAGATCAAGGTTTTGTATCAGGGACTATGGTTTATTGTTCTTTTGCATATAGATGTCTGATTGTTGCAAACCCTCTCTTGAGATGTGGCATCACTGCAGCCTACACAAGTCATTCTGGAGTTCACACTGCCAGCAAATATCAGGACAGTCAATCATAAGTGGTACACTCTGAGTCAGACTAGAAATGTGGACAGCTGCAGTCAGCCAACAGACTGTGGAGAAAACAGAGTTGAGTCCACACAGGGACACTCTCCTGCACAGTGGCCAAGCTGTCCTTGTGTCTAGGACACAACACCTGCATTGACAAGTCTGTTGAAAGACTACCAAAGAGAGTCTGGGAGATGACTCCATCTGTAAATTGCCTGCCTTGCAAGCATGAAGATCTGAGTTCGATTCCCTAGAACCCTAACAAAAACCCATGTGTGTGGTGTACACTCCTAGAAGTGAAGAGGGAAAGTTCTCTCGGGTTCACTGCTCAGCTTATCTAACCTAATTGGTGAGAACTTGACCAGGGAAAGATTTTTGTCTTCAGGAGAGCTCAGTGGACAACTCCCTGAAGAAGGACACTTGAGGTTGTACTCTGGCTTCCACAGGAATAACTTGACAAACATGTAAGCGCACATGCACATACTCACACACATTCATATGCACAGAATGTGAAGGACAGTTGACACTGAATACCAGAGCAGTTGCTGTAGGACAGTCTTCTGGGCATTAGATGACTGCAATGGAGCCATCTCCTTAGCTCCTAGCTCCTAGCTCCTAGCCACTCTAGCTCATCCTGCTAGCTAGCTTAGTCTCTTAGCCAGCCCAGCCAATTCACTGCTCACTCAATTGCTGTGACTTTTACACGCCTTCCTATATCTTCTCTTTTCTTTTTTTATTATTTATTTTTTATTTATTTATTTATTTTTTATTTATTTATTTATTCAGTCAGTCATTTTTATGTACCTTTGGTGTTTGGCCTACATGTATGTCTGTGTGAGGAGGTGGGATCCATTGGAACTGGAGTTACAAACAGTTATGAGCTGCCTTGTATGTTCTGGGAATTGAACTTGGCTCCACTGGAATAGCTGCCAGTGCTCTTAACTGCCGAGCCATTTCTATTTTATGATATTTTTATTTTATGATTTTATGAGCCCCTATTTTATGATTTTGAGATTATAATATAATTATATCATTTCTCTCCTCCCTCCAAACCTCCCACAACCCTTCATTGCTCCTCTTTTCCTTATTAGAAGCTGCCAGCAGACCTGTACTCCAGCCCTCGAGGATGTCAGCCATGTCTGAACTTTCCAGGCAGATGCCTGGGCCCTGGGCCTCATCTCATTCTGTCCCTAGCTGTCCATGGTCCTCCTGGCAGCTTCCTGGCTCTCTGATTTTCAAACACCTGTTCACTGTTGCCATGGGAACATTTCCTTTGTGGTACTTAGAGTTCTATCACCAAGCACATTTGGCTGTGGGTAGAGTCGGTGGAACTTCCCTCTAGGCTGGACTCCCAGGCCCAGTGCTGATGGAAGCCTGCTTGGACCTGGAGCTACTGTGGTCGTCAAACATGTGCCTGGAGTAAAGAGCTCTTGGGAGTTGGGTAACGAGTTGTGTACACTAGGAACGAGTGTGTGATTACTCCCACTCACCCTAGTCTCGTGGAGTGGCTTTAATTCCACACTGAATGCTGCCTTTATAAAGATGATTGCCTTTCAGCTGTGGGAAGTGCCTCCCTGCCTCCATTCAGAGAGCACCTGTCTCCTTCTGTCTCTGCCTTTGCCTTGGCCTTGCTAAATGCCTACATCCTTGAGAATACAAAATTGCTTAAAAATGCTCCATCAGAGTGCTAGCCTGTTTACTGCCACCCCCCACTTTCCCCACAAAGCAACCTGTTAGCTAAATGTCAGCTCTATCCCTAGATAACCCTGGTGTTTCCCACATTCCTAACCCTGTATCAGGAGATTCTGTCAAACACCAGTAGGGTATCCCTTCTCTTTCAAGCCCAGGTTTCTCTGTTTGAGGCCCTGCTGTGGTTTAGCTTGGGCTTATCCCAACATGAAGTCATGTTAAGACTTAATTCCTCAGTGTGGCAGTGTGGAGTTGTGGGATTCAGTGGGAAGGTTTGAGTCACAGGGACCGAGGACTCCCTTGTGCACAGATCCACATGCCCAGTGGCCTGGAGTGAGCCCCTCAGCACACATACACACCTTGGAGAGCTGAGATAATCCCCAGATGCTGGTTTCAAACAATTCATTGTTTGGTGTTGATTTGTTTTTCACTGACAAATCACCTGACAGAAACAGCTTGAATAAGTGAAGGGTTTTTTTGTTTGTTTGTTTTTGTCTGGTTGATTTTTGTTGTTGGTTTTCTTTCTCACAGTTTTAAGGGCCTCAGTCCTTGGTCTTCTGGCCCCATACACTTGAGCAGAACATCATGTTGAGTGCATGTGGTAGGAAGCAGAAACTCAATGGGGAAGTGCCAGTACTCAAGGCTGTTTCCTCCTTCCCTCCTCTATTCTGTGGGGCTCACAGACTGTAAGGAGGGACTTGCTTACATTCAGAATGAGTCTACCTCCCCTGTTCCTCCTCTCTGGAAACACCACTTTATGTAGACTTACCGGCGTCCCATTTTCTGTTATAGCAACAATAGATGGACAGAGGTCCTGCTTGGGTTCCACCTCCTCCATGCTGCCTTCACTCTTATAGTGGATTTGACCTGTATCCAGATGCTGCTTTCTTCTTGAACTTTGTATATAGTTAGGTTTCCTACATTTCTGTAATTAGGGCAGAGCCCAGTGCACTGCAGTGTCTGTAACACTGAGCAGGGCTGAGGAAGCACTGAAAGCAACATCTGCCTTTCTATCTGAACTTGGGAGCATCCTTTTCCCAGAATGCTTGCTCATCGGGGACATTCCTGTGTGCAAGCATTGTGCAAGCAATGAGTTTTCCTGGAATGGGTAAGATGGAGTATTTCCCCAGATCCATCCATGCCCCACTTTTGACTCTTGGAGATCATGAAAAAGGACAGTTGTGGGTGGTACCCGCTGACCCAGTTCAGTCAGATAAACCCATCCGCAATGAAGCCCTTTCACACATCAATATCCTCATGCCAAGACGCCATTTGTCCTGAATAAGAATCAATACTGTTCAATTAATATAGATTATGTCACCATGCAGTTAATTTAGGGTGTCATTGTTTTGCAGTTCATATCCTGACCTGGTTGATCCTAACACCATTCACCTAAAGAACCCACCATTAGAACACAGAAAATACCAGAGTTGCCACCTCCCGGGAAGACACAGCACAGGAGGCCCTGAAATGTCTTCCCTCCCTCCAGGAAGCAGCCAGGAGTCACACCCACTGATGACATCACTGACACCATGGACAGAGAGCAAATCCACGTTGAGTGTTGGCTGAAATCAGCGCTCACACTAGGGGTGAGATGAGTCAGACTCATGTAGATGCTGAGGTTCATAAACTTCCCACATACAAGCCCCACAGCAAGGGTGGACCTTATGTGTGATTGTACTGCTTCCCTTGTAAAGCTACCCTCTTTTCCTAGCACACAGGCAGGTTTTATTTGCTGCCCTGGTCACACTTGCCTTCTCTGTGCATGCTTGAGTACACATTCCTGTGCAAGAACACACACACACACACACACACACACACACATACACATACACAGAGTCATTTTCACTTCTAATAGTTTTAAAGACTTACCATTTATCTACATGTTTGTGTAGAGTGAGTATGTCCGTGTCTATGTGGGCGTGTGAATGTGAGTGCCTGTACCCACAGAGGCTAGAAGAGGGCATCAGAAGTGCTAGGCAGTTGTGAGCTGACTTGCCTAATTTGAGTATTGGGAACTGAACTCCTGTCCTCTGAAAGAGTAGCCAGTGGGGATAGAGAGATGGCTTGGTGTTATGAGCGTACACAGGTCTTGAGAGGAGTCTGTTTACACAAATGTAGTGGCACATAGCACCATAGGATGCCCGTGTTCTTCCTCTGTTTTATATAACCAGACTTCAGCCTCCAGCCCTGAGTGAGAGCCTAAGTGGGTAGGCTAATGACCTGGCCTTTTATTTTATGTTCCTGCCTTTCAGAATCCTAAGTCCCTTTCCTTTCTCTGGTGTGTCAACCCTTGAAGCCAACCTCAGTTTCCAGTGCCCATGATCAGGGTCCTCACAAGTCCTATAGTTTATATCTCTCAGCTGTACCACCAGTGTGCCAGGAAATTTCCCATTCTGAGTTGATTTCAGTACCTGGAAAATGTGGTGCTTAGTGCTTCAGGCAGTTAACTATGTTAACATGACAGTGCTAGGGAAGAGACAGAGAGAGAGAGAGAGAGAGAGAGAGAGAGAGAAGAGAAGAGAGAGAAGAGAGAGAGAGAGAGAAAGAGAGAGAGAGAGAGAGCTTTTCACCCATTTCACCCTTCTGTTAATGCCCCTTGCCATGAAGGAATAATCACAGAACTGGTATCTATTTGAAACAATAGTCTTTGACTTTTCCTTCCCCTAGCTAATGACATCCTTTCCATACTAACAAAAAAAAAAAAAAAAAAAAAAAAAAAAAAGCCTAAGTGTTGGCCCAGCATCTATGGCAGATTTATAACAGACTTTGTAATCAGCAATAAAAAGAAAAACTCAAATTATGGTTTAGGGTGGTAGGGAGATGGGCTTTTTAAAGTGAAGTTTTCCAGACAGTTGTTGGGAGGAAGTTGGGTCAGCATCCTCTGTCATGAATAGAGTGACTATGATAGAGTGTGTCTTCTCGATTTCATAGTTAAGATGTCTTTTTTCCCCAGTCAGCTCCAACAGGATTCTTTGTCACCCATCCTTCATGGTCAATGGGCAAGCTGGTGTCTACTGATGGGGTCCTCTATTCCTGCCTCAGGCCAGCTCAGCACAAGGATGTCATTGAGTAGACGCATCCCTTGCAGGTTTCAGTGAATGTTTCTACACATTTTAATCTAAGGCCTACTATCTTCCTGGCTTTTCTCTGATAGAGACCCAGTCCTCCCACATCTGGACATCTCATCTCTTCTCAAATTCTCTTCTTCATTATCCAGACTGACTCCACCTACAGAACTCAAACAGCTGGCTCCCCTGACCTCACCTGCTTTCATCAGTATGTCAGTTCACACAAACCCTCTCAACTCTCACTGTCTGAGCTCTGTCACGCTCATTCCTTCATGAACAGCCACTTTCCTTGGTCACTCAGCCTTTACTTCTGTGTCTGTGATATAAAGTGACTCAAGGGATTGTGTGCCAGAGAAGGCTAGGACAGGGAGAGGGTGGGACCTTGCTGGCCAGAATCGTAAAAGCTTGGGCAGCATTTGTCCTGATGTATACAGACTGATGTATCTGAGCCCATGGCTTCTCTAGAGTTTCCAGTCTCCGACCTCACCTGCCCCATGGCCTCACCCATCTAGGCAGAGAATATGGCTTGCTGCACAATGAGCCATTTTCACTCCAATCTGTTCTCATCAGCATCTCAGGAATATATTGAAATGCCTTAGAGAAATAATGTATGTGATCAGAGGCTGTACTTGAAAGTGATGGAAACAATCCAGGCAAGGACAGGAACGGGTTCCGCACAACGCAAATGTATCAAATAAAACTAAGGCTCTCCCTTTAATGTGGCTGCTACTATGCTGCGTGAGCTTCACATCAATCCTTGTACATGTACATGTATGTGATTGTATGTATACACGTATGTGATTGTATGTATATGCACGTGTTTGCATGTGTGAGTGCATGTGCGGATATTACGTATCTTTGTCAGTCACTCTCTGCCTTATTTTTTGACACAAGATTGTTCACTGGATCTGGATCTTATAATTCACTGGGACTGACTGCCCCATCTCTGCCCTACCCCAGTACTGGGATCGCATGTGTGCACGGCCACACCATTCTTGTTATGTGGATGCTGAGATCTGAACTCAGATCCTCATTCTTGTGCAGCGAGCACCTGACTGAGACTTCTCTTTACACCCAGCTCCCTCAGTCATCTACTTGATAACATGTGGACGATAAAGTGCCCAAACTCCTCTCAGATCATTTCTGGGTATTATAAGCAAAGAAAAGACAAACCACGGAGGGAAAACAAGGCATGAAAACATTTGCCTGTCCCCAGGATGAGCTCCCGGATGCAATGCAGCAGATCCACGGCAGAAACTCTGTGTGCTCACATTATGAAGATCTATAAGAGAAAAAGCAAGACAAATTGAAGCTCACACCCATGGAACACACGCATTAAAGTTCCCACCAAGGGACAAGTCTGGCTTTTAGAACTGGCTAGTTAATCAGGAAGCCTGCGAGAATGCAGCCATGTGCATTTTCTGACATTTTGGGACTCACGACTGCTGTGTTCTTTGTTTCTGGGGAATAAAGGCTGAAATATCTGGAAGATGCACATGTCACTTTTAGATTTCATTGGGTGTGTTTGTCACTTCACATGACGTATGGGGGAAAATTCTGGTATTAAGACCAAATATTTAGCTTCCAAATGTTTTGTTTACTGCCATCTGCTCAGCTCTTCATAGCCTCACCCAGATGCAGCCTGTCAGTAACAGTCACCTGAGAGAGCAGTTTTGACTTTCTGGGGCCATGTTCTTACTTTTATTTTTCCAAAGAATTGACCCTCCCCCCAAATGCATTTGCAGTAAAGCAGTTACTAACTGGAGGAGCTGTCATTCAAGTATAAACACTGATTCATGTTTTTTGAGAATTATATTCGTGTGTGTGTGTGTGTGTGTGTGTGTGTGTGTGTGTGTGTGTGTGTCTATACCCTTGGAAGGCACACAGAGGATATTGGTTGCCCTGGATCTGGAGTTGACAAGCAATGTTTGTAAGTGAGCGATGCCTCTGCTGGGACTCAGGTCCTCCGGCAAGCAGGGTGTCCTAAACACTGAGCTACGTCTGTAGCTCCACATACTGTTTTTTGAATGAACCTCCATTAAGTTCTGTAAAGTTAGACCCAGGATAGACTTTCAAATGCATACTCTTGACATTGAAGAAACAGAACTGCTGTTCCTTTGTCTGCTTTGTATAAGAATTCTCTTTAACATAGCATCTATTTCTGAGAACAGTTTCTTCTAGTTTTTGATGTGGAATAAATGTTTCCCAGTGCGCGTCACCTTTATTTCCTGTCCCTGTGTTGTGATCCAGGAAGGAGGCATTGGTTAGTGCTTCTTTGATGTTTTTAGAAACAAAAGCAAAAGCACGAGCCTCATAAGTGTTTGCTGACATGCCAAGACAGGCCTTGGTTTTTAGCAGTCCTTTGGGTCGAAAAGACACACTAATCCTTCTGGCCCTGTCATAACCGGTATAAGCTTTCCCATGGGAATCCTCTAAATATATGCAAGGATGTAGAAATGAAAGCCTCAGAAATTAATCTTGGGTGAGAGTGATCTAGAGAAAATGAATCATCTCCTTGGCCAGGAATGGAGCTGACCTCTGACCTCTGCTCAAGATGGCTGCCCTCCCTGTCCATACATGGATTCCCTCTAGGATGTGAAGAGCCCCCAGATAACCCACACTATGGAGGACCTTATAGCATGCGGAGAGCAGGGCTGATTTAGCTTACCCAGAATGTGCTGTTCATTGTTTACCACTGCTGCAGCCGTACCCAACTCTGTCCAACACAATAAATATTAAGCAAGTGCTATGTACTTACCTAATTTGCAGAATTGATCGGATGTCTTAAAAGCTTGATGCCCCAACAAAAGAAAATGGAGTGCTCTGTGCAAAGGTTAAATGCATGGTTTAATTGGCAATTGTGCCTTAGGAGCCTATTGTGAAGCAATCACAGTTTGAGGCACACTTCGGATGCCACAGTCAGGGATACGTTTTACGTTTGGCCATTAAGAAGTCACACCTGGGACTGAAGTGAGGCGATGGTGTGGTCCCTGGATTTCTGTCTCACCTGCGTGCCATATCTCCCTCCTACACACTACCTCTAGCTCAGAATTTAGAACCTATTAAGAATGCAGAATTTAAAGATTCCTTCTTTACCTAAATAATTCATCTGAGCCTCGCAGACTGTTAAATATCAGAGAGGCCCAGCACACAGAGCATCAGGATATTTTGGGTATTTACCGTTTCAAACAAAGTACATGGCAGCCTGACAAAATCTAATAAATTTAATTTGGGCTGAGAAAGAGCATTTTTAGTGCAATTGTTTTTGACAAAGGCATTTAAGGAAGTATCTGGCAGGAAGCTAAGATTGTCAGATTTCCTCTGATTGATGGAAAGTACATAAAATGTTCTGCCAGTTTTTCCAGGCAAGGCTTTGAAGGGAAAGGGTGTCTTGGAGGTCTGGAGGGTTCCCATGTGGTCCTCTGAGAGAATGGTCGGGCTTCAGAGGCATGTACTCTTTACATCACGGAGAAGTTGCCCCATTCATGAGAGATGCTTGTGGTGTCAGAGTGTCCACAGGGTCCTAGGTTTCTGTATTAAGTTTCTTTCCAGCTGGCTATGCCCAAGCACCTTACACAAGTAGCTTTAGGAGAGGCAAGGTTCAGTTGGTTACAGTTCATCATTACTGAAAATGAGAAGCAGCCTATCACATCCACAGATGAGGACAGAAAGAGGATAAAGATGCTCGTGCTTACTGAGTATTCAGCTTGCTTTCTCCTTTTTATATAGTCTAGGACCCCAACCCCAGGGAAGGGTACTACTCATAGTGAGTGGGTCTTTCCACCTCAGCTAATGCAACCAAGACAACACACACACACACAGACCTGCCCACAAGCTGCCCTGATCTAGGCAATGTGGCATTAGGATTCCCTTCCCAGGTAACTTTAGATTATAGCTGACAGAACTCTCCATCACAGCCACCTAGATCACAGCCCCTCCTTCCTGCTCCATCTTGAGGCTGCTTTTCAAAGGGCTCTCCAAGATGTCTATGCTAAGGCTTTTTTTTTTCTTTTGGAAACCTCCACTTTGTGGCCATGTCTCCCCATGGCTTTCTTTCCATCTCGTTATCCTCAGAGCTTCACAGATTGGTATGATTTCTAGAAGAAGATTAAACACCTTCAGTGGAGATGTACCTCTGTGGAGAGCATCTGCCCTGCATGCTCCAGGCCCTCCTTTGATCCCCAGCACTGCAAAATGATAGGAATTCCCAGGCATTTGGGAGCAAGATGAAGCGGAGGAAGGAAAGCCTTCTTCAGACCAGCTAGTGAAGGACATGTGAGATAAGCAATGTTTTCTCTCAACCCCCATGAAACAATCTTAGTGTGGAGAAGCCTCACTGCAAAACCCCATGGATTACAGTCATCTTACCTTCCAGTGCATTCAGAAAGGGCTTTGTGGCTTCCTGATTGCTACACATGGCTTGGTCAGGATATCAAAAGTGAAGCAGACATCATTGCCGTGACAATGGCTGCCTTTGTGTCCAGAATAGAAATATTAGGATGGCATTACTCAATCTCCCATTGCCAACGGAGGAGTGAGATGGCATTGACACCTAGTCAGCAAGGAATGACGCTAGCAGATGTCCATCAGATCCCAGTGGGCGCTTCACTGATGCAACAGTACTTCTGAGAGGGACTTATAAATAGTGCTGTAGGGTGCTGCCTGGAACATATTCTGATTCAAATGTTTATCTCTCTGCTCTGATGAAAACACACACCACACGTGAGAGAGAGGGAAGAGGGGAGGGAGGAAGGGAAGAGAGAGACAGAGGCATAGACAAACAGAGAGGAGAGAGAGAGAGAGAGAGAGAGAGAGAGAGAGAGAGAAAATCCCATCTGATGGTATTTCTGATGACTGTCTCAGCTGACAAGCCAAATGATAACAAGAAGAGGAGATTGGTTGGAAGAAATACATTGATGGAAAATAGATCCCAGGAACAGTCAGTCCCAAGGAGTAGCTCTTTGACCTTGCCAGAGGAGGATATATGTCGACCCTTTAAGGCTGCTGTCCTTCCAAGCTTTCAGAATCCCACTCTGTCCCCTGAGACATGCTCTGTGGCTATTATCATAGGTACTGTGTTCCAAAGAGCTTCAAAGGTCTCCCCACCATAGTCACCAGCATTCTCTCATGTGACCCTGAGCTAAAACAGTGCTTAGATGTGGGGCGGAACTAAAGTTATGAATTTCACTTCTTCATAGCTGGATCATTCACAGGACAGCACAAAATGGCCATAACCTGCCTCACACTTGTGCTGAAGGGGTTCATAGCCAAACAGCAATCCATGAAAAGCAGAGCCTGGGACATTGCAGCATGCAGTGAAGTAGGACAGTTTCATTATTTAACCCTATGTAGTGTCTGGCAAGTAGAAGACATGAAAACCCAGATCACATGGAAATTAGTAAAGTCACCTCCAGTTCCTGTCCTATCCCAAGGAATTGAACAGAGGCATTTGGTGCAGGGAAGGGGGAAGGAAAAAGCCTAGATTTGGTTGGTGAGGTCAGGTTCTAATCTGCAAAATGCAGAAAGCTATTCAAAACTGATCAAATTGTCTACAATAGGATCAGAGGCCATTGATACGGCCATTGTGGAAACTGTGTGACTGCAATCTTCAGAGTCAGGGGTTCAGCCCATCCCTGTATTTATACCCTCCAATTTGAATCTTTCATGAAAAGTATATTCTCATTTTATAGATGAAGAAACTGGCCCTTAATGGTCTCCTAGCTAGAAAATCATAGGCCTGGAGGCTCCACTATTGTCCATATCTAGAATATTTTGTGTTCAACCAAGTCCTCTCAGTTGCCACAAGCCAGTGAGCTAATGAGATGCAGCAATACGGTTGTTCCAAGATATTCTTGTTGGCACCTCTTCTTGTTTAATGTAGGTTGTCTAAGGAAATCATGATCTCAGAGACACTCTGCTCCTCCTGCCTCTAGGAGCAGAGTCCATCTTAGCAGCTACTGGAATGGGATCAGCAGCATACAGCCATGTGGCCGGTGTAGGGTGGTTGGGAGAGAAGATGCAACAGCAGACCGGCCCTCTGTCTGTTCTTCATGATCTAACAGTTGACTTATACTTTTACTGATTTCTCTTGTGCATGTGCTCTTTTAGCCTCTGAGGCAGATTGTGCCAGAACCAACTTGCATCCTATCTCCATCTCCCAAGCAAAAGAAGGGACAGGCCTGCTGGCACCTATTAGTCAGAGGCTGTGACTATCTCTGCTGGCCATGACACCCCAGACTTCCCACAACGTTCTTCTCCAGGCCTACACTGGGGGATGAGGTCAAGCAATTTTGAGACCATTTCTACCAGAGCAAAACTGTCCTTATTAAAAATTTTACATGAAAAATGCTCTCTGAGCGTCTGTGGTGGACTTGGCATGTCTCAGTTCTCACACAAGGGATGTCTGAGGCAAGTGTAGAAGCAAAGCATCCAAGCTGGGGAACTTGCCTGTGTCACAATGGCCTGTAAATGGTGGACATCCAAGTATGAAATCACTCCTCCTTGAGCACCCACCTTTCGTCTGTGGAAAGGACTTCAGCTGAAGAGAGCTGCAATGAGCCTTCCCATGGTCTCCCAGCCGCACGCTCCAGAAGAGAGCAATTTTCCAATTTTAGGGTCATTTCTTGGCATTTTCATTTCTCATACTTTTTTCTACTTCTTACGCCTATGTGGAAATGTCAGATACATTGCCTATATGGCTGCTGTATTCCCTGGGAAAATAAAGACGTCTGGCCTCTAGCAGCTCTGAGGGGAATAATGGAAAGCAAATGAGACTTCAAGATGCACAAACCAGGGAGCTCCATTTGCTTGAAATGGCTGTTGTGCGAATGGTAACTTGTCCAGGTTTGCCTCTATCGTCAAAGCACTGCCAACAGTAACCAGGTGGCTGCGGGGCCTCAGAAGCCCTTCATCTCAAACTCAGAGTTGATGCCACAGGTACAAGGCCCAGACAGCAAGGAGTCATAGAAAGATCAGGGCATTAGATCTGGAATGTCAAAAAAAAAAAAAAAAAAAAACGTTTTCTGAGCATGTATTCCATGGTCAGAATAGGAGCAAATATTCTATTTACTCCCTTATGGAAACTATTTATCACTGAGGACCTACAATATAGTCATGCATAAGTAAGAAAAGAATCTTTGTCCTGAAAATCTTGTCCATCTAGAAGAGGACTTGTGATAGTTGCTATTATGTAAGATGGCAAGTCCCATGACACAGAGACCAATCCAGGAAAGCACAGAGGTGGAAGCTAAAGAGACAAAAGCATGTAGACAGCAGAAGACATTCCTGAATGTCCAGGATTTAGCTCAGCCTGAGGACCCCTAGAAAACTCAAGAAGTCACTCTACAAAGCTTACATGGAGCAAAGCATGAAAGTAGGCCATAGTGAGGACCAGGCCAAAGCCTGACAGAGCACTCTGCACGACTCTCAGTGAGAAGACAACCTGGTGAGGCTGTCCGGCAGGACAGTGGTGGTGGTGACAAATGTGACAAGACTAATCTTCAACCTTTCCCAAACTCTTCCTACCTTCTATTTATGAGGATAGGCAACAGAGGGACAGGTTTCCAGCCCCCACCCCCCAAAAACCAAACAGTTGTCAAGAACTGAAATTAGACATTGTGTACATTTCTACAGTGGGACATACCATATAGTGTTTTTAGGAATTAGGATTATACACCGAACTGCTATGCACCCTACCCCAATCTGACAGACTCCACTGAAATGTGTGTGTGTGTGTGTGTGTGTGTGTGTGTGTGTGTGTGTGTGTGTGTGTGTGTTTGCCATTAGGTCCCTGCGCCCAGTCCAAAGAGTCTAATGTCATGATCATTAGTACAAAGTGAGAGGGATAGAGGCCCAAGGAGGACAGAGAGATGGGTAGAGGCTCCTTGGGGAGGCAGCAATTTTCCAGCCAGAGAACTATAACAACAGTTAGAAGCCTGTTCTTCCCTCCCATAGAAGCATGAGGTGAATGACCTGTGGGTGACTCAGTTGATGGTGACTGCCTTATTCCTTCTTGGGCAGTTGAGTTGAGTCTATAAGTAGTGTGTGTTAGCAAACAGGAGACCTCTGAGACAGGTGACTGAAGACACTTAAAGGTCGGCAACTCAACGGCGAGTGAAGCACACTATTGCTGTTGACTTGAAATGATGACAGGCTTCTCAGATGTTTTCAGCATCCTTAGCACGTTCTGATTATGTATTTAGGTAAAAATGTGGAACTTAAAGACCTATGGCTTTCAGGAAATTATAGCAGTCCACTCAAGTATGAAGGCAGCAACTACTTCACACCAGAGTGTCAGAAGGGGCAATGTGTTTTGAATGTGGGAATCCAAACAGTATCCATGGGCCCATGGGTTCCCTGACATCTGAGAAATATTCCGTGAATGCTAACCCACCTTGGTTCTCACCAAGTGGAAGGATGGGATGGGTGAACAAATGGTATATGGGGAAAGAGGCAGACCTACATTTCAAACCCTGCTGGGCCTACTTCTGATTGCTTCATTCCTACACTCAATATACTATATAAATGCTTATTGTACATCTAAAGGAGGAATAAAGGTGTGCGTGTCTAAGGCTCTGGTCTGTCTGTGTGGGCTAGTCCTTGGCTGTCTGGTTGGTTTTCTGTTTTTGTTTTTTTAAATCAGCTCAACACAAGTTAACATTCATCTTGAAAGAGGGAATCGTTTTTAATAGCTGAGTAATATTCCATTGTGTAAATGTACCACATTTTTTGTATCCATTCCTCTGTTGAAGGGCATCTGGGTTCTTTCCAGTTTCTTGCTATTATAAATAAAGCTGCTATGAACATAGTGGAGCATATGTCCTTGTTATGTGTTAGAGCATCTTCTGGATATATACCCAGGAGTGGTATAGCTGGATCCTCAGGTAGTGATATGTCCAATTTTCTGAGGAACGCCAGACTGTTTTCCATAGTGGTTGCACCATCTTGCAATCCCACCAACAATGGAGGAGTGTTCCTCTTTCTCCACATCCTCGCCAGCATCTGCTATCACCTGAGTTTTTATTTTAGCCATTCTGACTGGTGTGAAGTGGAATCTCAGGGTTGTTTTGATTTGCATTTCCCTGATGACCAAGGATGCTGAACATTTCTTTAGGTGCTTCTCGGCCATTCACATTTCCTCAGTTGAGAATTCTTTGTTTAGCTCCATACCCGTTTTTTAATAGAGTTATTCGATTGTCTAGAGTCTAATTTCTTGAGTTCTTTGTATATATTGGATATTAGTCCTCTATCGGATGTGGGATTGGTAAAGATCTTTTCCCAATCTGTTGGTTGCCGTTTTGTCCTTTGACAGTGTCCTTTGCCTTACAGAAACTTTGCAATTTTATGAAGTCCCAATTGTCAATTCTTAATCTTAGAGCATAGGCCATTGGTGTTCTGTTCAGGAACTTTCCCCCTGTGCCTAGGTATTCTAGGGTCTTCCCCACTTTCTCTTCTATTAGTTTTAGTGTGTCTGGTTTTATGTGAAAGTCCTTTATCCACTTGGACTTGAGCTTTGTACAAGGAGATAAGAATGGATCGATTTGCATTCTTCTGCATGCTGACCTCCAGTTGAACCAGCACCATTTGTTGAAAATGCTGTTCTTGTTCCACTGGATGGTTTTAGCTCCTTTATCAAAGATTAAATGACCATAGTTGTGTGGGTTCATTTCTGGGTCTTCAACTCTATTCCACTGATCTTCCTGCCTCAGCTATTAAAAACAATGAATTTGATAAATTCTTATATAAATGGATGGAACTAGAAAATATCATCCTGAATGAAGTAACCCAATCACAAAAGAACATACATGGTATTCACTCACTGATTATTGGATTTTAGCCCAGAAGCCTGAAATACCCAAGATTCAACTCACAAACCACATAAAGCTCATGAAGAATGATGACCAAGTAGGGGGTGCTTCAGTCCTTCTTAGAAGGAGTAACAAAATACTCAAGGGTGCAAATATGGAGACACAGTGCAGGACAGAAACTGAAGGAGGGACTGTCTACAGACCATTCCACCTGGATATCCATCCTATGTGCAGTCACCAAAGGTAGAGGTTGATGTGGATGTCAGGAAGTGCATGCTGACAGGAGCCTGATATAGCTGTCTCCTTAGAGATCTGCAAGAGTCTGACATACTCAGAGGCAGATGCTCACAGCTAACCATTAAACTGATCATGGGGTTCCCAATGGAGAAGATAGAGTGAAGGCTGAAGGAGTTGAGAGGATTCACGACACCATGAGGAAAGCAACAATCCCAACCAACCAGAGATCCCAGGGTCTAAACCACCAGCCTGGGAGCGCTTAGGGAGGGACCCATGGCTCCAGCTATATATGCAAGGGAGCAATATATAAGTGGGAGAAGAGATCCTTGGTCCCATGAAAGCTGGACGTCGTGGGGGGGGATATTCGAGGGTGGGGAGGTGAGGTACGGGGGAGGGTGGGTGGGGTACACCAACGTGGAGGCAGGAGGAGGGGGGAAGGGATAGTGAGTTCCTGGGAGTGAGGCGGGGAAATGGAGTAAGGAGAGAACATCTGAAATGTAAAAAAAATTTCCAATAAAAAAAAGAGAGAGAGAGAGAAAAGAAAAAAAAGGAAAAAAAAAGACAAAAAAAGAGGGGAAAAAAAGAAAGAGGGAATCACAATTTAGAGAATTCTTCCCTGTGGGCATTTTCTTGATTGACGATTGATACAGGAGGTCCCAGCCCATTGTAGATAGTACTACCCCTGTACAGATGGTCCTGGTAAGTGTTCATTACAGCAACAGAAATCAACCTAGGACACTCAGTGTATAGAAACTGTTTAATCAGGTCTACCCTTCCTGGGTCCTTACACTTGAAGGGAGACATCAATAGCAAGTAGACACTGAGTAGCAAGATTCACTTTGGAAGCTTTGTAGCGTGTGAATGATGATAAAAGAGAAGGACACAGGGCTGAGTGGTGTGGAGGCCTTCTGCCGGTCATCATGATCAGTGCTGCAGAAGTTGGCTTGGCTTTCATAATGATAAGAGACAACAATCTTCCTCATTTAATCCATATCCTGCTGCTCAAAAGAAGGCTCTGTGAGCCATGTCCCAGCATCTCTTGACAGTCTTTGGAGGCAGAATCTTAAGAGACTCAAATGAGATCCCCAGACCTCTAGTTTGTAACTTGTGAAGGCACCCTGGCCTGTGTCCTCGCCTGTCTCTGGATCACTGGTTTCCCTGGTTAGTGAGGCAGGAGAAGACCATGTAGTCAGTTTGTTGAGCATGAAGCTAAAATCTGCATCAAGCAAAACTTCCCTCCATTCTCTCTGGACTTGCTCTTTTTTAGTGAAAAAGTCATTCATGAAAGACAGAACTCTACAGGTTTTAAACAAGAGCCTCTCCCTAAGGGAACTGAAGTTTTAAAAATTAAAACACAAGGTCCCTATCAGAAAACACTATACTTAGGTGCCTGTTGGCTAAGTCACCAAGGTGAACATATGACAAGGGGAACGTCACCTCCTGTGAGACCATCTCCTATATAGGAGCATGGGATAGAGATGCTTCATTCATCACATTCTAAGCTCCCAGTTCTTGTGAAGCAGCAATGAATCGTGAGACTTTCAAATGCCATGCCTGTGAAATAGTTAGCAATTATAGATTTGTACCTGTGTACAGAGATGGGGTGGGGTGAATAGAAGTTCAACTACAAATACTCTCTCTGAGATGTCACTCTATACATCATGTAGTAAGACTAGGGCAAGCATTATATTATCCCCTATTTATGAGCTAGAGGATACTGTGTGTGTGTGCATGTTTGCACACATGTACATGTGTGTTTGAGGTACTCATGTATAAACATGCATGAAGAAGCCAGAGACTGACCCCAGTTGTCATCCCTCAAGATCCATCCATCTTGTTTTATGAGACAAGATTTTCCATTCCTCTGGAGCTGACTGATTCAGCTAAGCTGACTGGCCAGTGAATCCCAGGGCTCCTCCTCTGTCTCTGCTTCCAAGCCACAGAGATTGAAAGCATGCATCTCAAGACAATTTGTACATGGCTTCTGGAACTCAAACTCAAGTCCTCATGCTCATAAGGCAAGCACTTTATGGGCTAAGTTATCATCCCAGCCCTACAACCTATTCTTATCAAATTACACTTTTTATTTAAAACAACATAAAAACGGTGAGCTATCAACATATTGTTTTACTTTTCATCCATCTATTCACGGCCTGGTTTCCCTCATTGAGAGCCAGGCTCACAGAAGACAGCTACAGAGAAAGCTGTGTAGCCCAAACATTCACTAGGCTCTGGCTCTTCTTCAGCCATACAACATCCAGCAAGGGTGCCAGTGACCACTTCCACTCACTCAGGGGAGAGAAGCTACAGAGGAGCACTTTTACCTCAGAGGACTAGGAAAGACATGGGCCTGGTTCCTGAACACTCAGCATGGTCTGCAGGGGGCACAGCATGATAGACAAGATGCACATAGGAACAAGTGATCTCTTTATGCATCTCGCTTTCCTGTAGACCACTGAAGCTTATTTCTCTGTGCGTTAATAGAGAATATACTATTAGTATTTTTTTAAAGAAACCAAATAGAAGGGGAGAGGAAAATATCTTATTTTTAGGTTCAATCTGTCCAGTGAGCAATTTCTGTTAGACCAACACTCAGTATGCTGAGATGGAGTTGGGGTAAGCATGTTCAAGAGTGAGAAGAAGGCAAGCTGGGTTCCTGGGGTAGACAGCCATCGGCCTGTCAAAGACAGCAGAAGAGCTCAGCAGAGCCCTGGCTGCTCATTCCCAGCCTGTATGTACCTCCTTGGTCTTTCCCTAATTACTCTTGCCCTACATTGCCCAGACTTACACTCTACCTTCCAAGGTGTGAGAGGGCAGATGTATCCTGCAAGGTAACTGAAATTTCATGTTGATATTAAATCAGATTATTCCGTCAATTCATCCATTTTCTTGAGATGGAGTACACTGTGTGCCTGCTCACCTTTATGTGGCCTAATGCTTTGGAAAGTGAATTATTCATGGGTTTTCTCTGGGTCACAAGAGACCTTAATATAGTGTTCGTTTCCCAGTGCATTTGATAGGCTCTTGTGTAAGATCACATTATATGCAGATGGCTGGCAGTAAAGTAAATTTTAAATTATACAGTCTGCAGGCTTGCATTGAGAGGGGGTAGGAAGTGATTCATCATTGTGCCCATCTTCCTGTTTACACCAGGACATATATAATTCATGCTCAAAAGCCATGGCACAGCTCCTATGGAGGTTCTCCATGCACACAGCAGAATCTCGCCTGCAGTCCAGAATCATAAATCATGTTTCTATCAAACAATATGGCTAAAAAGGCAAGCATATGCCCTTTAAATATATGGTTCCATCTTTAATTCCCAGCAGATGAGACAAAATTAAAGAATTATCAAAAAAAGCAAGCAGTGGATCTCTGTATGTGTGTTTCATGTTTTTGTGTAGATATGCATGTTTGAATGTGTGGAAGTACATGCATGTGGAGGCTTGAAGTTGATGTCGACAATCACCATCATTCTTCCACCTTATTCAGTGAGGCAGGGTCTCTCAATCAAATTCAAAGCTCAGTGATATAGCTAGTCTCCCTAGCCAGCTTGCTCGGAGGAATCCCTGTTCTTGCTTTTCAAGGCAAGAAATACAGGTTAGCTGTATGTTCCTAGTGTCACCTAGGATATGAAACCTCAACTGAGAGACTGAACCCACCCAAATAGCCTGTAGGCAAGTCTATGGAGCATTTTTGACTGATAATTGATGTGGGAATGATGCCAACCCTAGACATATGATGCTGGAATCTATAAGAAAGCAAGTGTAGCAGCCATGGAAAACAGGCCAGTAAACAGTGTTTTGGTCCTTTTGTTCTCTCTTCTTGAGTTTCTGCCTTCAATGATAAACTCTAGCCTGTAAACTAAAATAAACATTTCCTTCCAGAGTCACCTTTGGTTAGTGTTTTGCAGCAGAAAGAAAATTAATATATGCCCTTGTGGCCACCCAAAATATGTGGCTTTAGAGACACAAACTTGAGTCTTCACAATTGCATGGCAGATGGCTTAGCCACTGAGTCTTTTTTGTAACCTTCAAGTATTGGAATTGAGTGACTGAATGATTTGATTCATTAGATTCAATAAGGGCACCTGAAATTTGAATCTCAGCACATATTGAAGAGGTACACATATATGTACTTTCTGGAATTGGCCAATACAAGGAATGTTGAATTCTTCTGGAGATTCTTTGCAGCATTCCATGAAGAGCTGTAAGACAGACTTGATGGAGGAAGAGCTAAAAGGGTTTGCTGAAGTTATATGGTTTAGTACAATATGAGACCAACATATTAGTTGGTGTCTCACTAAGGAAAAAAGGGTAGTTTGGCTCACAGTTTGAGGGGATACAGTCCCCCCCCATCCACCCATGAGGAAAAATGCTGTGTAAAGTGAAGCTGCAATAGTGTGAAGCAGTCACTCACATTGTGTCTACAGTCAGGAAGCATCAACACAGAAGAGTGATGATTCTCAGTCCACTCTCCCCTTTCTACCATTGTATTCTTTGTGGGACCCAAGTCCACAGGACAGTGACGTCCTCCTTCACAGTACTTCTCCCTCTTTCAGGTTTCAGCTTCTCTAAGAACACTCTCACAGGCATACTAAGAGGTGTGTCTTTTTAGTAATGCTAAAGTTGCCTGTAGTTGATAATGGAAATTAACCATCAGAGAACCCTTTGTCTGCTGCATCATTGACCTTCACCCTGTACCACAAGATGAAGTCACTTGGTCAGAATGAGGTAGCCCAGACTCAGTCATATTCTCAAGTCACTAAACAAACTAATATAGTTTCCTTTTCATAGCTGTGATAAAAACACTGACTAAAAGCAAGTATTTGGAGGAGGAAAGGGTTTGTTTGTGTAGATCGTTGCCTATCATTGATAGAAGTCACTAGGTCAGGAACTCAAGTAGGTATCCAAAGCAGGAACCATGGAGAAGCACTTCTTTCTGGCTGGTTCACTGGCTCACCCTATGGCTGGCTCAGGCTTGTGCTCAGCTAGCTTCCTCATTTAGCCCAGGCATCAGCCTAGAAAGTCATACTGCCCATAGTGGGCTGGGAACTCCTACATCAGTCAGCTATCAGTGCAGTAACTCACAGTCATGGCATCTGTAAAAGGAAGATGCTCAACTAAGACTTTTTTTCCCCAAGTGATTCTAGATTGTATCAAATAACCACTAAAGCTAAATTAGGATGCAAGGATAAAACTCCATCATGAAATTTAGCTGACCAGGGCCTTATAACACCCAAATTTCTACTTATGGTCTCTGTTGGGTTTCAGGAGTTAGGGTTGAGAACCCTAGACTTTTGTGATTATTTGCATCCATCTTCTGCTTCTAACTTCACAGACTGGGACTTAAAACCCAGCATGATAGTAATCAGAGATGGAGTTCCTGGAAAGTCTTAATTATGTTCTCATTACTATGGCACAATACCAGGCAAAAAGCAACTTAAAGGAGAAAGGGTTTTATGTTGGCTCACAGGTCCAGAGGTGTGGGAGTCCATCATGCCAGGGGAGGCAAAGCATCAGGCAGGAGGACAGAAGGGGACTGCTGGTACTCTCCAGCACTTCTGTAGAACCACAAAGATCTTTGTAAAAGCCTCATCTCTTAGTACCATCTCACTGCTGAGTAACTTCCAACATGGGTTTTGGGAATCAGTCAGATCTTGGTGTAGACACAGGCTCTGCTACCCAGCCAGCCCTGCTTCCTTCCTTTACTACCTATGTCAAGCACAGCCCTTTCAATAATTTTTTCTGGTCCTGTGACTCAGTGGCTTAGGGTTTTTATTTATATATATAATAAATCATAAAGTGACTCAAATATTAAAATTTTTATTAAAATGGTTCTGATAATGATTTCATTGCTCTCTGGGGTGACCAGGTCTTCTAGAGTTCTAGGGAAGCTGGCCCCATGGAGGCATCTGAAAACGCCTATTAACCTCTTCTGAATTGGAAATACGGTGGCTGAACAATGTTGGAAGGGGGCCAAGCCATTCTCAGGGAAGATGGCCACGTTACACATCCCCACTTTAAATAGAACGTTTTTGCATTATTTAAGAGGCATATTAATTAATGGGAAATTGAGTATCTAATTTAATTTCCCCTAGAATAGTTCTTGGGAAGAGCTCAATTCACTGGCCATGGAGACAAACCTATCTTCTGCAGGTGAATCTGCAATGTGGTGCTGCAGCTTCTACAACCTGCCTTAAACACCCGGATCTACCTGTTCCACTTTCCCACAACCAACCACAGCATCACAATAGCCCAGTTCTGTCAACCGTGCTTCCTTAACTCCACCAGCCAACACACAGCTTAACACAACTTAACCTTATAGCTGGGGACGAAGAAATGAGACATTGAAAGTAAAACCAAAGTGCTCTTTTAGTTAGATCTCCACAGCAGGAAGAGTTTCCATCTCCTCACCTGCCTTGAGGGTGCAGGCATCTCAGTGCATCTGTGTTGATAGATGTGAGGGAAAGATGGAGTACTTCAAGTCACATGAACTTGGCCAAGAGTCTCTGGCAGATGGGTTGGCAATAGAGGTGACACCAGAGCTTGGGGACCATGGGAAGGATTTCAAGAGGCAGTTATTTTGTCCTACACCCAGAGCCCTTCTCCTTTCAAACCCTGTTGTATTAGTTACACTTTTGTTGCTGTAGCAAAATACCTGAAACTCGAGGGAAGAGTTTGTTTTGTATCAGAATGTGAGGGTACAGTCTATTGTGGCAGGAAGGTATGTGATAAGGACATGAGGCAGCAACTCACATTGCACCCACAGACAGAGATGCTGCAGGAGCCCATCCCATAGTGTCACTCAGGGTTAGGACAGGTCTGCTCACCTCAGTTAACTTAGTCTAGAATCTAGAGGGAGTCCTCACAAGACACATACAATCTCCAGGATGATTCTAGAGACTGTCAAATTTCTGATCAAGTTTAAGCCAGCATGTCTAGACTAGAAAATCATGAAAACATCCTAAAGAAAGTTGAAAATTGGGTTGTGGGAACTCAGATGAAAATTATTGGAGTTGAATAGGTTGCCATGGAGATTACATCCATGGTTCCTTCAGGCAGTAGACATATGTGCATATGCAGAGTGTCTTCTGGTTCCATGACACATTGCTAGCCCCAAGTCCACCATTGCAACAAGGCTTCTTTTATTCACAAAGGTATAACCAAGAACAGGCACAGAGCCATGACATCTTCCTCAGAGGAGGTACCTATGGGGAGGGAGATGTGAGAAGGCCAAGGCATGGCCAGAATGTCATGTATACACATAGAAAATATTCCTTTTCCCTTGGAGTAAAGATTATGTGGAAAGTGCTTGAGGGTGCAGCTGAGCAGAGCAGCACAGAGGCCATCACAGCTTGGGTGGGGACAGGGGTGACCTGTCAGCTGGAAATACTGTAGCACAGGTGGGGAAAAGGCCATCTAGATCAGAAATACCTAGACCATGACAGAGTAGGATGGAGAGAGGTACTAGGTTAAAAGGCACTATGATGTGGAGTCAATATGACAAGGTGACCCCTAGACACCAGCTTGAGAAAAGGCAAGATGCAGGTAACAGCTCCATCTTGTACTTTGAGTGGTCGCAGAACTCAGCTTGTGGGGATAGCCCACCGTCTGTGTATTAGAATGTGTCCCCATGCTCCCCAAATCAACTTCAATACTTTATTTTCCACAAAACCCAGCATTAAACTGAGACATAACTGTCTCTTTAAATTTGCCACATACATTAAATTAAGCAATGATCAGAGAGTGAACACTCTAAATCCCTCACTGGATCATGGCATCTTGAGCACTCTATTTTCAAAATGGAAATCACCAGTGTACAGGGTTAGATTTTGAAACTGCCCCCAAATTAAGCAACACCAAGCAAGGGCTGCTTGACGGCGCAGAGCCACCAGCAGTTCCCTGCAGTGAAGAGGGAGGTGTCTGCAGCAGACAACTAGCCTGTAGCTGGAGTCTTTTGAAAGCATCTTGATTTCAGAGCAAGTAATCATGAGTGATAAATTGCCCTTACGTTGTTATCCCTTGATTTTTGGAAAAATAAAAATACATTCAGAAAATACACAGTTTTGTGAGAATCATTTATAAAATGCTAAGCAAACGGAGCTAGCATACAGAGAGGTGAAGTCTGCCTTGGGGCTCAATAGTGGCAAGAAACTCTGGGTTCCATCTGGCACCTCATAAAAAAGGTAGATGAACTGATGATTTTACTATGGAACTTGGAAGAGTAACACTTGTCAAAGATGTGGAGAAAGGGAACCTCGTACACTCTTGCCAGGAAAAATGAGTTAGGACAGGCACTTTGGAAAATGCCCACACACACACACACACACACACACACACACACACACACACTTCCTACCCACAGATACCCTCCCACATCTTTGCCTTGTGTATCATTATTCCTCACAAAACTAAAACCAGAACTAGCATAGGCCAGCTGTCCTACTTCTGGGTCTGTTGTCTACCCAGAGGTGATGATCTGAACCTCAGAGAGAGCTGTGCTCTGTATTATTTACACTGTCCACCACTCCCGTAGACAAGATATGCTGATGCCGAATAACTCAACGATGAATGGATGAATGAGTGGGTGGATGGATGGATGGATGGCTATGTGGTGGATAGAATGGATGGATGACGGATGGAGGACGGAGGATGGATGGATGGATGGATGGATGGATGGATGGATGGATGGATGGGTGGGTGGGTGGGTGGTGGATGGATGGATGGGTGATGGATGGATGGGTAAATGGATAAATGGATGGGTGGATGGAATGGATGTAGATGGATGTGGATGGATGTGGATGGATGGAGAAATCCATGAACATAAAGGAGTACTGTTCAGACTTGCAAAGAAGGAAAACCCTGCCCTGTGCCCTAGGGTGAATGAACTAAGGATGTTATGGGAATTGGGTGGGTCAGACTCAGAGGCAAGTACTGCAGGACTTTACCCAATTTAGGAGTTGAAATGGTCTCCCTCGAAGAAGAAGCAGGTAGATTAGTGGCTGCTGCACTGGGGCAGGGGAAGTGGAGCTGCTGTTCAGGCATAGGGTTTGAGACCTGCTGCCCAGTGTGGGGCTCCTTCACTGTTTTGAAATGTGTTGTTAGGAGGGAAGAACATGAGTTACCTGGTCTTAGCACCACACCAGGAGGAAGTCAAGTTAAAACATCCTAGCAGAGGACCATAAGTGAGTCCTTCCCCACTATCCAACCTCCCAACTGTTTCCTAACCTTCAGCAGCTCCTCCATTCCCTCAGCTCCTCCTCCCATCCTTGGTCCTTCTTCTCATTTGTCAGCTTCTCCTCCTCCTGTTCCTGGCCTCTCTTACCTAAGGTTCCTCCTTCTATCACTTGCCCAATTCTTCATCTCTTGGCCCTCTGTGTCCTCTGGACTATGCTAGGCTGTCACCCACAGGAGATCTACGATAGATGAGATGGGCCAGGTGAGACAGTGTACCTATAAATTGTGAGCAGGTACGTCTATTCACCTCTTAGACCACCAGGCAAAGCTGGGAGGTCCAGGGCTCTCTGGGCTACTTTTGATCCCAGATCTTGGCTCTCTTTTTCCCCACAGTTGCAATTTATTTAACCTGCTTAGAAATTTCAGGAGGAAAGTAAGTGGATGCAGAATCAATAGTGATGAGCTGTCTTCCATCCAGAATTACCCTGAGGGATTTCTTTTCCTTACCCAGCTAGGAACAGCAGATTTAAAAGCTATCGTTACAAACTCTGCAGTCTGAGCCTAATAGAACTAATAATCCAATGGGGTCCTCAGATCAATAATTCTCAAATTGGTTTTTGGAGCCCAGTAATTCCCAGAGTGCACTTCAGGCTGACTTTGACACTTTTTATTTGTGGATGATCAGGGGTGATTTCTGTGCCAGTGGAAGATACCAAAAGGAGACTTCAAACACTAGAGTTGGAAGCTCTGCCTGCTGGGATGCCCTGGCCAGTCACCAGGTCTTTCCTATGGGGCTTTCCTTGGCACTTAAGTTAGGTCATACTCTTGAGTATTGGCACTTAATTGTAACTCATTGTCAACCATAGTTTATTATTTAATCTTTACATGTATTCTATCATGAAAAGACCCATACTTGATTTTAAAGGAGAAATAAATACAATTGTCAAGAATTTTGAACCAAACAACCCATTGTTTTTGTTTGCTTGGTTTTGTTTTTATTTATTCCTTTACATTTCCTATGAGTATACAGCATGCCTCGGTCACATCCACCTCTCACAAACTCCCTCCAGCTCCCTCTAGGAAACCCCTCATCATGTCTCCCTCCCACTTTCATGGTTTCCTTTTATATATTTTTTCATTTTATATTTTATGTTTATGAGTGTTTTGCTTGTAATTATGTCTGCTCCACATGTATGAGTGCCCATGGATAGGCCAGAAGAGGTGTCTCATCCCAGGAACTAATGTTATAGGGAGTCACTATGAGTATATGTTAATACATACATAATAATACATACATACATACATATGCATATGAATATAACAACCATCTGGGTTCTGAGAATCAAACCCAGGCCATCTGGAAGAACAGTCAGTGCTCTTAATAATGAGCCACCGTGCCAGCCTCTATTCAGTTTTCTAAAAACCACTGAGTCCAGTTAGGTCTTCCCATACTCACATGGGCATGTGGTCACTCACTGGGGCATGGGCAACCTATCAGGAGCCATATACCTGAGGAGAAGAAGTTCTCCTCTCTCAGCAGCCATCAACTGCCAACAGCTCCTCAGCTAGGGGTTGAGCATGTGAGCCCCACCCTCATGAACAGTAAGACTAAACAAGTCTTACTTGTGATAACTGTGTAACAGATTTCACACTAATATCTGTGTGTGTTTAAAATGATAAGCACTTCCACACTGCCATGAAAGAAAATACATCATGATCCCCATTCAGTTCAGAGTGTAGCTACTTGGAATTTTCTCAGTATTGACCTTTGTAAAGCATCTTATGATCCAGACTATGGATCTCATCACAGATTCTTCTTGTCTATCCAGCCCTTCCATTATTTTCTACTTTGCTTTGAACCTGAAGAATGATGGGACCCTGGGTTCCTGATAAAAAATCTTCTCTTCACAGGGTTGTGGGTAGCTTCTGATGTTTGATGCAAGTCACATATGGTCCTAGGGGCAGCATCCAGAATAGTAGTTCTACAAGAAAGCAGTGTGAACACTACCCTAGAAGCCAGAGCCAGTAGTGCTCAAATCAGGCAGCTATGCAGCATTCCAGAGCTGGACAACATCACTTGAAGGGAGATGACCACCATGACCTAGGCTGTATCTTTTCCCTTGTGGTTAAAGACACAGTAAAGGATGTCAGGCAGTAGGAAAGGGGGAAGATCTGTCAAGAGTCATGATTCAGGGCTCTTGGCACTGTGTGTGAGCACATTCTAAGTGTCCCTAAGGGAATCTGTGCTCCTTGAAGGGCATCAGCTAGAAATGCTAGAATCACAGTGTTACACAGCAGGACACTTTGGCTGGGATCCCTCGGTGAAACAGCAAAAATAGTACTTCTCAGCAGTATGTATCCTGGGACAAGACTATGGAACATAGTTCTACCAGAAAGCAACATGAACCCTATCCAAGAATCCAGAGCCAGTAGTGTTCAAATCAGGCAGCTAGGCAGTATTGCAGAGCTGGGCACAAGGGTTGTTCTGACATCAGATGGTCAACACAAAGCCTCATGGCAGGATGAGTTCAATGGTCAATCACCAAATGGAGCAGGAGACAGAGCTAGTCAAGCACCCATGGAGACATGGAGCTGAGGTCAGAGGGAAGCCACAGCATCTGAGTCTTTTCAGAGGCAGAGGAACTAGTGATGGGAAAGGAAGTACAGACAGTAGGCTCATTCTGAATATGGTTCAGGCTCATTGAAAGACTTACAGAAAGACTAATGACACACGCCATAACTTTTTACATCATTCTCAACCTCTCTGTGATGCTTTTGCCAGGGCACCACTGTGGGGAATGCCACAACTAACTTGTGCACATACTCTAAAGATTATGAAATATGGCAACAGAGGTGCCAGGAAGACCTATCATGAAGCTGCCTGGTGGCCATATGATAGGACCCCCATCCCACCCAGCAGGTGACTCATGATCCATCCATGTTGTGTTTTGGATGCAGTGGCAGAAATCTGGCCTGAGGATGAACCATAGTCAGATAGAACACAATGGTGGCATGAAAGGGAGAAGTGAGATAGATACAAGGGGGTGAAGATGGGGACAGGAGAATCTCTGGATGCTTGTGAGCCAGCAGGAATGATCCAGAGCAGTGAATAACAAAACAGATTCAGAGGCAGAAACAAACAGTTGATAATATTCTCTAACCTCCCAACAAACACAGACACACACATGCATACACACATACACTCATTCACTCACTCACTGAGGTGGGGAAGAGATTGTGTGTGTGTGTGTGTGTGTGTGTGTGTGTGTGTGTGTGTGTGTGTGTTGTGTGTGTGTGTTCTTTTCGTCCAGGCTTTTAACAGACTTCACACATCACATCTGCATAGCCCACGTTAGGCATCTGTCTCCCCTTCTCCATTGGTATATGCTGCCAAGCACAGGGAAAATAGGCAGCAGCCAGCCCAACACATCTGAGCTCAATTAAACACAATGCAGAAGGACTGCAGATGGGAATAAATGACAGAGGAGCAGCAGAAAAGCCAGGAGCCCAAAGTGCTGACGTCTTGAGGAGACTCTCAAGTTCCTCTCACTATTTATGTGACAGATCACCAACTTTGTTGCTAGTGATAAAAATAAGCCACTGCCAGCCACTGTGTTTTGAAGGGGAAAATGTGGCTAAAATTATCTCTCTGAGAAGGAAACTGGTGTGAGCGGGAATCTAGAGAGATAGGTCTGCCAGCTGGAAACTGGAGCGCCTTGGAAGAGCTGGAAAGCATTCTTTGAGAAAGATCTAGAACAGAGAGAGTGGTACTTCTGGTGGTGATTTTGGGGGTAGAAGTGGTGCTTAAATGGGAGGAAAGTACTTTTGGAAGCATCTTTTGCCTTGCTGATCCCATGATAACTAACATCTTCACAGTCACAGCCTGTAGGGGCAGCACACCATCAGTCTGCGGTTTCTGTCTAGTCAAATAAGCAAGGGCCTTCCTGCTACGAGCGTGTCTGTGTTCACCCACAGTTCACATGGAGAATCCTGGCCTGCCTTGGAGATGTCACCTGCATAGGTCACATCATTCTTGTACAGTATGTAGCCCAGTCCATATGACATCTGTTCTAGTACAAAGAAGGGTTCGTGAGGGCTCACAGCTAGACAAAGTATGGCAGTGCTTTGTGCAGATGGAGACGGGCTCCATAGCTCCTTCTCTGATTTCCCCACTCCAAACTGCTTTTACCAGAGCGATTTTAACATGGCCCCAATGTAAGTATGTGAAATATGTATACAAATGAAAATTAATCCTAAATGAATTAGCTTAAAACATTCTTTAGAATACATACAATTTTAATTTTGTGTGCTGTACTAGTTAATTTTCTGGTTACTGTGACAAAAAACAACTAGATGAAGGAGAGTTTATTTGGGCTCATAATTCCAAGATACAGTCCATCATGGTGGGAAAGGCAAGGAGGCAGGTGTGCGAGGCACTGGTCACATTGCATCCTTAGTCAGGAAGCAAAAGAATGTATCCTTAACTTCCGCTCACTTTCTTTGTTTACTTCTATTCCTCAACCCATGGATGGTGATGCTCATCTTCAGGGAGCTATTCTCTCTCAGTAAGTCTCCCTGAAAACGCACTCATAGACATGCCCAATGTCTGTTAACCCATCACACATACTAACGAGATGTGCTTCTTTTACAAAGAAAATTACAACTGGCTAAAAACTTGATGGTTCAGGACACGGGACATCTTCAACACTTTTTAGAGTTAATTGATATTTTGATCATATAATCATTACCGCTCAAAACACTGCTTTGAATAAATATACTGTACAAAATGTCAGAGATAAATTTAGGGCTATTTTAGAAATGGTGGAAAGTCTATCCTAATGCCAAGCCAAAAATTCTTTTAGCATTTTTATATGAAACTCAAGTCATTAAAGGAAATGGCAGTCTTTACAATCAAACACACCACCACAAGATAATTAAACGAGGTGTGAGTCTAGTGCCATATACTGAGGGGGGATGGCGACAAATGCTGAAAATTGTTGCTTTCTGGAAATGAGCCCCTGCTTCTGGAAGAGTGGAAAACCATGTGTAGGCACTAAAAGCCCTGCAACTCAGAACACAGTCTCTTCAACCCAAGAGCAGTGGTTTCAGGCATCAGTATGGAGAGATGGTGTACACAGTACAGGTGCATGTTGTGTGTTCAGAATCAAAAATGAAGTGATACCACGCCTGTGGCACACGATAAATGCTTCCACAAACACCTTGGATTCACTGCATGCTTGATTTTGTACTAATTTTTGCTTGGCTAGCAGAAACCTTTCTGTGTTGCCCAGTTTTTCATGAATCCCTTTTTAATTATATCACAACTGGGATATCATGCACACTTTAGGAAGCTGGGGTTTAGATGATACATCTGCTATAATAAGCCAAGGAGCTCCAAACGACCTTCACTGACTGCCAACAGCAGGAAGAGGCCTGGGACCATCCTCCATTGTCTCAGAAGGAACCAGCCCTGATGTCACCTTTAACTCAGACTTCTAGTTTCTGGACTATGAGGAGAGTTTCCTGTTGAGGTTGTCCTCTGGTGAAGTGGGCTACAGTGGTAGGAAACCATGGGCAAAGCAGAACCTTTCCTTGCAGCAGCCCTTGTGACCAGGAATTCACAGAGAAAGAGGTGATTCTGACCTACTTTGGAAATTTTTCATGGAAGAATGAAGGTGTGGGAGGTTGAGCTACAAAGAAAGGACAATGGGATCAGGTTTCTAAGCTCTTCACTGTCCAGTCAGCCCTCACAACGGGGTGACAGAGTGTGTGGGGTGCCCAACTAGAAGTCAGAGAGACTCTCATGTCCATGGTCCCTTTCATGGTAGACTTTAGCATAGACAGCAGCAGAAAGAAGGTGACAGGTTGGGAGCCAGCCTGTTTGGTGGTGAGGCCCTGTAGTTTTGCCATGGCTAGATGTTACAGTCTGAGATGACAACCTGTGTGTGTCATCTGATGTTGAGGATTGGGGGAGTATTCCTGTTTCCATGACAATGAGATGCTGTGTCTCTGGGCTAAGAGTTTCACAGAAAGATCTAGGTATCATCAGTGACCTTTAGCATATCTCTATTTTTAGCTTCCTAGACACTTGTCCCCAAAACCGAATTTCTCCTCCTGGGTCATGAGGCCCAGATGGTTCTCAGTGCATTTGCTCCAGGCATCTATTTCTGAGTCCCGAGCCACAAGATTAGCTGGGAGGCTTTATCTGTAATCACCTGGGCAGACCCTGGATTCACACACTATCATCTACCCCCAATTCCTACTTGGCCACAGACAGTTCTCTGGAGAGCTCCACCCTGTTAAAAAGGTATAGGGTGGTTGTGGGGGGGAGCAATCAGGGTCACTCTTGTCACTTACTAGGTGATAGAGTTACAAGAGGCAGGTAACAGGGTCATTCTAGAGGCCAAAACAGAGCAAAATGATTGATCTAAGCCTAGAGATGCCAGTAATGTGGCATCACACATCACCTAGTGCTTCTAATCACTAATCTATCTCTTGTCTGAGAAATGGGAATTCTGAGCTCCCCAGAGTCTTGATGTCTAAGACTCTGGTAATTCAGACATGCCCAGGTTGTAGTCCTGTCTCCCTGGGCCTCAGGTATATCATGTGAGGTGAGCTGGCCTCACAATGACCCACAGGCCTAGGGCCCAGTTCCCCAAGACTGCTTCCCAAGGCCCTGTGGGGGACAAGCTGGCTTCAGTGCTGTCTCTCACCTTTCTGGAAACCTCTGCTATGGAGGCAATAATGTTAGCCACTGGTGGGTCCTGCACATTGGGCTTCTGAAGTCCTGAGAATTGCTCTAGATTTGCTTTGTTTGCCACACAACTCAGGCATCTGAAGTATTCGACTCAGTGTTTAAAAATAGACTCACATGGTACTCTAGGCATCACCACAATCAGTTCTAGGACTTACCACAAGAAAGATGCGGGGGCAGTGAGCAGTCACTCTCCTACCCCCGTCTCAGAAGCTGACCATCCGCCCTATGGATTTGGTGACTACTAGGCATTACAGACGTGGACCCATTCGAAGGGTCCCTCTTGCCTTCTGTCTTCAAGGAACATCCTATTTCTACAGTATGAATGAGAATATTTTCCTCTTTATTGTCATGTTAACCCACATTCAGAGAAACCTTTCCACGTAGGCTGCCCACCTGCCCACCTGCTCCTCTGCGTCTTGGGCTGCTCCTACCCATTGCTGAAGAGATAACTTTCTGTGCTGAATTAAATGTCACCTTTCAGTTCTGTCCCAGACATAACCACAGGCAGCAGGTGTGTGCACCATGACCCCCACCGTGTAGGGGGATATCAGGGTGGTTGCTGCAAGGATCCCTGGGTCCCTATTTGCCATTTTCCTGCAATCGCAAAAAAAAAAAAAAAAACATGGTGACATAAGAGATGAGCAGACTACTAGGAAAATAAGAAATATAATAATGCAAATAGCATGCAGCATTTGCAGCACCCAGCCAAGTTTGGATGCCCCTGTTGAGTAGCTTGCCCAGGGCCTATGAGTTCTTCCCTAGATCCCTCTTCTTCAAACAGTACCTGTGAGCTCTGGGGTCTCCCCTGTGGAGTTTAAAATGACAAAAGATAATTTTAAGATATCACAGTTGAGGAGTGTCAGCGTAAAGCTCGGCATAAATCAAATTCAAGGCTGGTGACAGCCTTTCAGATGGTGTGCTGAAGTCAGGGTTCAAGGGCTTTCTTCTCTTCTGCCTGCCACCTTTAAGCCTGCCTTACAAGTGGCTGGCCCTGACTCCAGGCCTGAGGATTGTTCAGGACACTTAGAGGACTTTCTTGGTGTCTGGTAAGCATGGTGGTACAAATCAGCACAAGAAAAGTGGCAGGGGAGTGAGCAGTGACCTTCCTGCCAGTCTTGGAGTTGACAGGAGAAGCAGACTCTGAAATAGAGGTAACACATTTAAACCCAAAGCACTCATTTCACCCAGGATGGAATTTAAAGGACTCACGGCACACATGAAGTCCACCAGACTGAATTAATGGACACAACTCCAGCTGGTACCTGCTCACCTGAATTCATCCTGTTTATTGCCCAGCCTCCTGCCATGTTCTGGATTGATCCCCTCAACCCCAACATTCTTGTCATCAAACTCCTCTCTTCCCACTTTCTCTTCTGCTTCTTTACCCATTCTTCCCCTTCTTCCTCTTCTCTTTTTTCCTCTCCTCTCCCCCTTTCTCCCTACCTCCCCTTTCTCTCCCTGCTTCTTCTCTCCTAAGATGCATCAATGCCCTCCTACCCAGTCAATCATTCTAGAATCTGTTGTTCTCCAGAATATTCAGGCACTCTGTCCTCATAAAAATCATCATAAGGTATGGAAACAGTACCTTGTTGTGCAGTCAGGTGGGGGGTGAGGTGGGGGAGGTTTGGGGCATGGAAAAGTCTCATCTAGGACAGCCCAGCCTATAGGTCCACATGTATTCAGAGGAATGGTGTCAGGCAATAGAGAGCAGAAGGGGATGTCTGAATTTCCAACCTGCCTGACTCTCATATCTGAGAAGCTCTAGAAATTCTACACAGACTTTCCCTTATGGAAGGAAAGCTTTGGATCCCTGCGAGGACTTTGCAGATGTCTGAGACATCTTCTCCTTCCCTGAGAGATGTGTTATCTGACGTTTTTAATAGCATCATCTGCCAGTGAGGGCAAGGCTCTGAGCTGCAGTATTGATCTTGTCACTTTGGAGAACAGTTTGATATTTAGGGTTATAAATAGCATTTTCATTGCTCTGTTACCATGTTCAAGACTCATTTGACGGCTGAGCCAAAGAATATAATTTTCTTATCAAATATGAAGATGCACACTTTTTCTGAGGCTTGAACTCAGGATTCTGAAGTAATATCGACACATACTAAAAGAAACAGCTTTGCTATGAAGCTGTCATAATTCAGAAGGGTTGCAACGCCCTGTGAGAAGAAATGCAGCACTCGCTGAGTTGCTAATCCAATCGCTGGTGATTGTTTGCCAAGCCCTATCTCTAGTCCAGCCAGAGAGACTTAGGTCTTGTGACAACCTGATGAGGAAATGCCATACTCACTGCTGTGGCACAGTGGAAGACCAAATTGAGGGGCACACTGCCATGGGGCTACAAGGAGCAGGGCACAGGAACAGGAACCCAACTCCTCTACAGGGTCACACTGGACACTAGCCACACACCGACTTACACAAATACCTCTTTGATTCAAGCAGCATAAAATTATACCATTCTTGTAAGCGACTGCCACTCCTTCTGGAAGAGGTACATGTTTCTGTGAGTTTAGACCAGTTTGGGGAATACAAACATCAGGTCTGGCCAGAATTTTTCTTTTTTGAAAAATTTCATTTTTTTAGTTTATTTAAGTGTGTGGTGTGTGTGGGCCATACTATGATGCTTTTGCAATATGGTTTCCAGGGATCAAATCAAGTTTTTCAGGCTTGATACCTGGTGAGCCATCACTCAGGCTCTAGCTGGACTTTTGCCAGCAAGCCAGAAAGGTTTCAAATTAGTGCTTTCCCACCCTCACTTGAAGTAGAGCTTGAGGTCATTTCTTGCAAGCCCCGAGTTTTGCAGGAAAGCCATGACACTCCCCTAGGGGCATGCCTGTCTAAAGTCACTGGATGAATTTTCTCTTCATACATGTGTGTGCTGTGGTGTAGAAGTCCTGAGAGTCCCATTCATCTTGTGATCTTTAGAAGATTACAAGTTATCCTTTAGCATTTTCTTTCTGTGTGTAACTAAGTTTCTGTCCCCTGGCCTCTGAGTCCCACTGTGGCGAGGGCACCCAACCACACACCAAGCACTGTAGATTCATCCCTTAGATGCTCAGTCCTCCATGCATGAGAGGGTTCTGTCTGAGAATGGTCCATGGTCCAGCACTCTCTGAAATGTGTTTTTTTCTGGTAGAACAATAATAGACAATGACCACTAAGATCTTCACTTTCTATCCATTCCTCAGCCAAGACAAGATGGCAGAGGACTAAATACCAAAGTGTGATAAACTCCTGTCCCCTGCAGCATCCTGACTCTGGAGTAATGATGATGTTGGAACGTGACTGGCTGATCTCTTTCCCTATGGATGTTCCTTAGTGTACCTACTACAAGGATATGACCCAGAATGCACAACCAAAGGACCTGGACCATTTATAACCAGCATGGCTCTATTACATCAAGTCTCTCTAACTGCTTCTTATAATGATGAGTCCTGGAGGAAATGAACAATGATAGCTGTATAACTGCTGTTGCTCTATTTTGAGCATGACAGGTGGTGAGTCTGACTTTCCTGTTCATTAGACATGAACTGTGTCTAATGCCATGTGTTCGGAAAGTCCACGAGGTACAGTGACTTCATGGCAGAAAGCTGTGATGGGGAGGATTTGTTGTGACAACAAGAGGCCAGCTTGTTCTCACTTCCTTCATTTGTTGCTGGAACCGACTCTAACTGACTAAGGATTACTGGGCTTCCACAAGATCAAGCCAGTCAGCGTCCCAGCATGGAGCAGGGAGGGACTCATGAACACCATTCCTCACTTAGGAGCTATGGACAGCGTATTGCTGCTCAGGGAGAGGCAGTTTTATATAGGAATATGGCACCTAGTAGATTGACCCTGCTTCAGTGGATGGCTCCACCCTCATGAGCATATGGGCAGCATTACTAGGACTCAGGTGAGGGATCTGGAAGGTGAGGGTGCATCTGGGAGGAGTTAGAGGAGCAGAGGGTAAACATGATTACAATACATTTCACACGTGTATGAAAATCTCAAAGACTGAAAAATATATTAAAATCATAATATATATATATATAGTATGCCTAACATAAAATGAAATCAAAAGAGGAAGGGATTTTAAGACAACCTCAGTCATCATGTTTTAAGTTTACAATAAGCGAATTTTCCACTTAGTGGATCTGTCTGAACCAACCGTTGGAAGCACCACTTGTCTGTCTGTCTAGTACAGAGCCAGGATGCTCCATGATCTCCCAAGGCCTGTCGCACAAGCCCGCCGAGTGTGTTCCTTTTGCTGTTACAGAAACTGGGTGCCTCGTGGATGCAACTTGGCTTTTGCATGTGTGATTATTAGGTTTCTTTGGCTCAGCAGGGGAAACGCAGGGTGATAGAGCTGGGGGAGGGCTCAGCAGTCACCTGGTCTTTGAGTGTCTATGAAATGTTCCATCAGGTAAAGCCAGTTACTATCAAGCCTGGTGCCCTGTGTTCAATCCCCAGAACCCACATGGTGGGAGGAAGAAGCAACTCCTGAAAATTGTCTTCTGACTGACACACGCAGGCTGAAGAACGCACGTACAAACAGGCACTCACACTAAATCAACACATGTGGCTAAAACTTTTAAAGAAAATTTTGTAACCGAAAGCATATTAATTAGTATGTGTTCCATAAAAATGCAGGGCATGGACCTGATCATAGTCTGAGGACTGCAGAGGAAATGCTGAACAAAGGGAAACAGACTCAGAGAAGCCCCAGCAGATCAACAAAAATAAGAAATGGAAAATTACAATGGGTTATGAAGAGCCATACTCAAGTAGGGAAAGGCATATATCATGTGAGTCTCAAACGGACAGAAGAGAAAAAATAGCTAAAATACTTACCTTACAACTCCATGCCTATGATAAAAAAAAATCAGTGAAAACCAAATATAACAAGAAATCCTCCAAAGTAGCCTGAGAGAGAACATTATATGCAAGGAAACCCTGCTCCAGTCAGCATAAGATTTCTCACTAGAAAATGCTAAAACAATTTTTAGAGAGCTGAAAAATGGGGAAATAAAAACAAGCAGAAGGATTTTTCTTTAAGGTAAAATAGCATTTTCAAATAAGTGAAAACTGACATTTTGATTCATCCAACCTGTGCGACGGGACACATGGAACATAATTTCACATTAAAAAATATAAGACTCAAACCATGTCCAAGATAAACTCAAGGACACAAGTAATTATAAATAAGCAAATAGACAGGAAATATTGCGTATTTGTGCATTCATGACCTTAATTTCCCTTTTAAAATAGTTTATAGTGTATGTATGGAGATAAGTAGATGTTAGCTTTGATTTTTATATAGCACTCCTCTGTTCATTCATTATGGCCATGTTCTCCATTAGTCTTTAGATATAGTTATAATTTTGCTTTAAAATCTGGCCTGGTATGTTTGACAAGAATTACATGGAGAAGCTGGAGAGATAGAGAAGCTGGAGAGATGGAGAAGCTGGAGAGATGGAGAAGCTGGAGAGATGGAGAACTGGAGAGATGGAGAAGCTGGAGAGATGGAGAAGCTGGAGAGATGGAGAAGCTGGAGAGATGGAGAAGCTGGAGAGATGATGGCTCAGCAGTGAGGAGCATGTCCTGCTCTTGCAGAGACTCAGCATCAGATGGTTCAACTCCAGGGATCTGGTCCTCTTTTCTGCCTCCATGGGTACCAGCACCCACTGTGCCGCATGCTCTCACACAGTCACACGAGTGTACCCAGAATTTAAAATAAAGCAAAATCTAAAAAAAAAAAAAAAAAAAAAACAGGATATGGAACTGCTTGAAATTAAATTTTTGTAAATTTAATTAGAATTTGTAACTGTCTTATGTTTATGTGGATTGATATAACCCTGAATCAAGGTGAGCCTGCCCAGTATAGTTGTTGGATGAACATAGTAAACAATAGAATTCCTACAAAGGACTTGAAAGGGAAGTTATAAATACAAAAATATTTGATTTGCCACAAATGACACAGTAACAAGAAAGAGAAGGCACAGGACTGGTGTGGTGCACTTAGCCTATTGTCTAATGTCCTAAAGGGGACATTTATATTATTTTTACTATTTTTCTTTCAGTATAAGCATTGAAATCCCCATGTTTCTCCCTAAGCAGTACTTTCTCAAACTCCTGGATCTCTAATGTGTTGTTTAATCATTGTTTATCTTTAATCAGCAATTTATTTATCCCTATTCTTTTTGCTTTTGAACTTTTCTTAAATATCTTATTGTTTATTATTCCTATTGTAATCTTATGATTAAGTAACATACCCCTTTAAGATTTATCTTTTCTTATTTGTTTTAATGGTTTTGGGAAAAAGAAACTGATGGAAACCAGGCTAAAGTCAAACTCGAAGAGCATCCAAAGATGGCCTTGAGTTTGCTATGTAGGCCAAGGATGGCTTTAAACTTCTCATTCTCCTGCTGTGCCTCCCAAGTGCTGGGACTACCACCTGGACCACCATGCCTGTCATAAAGAATGCATACTGTTAAATGTTAAGGGAAAGTTCTCTAAATGCCAATCAAGTCAGAATGACTGATTGTGCATTGTAAATCTCCTACAATCCTCCTGAAGTAGTGCCTAATTGTTCTGTCAGTTGCAGTGTGTGGGATATGAGCACCTGAGGACTTTGAAGACCTAGGCAGATCCATCAGATTTTTGTATGTCATATTTTCAGTGTTCTGCAGGTATATGGCGGTGCTAATTATTTTCTGTAATTAATTGACTACCTGCATAGGCAAGTAAACAAAAATAAATAAATGTATGTGCCTGGTACCCACAGAAGCCAGATACTCTAGATCTGTAATTACATACAGTTGTGAGCTACCATGTAGGTGCTGAGAACTGAACCCAGGTCCCCGCAAGAGCAGCAAGTGCTCTCAATCACTGAACTGACTGTCTAGCCCCATCATTAGAAGTATTAAGCTATCAGATCATTTTAGATTGGCCTATGGCTTGTATTAGCTATCTTTTCATTGTTACAATACCTGAAAGAAGCAGCCTATGGTAGAAAGATTGCTTTAGGCTCGCAGTTTCTGAGGGTTTAGTGTACCATGGCAGAGCAGCTTAGATCACCTAGGCAACAATGTGTGCAGAGTCTCATCATGTCCCCATGGATGAGGAAGCAGAGAACTTCCTGGAATGGGAACCAGGGAAGAAGGGAAATGAGTTTGATATATGCTTTATTTTTTTCAGTTTATTAATTTTGAACTTGGGCTTTAAGATCTTGAGGCTATGGATTATTTTGCCTAAGACTCACAGACAAGATTCTAGTGCCTGCTGGGTTTGGAGCTCTGGTGAAAGCAGCCATGATTTTTCCTGCCCTGTGACATGCATAACCTAGGGAAGTCTAGAGTCAGCAGATGCTGATTTCTATGGGGTATACGCCTTAGTGTTTATGAAGACCATTCTTCAGGGCTGGAGACTTTGTTCATGCTTGTCTTGACAGTGGGAGGAAGGTGAGATCTAGGCCCCAGGGAGAGGTCTCATGCTTCTTGGTCTGAAATGCACTAGATCCTGACTGTGACACTCATGGCCATATACAAACACACTAGAGCTTGCAGCTGACTTCTGATGACTCCAGAACTCTCTCAGACCTTCCAGGTTGTGCCCTCTAAATCAGAACTTAGATCATACTTTCTCCTGTGTCCTCTGATGGCTACCATCCAGGCTATACCCTGCTCAGTCCTACGCTTCCTTCCAGAGTAGCTGTCATGGGAAACAGTGGGTGTGTATATGTGAGTCCTAATGGCTTGTGGATACCTTTGAGCTGGTGTTATGAGTCTTTGACAGGGGCTTGGGGAGGCATTTTTCTGCCTGTGAACTTGTAGAGGAAACAAATGGATTTCTTTCCTTTTTCTGATCTTATGTGAGAACTATACAAAAAGGTGTTTCTCTCTGGTTAGAAAGAAATACCTTTACCAAAGATGAATTCAGACAGCTTTATTTAATAGGAAACCCAGCTTGTTTGTCTTTAAATACAATCTTCCCCGGTGGCTTTTTTTTCCCAGCAAGAAGAATGAGTCTCTTGACTGAAAGGAGTCTGTGTCGGAACAAAGAGAGGAAGAGATGTTAGAAGAGAAAAGGCAAAGGAAGGCCATGGGGTTGTGCATGGAGAGAGGGTAGAGGAGCCAATGCCTGAAGTTACATCGCTTCCCCAATCATTTCTTCCCTTCTGAAACCAGACATTAATTAAAAAGACAGCATTGCAAGTAGAGCACATGGTTTTTCCTATAGTCCAAGCATTCAGTAGCCTGGGGCAGGGGGATCTTCATGAGTTGGATGCCAATCTGGGCTAATAGTGAGATATAGGACAGACTGAGGTAGACAATAATATCCAGTCTTTAAAGGGAAGGGGAGAGAAGGGAAGGAGAATGGAGGGAAGAGGAAGGAAGAAGAGATGTAAACAATTCAGTTTGCAATGCAACGTGTGAGGTCCTGAAATCCACAAGGTGTGGGAAATTTCCTGGTTCCAGACAAGCCTTAACAAGCAGTGGACTGTTACATATTATATGGTCAGTTTGTACGTCCATTTCTCCATTCTCACACAACATCTGTCACACGAGTGTATTATAGAGCGAGGAGAAGTTATTTACAAAGGCCTTGTGTATACCAGGGTGCTATTGCTTAATCAGTGGGAATTAGGAGTGGCCAGAGGGAAGTCCTTACAATACAACAGGGGACAAAGTATTGCCCAGGGATCAGACAGAGGTATCCCTAGAACCACTTACCTTACAGGCTGTAGATGGTTTAGACATTGATGGTTTAGAGAACAAGAGGCCCTGAAATTCAGGGGAAGAACATGTATGAAATGGACAGGAGGCCTTTAGAAGTGGCCGCCTCTCAGGCAGAAGTAGCAGGAGACTGTGAGGATACATGCCAGAGACAATGATGTTCAAAGAGGAGCTGAAATATTACTGTGAAATGGGCATCTGCTAGGGCTTGCAAGATGCATCCTAAACTTGACCTAGTATGGTAGGAGGGTTTGTTCTTGGGTAAAAAACAAAGATGCCCAGTTACTAAATCCTATTGGCTATACCCTACAAAGAAGCATAGCCTTACAATATCACGTAGTGTATACATGGAGTGTGTGTGTGTGTGTGTGTGTGTGTATGTGTGTGTATGTGTGTATGTGTGTGTATGTGTGTGTGTATGTGTGTGTGTATGTGTGTGTGTATGTGTGTGTGTATGTGTATGTATGTGTGTATGTGTGTGTATGTATGTGTGTATGTATGTGTATATGTGTGTGTGTATGTGTGTGTGTGTTGCTGCAAAGAAAGAAAGCATGGTGAAGATGTAGCTGATTTGGGGTATAGGCCCATCTGTGGCAGCTGGAGATGGCAGCCTAGACCCTGGTTTCCCAGGCAGGGATGTCACTGATACCCAGGCTCATTAGAACTGCAAATCTACCATCATCATGAGGCCAACTGACCTTTCATCACATCAGTTGCTGTCTTAAGCTCCCTCTGCAGACAATTCACTGTCTTATTTCCTTCCTCTGAGCAGACTGGCCCCAAAGGTGGCTGCTCTACCCACACTCCTACTGTTCCTACCCCTAGCATAGGAAGAAAAGCCACTGAAACTGTTTCCCCATCAGCTGCTGCCATGCTGTCAGTGCAGAAGGTTCCCTGACATTTACAGATGCTGACAGAACCCTACAATCTCATGAAGGAGTTCCATTGGAGCCTGTAGAACATCTGGAGAACTGAGACTCACTTACCAGATGTCAGAGGAGATTGTTTTCCTATGGTCACCACCCACGAGCAGTCAACGGAAAAATCCGTCACAGCTGTTCTCCAGACTCTTTGTCCTGGAGGAAGACATTAAAAGCCTCAGCTCATGGGAAACAGGGACAGGAAAAGTCACTTGGAAGTTTCCCCTCTGTTCACAAGGTGTGTAACCTGATGAAATAAAAGCTAAATGAATATTGGGGTAAATATTCCTTTGATCTCTCCTAGAATAAGAACAGGGAAAGGGATAAAAGGTGTGGGGAATGGCTATTTGGATGAATTGACCATGAGCAGCCTGTGCAGGGAAGTTCCCATTACTGTTGCCATCCTGCTATGAATAAGCATTCCTTGCCAAGGAAATAGACTATCTCAGCCTTCTCTGAGCCTAAGTTGACTGTGCAGAGTAAGAGTGGAGCTGGGACTGTAACTTAGTTGGTAGAGTGCTCCCTACATGTCATTCTACCACTTAGGGAGTAGACCCATGAGGATTTGGCAATCAAGACCAGCTTCAGATATATAGTGAGTTCAAGACCAGTCTGGGATACATGAGAGTCTGTCTCGGGGAAAATAAAGGTGAGAGGAGAGAAGGTGTAAATGTCACTTTTATTTCCTTAGATGAAGTGATGAGAGCCATACCCAAGCTATGTGAATACACAGCTTGGCCAATCCGAGAGCATTTCCTTCTCTGTTCTAACTGTCCGTAGTCCTAGGCCTGGAAACTTCTAGTCTCCATATGACCTAATCTTCCAAGCTGACTATTCAATCCAGCTTTTTTCAGCTTCTGACTGACTTGATCTACCTAACCTTATACTAACTAACTTTGGCACGTTCTAATCTTCTGGCTCTTTCTCATTCTCTGGCTCATTTTGTCTTCACCTGTGTCTAGTTTGTTCTCTTTGTAACCTGACTCTGTAACACTGTCTCAGTTAAACTGCCACACACACACACACACACACACACACACACACACACACTCATACCACACCACCACTTTTTTTCTATCTCCTGCTCTTAAGTATCCTCTCTTCCTCTGCTGTTCTTGTGAGTGTTGGGCAAATCCTGTCTCTGACTCACTCTATCAACTCTTTCTCTGATTTGTTACTTTGCCTGTCCTTTGATTAGATGTCATTTTAAAACACTGCTGCTTCCTTCTACAAAACTTATCTTCATTGGTAGGAATTAGAGGTGTATACTAAGGACATGTCTGTATTCCAGCTAGATTATATCTTTGGATATGATCCCTTGCCAGAGCGGCCTGCTGCTGGATTAAAATTCCTCTATAGGTGGGGAAAAAAAGGTCCAGTAGGTAAGTGGTATCAGCTGTAGTGATCAGGGCCCTCCCCAGTAAGGGAAGTGAGCAAAGCAACTCTATGATAAAAATAGTGATGGTGGCAGTGATGATCTATAACACATGCTGTCTATAAATGGAAATATATATATATATATATATATATATGATTATACATACTTGTTACTACTATTTATATTCATTCTCTTTATAGATGAGGAGGTCAGCAATCACAGAGAGCAAGACATGGTAGCTCTCTCCCTTGGCTGCTGACTGTATTTCATGTCCCCAAGTTCCTCCCACTGAACATGGAAGGACTGTTGGACATGCCTTTGCTCTGACTTGCCTTTCACAGCAAGATTTACTTTTGCCACTACAAAATCAAACCCAAAGAATTTCATTGTACTATAGATCTTATCGGTGTAATTAAAGATGAATTTATTTTCTTTATTCACGAGTTAGACTTATGATTTAAAATCTAAGAACTAAAGTCATGTGTCATAGCCCATTCTGAATTTTCATAGGAAAATCATGGCCATATTGAATTTGCAAGAGATATCTAAGAGGGTGGAGCTGAGTTTCAAGGCAGTGAGCACAGTCATGAAAGATGCTTGGGTGACTATGTTGTACGTGGAGAGGGAGGAGATACTTAATGCTGGGTCCAACAGAGATGGAGTCAGAACTGCAAATGATGTGCATTAGTGTAGAGATACAATCATCAAACTTGAGAGCAAGAAGCAAATGGGAAGCAGTCACATTTTCATTGAGTCAAAATTAAAAGTCAAAGCTTCAGTGAGTCAAAAAACAGAGGTCGTACATTTTAATGAATACAGAGCATGAGAGAGTCTGGGGTGAGATCTTTCAGAAAAGACCGAAGGTAGAAAAATGCGGATGCTGAAAGCTAATGTGGGGGATAGGTGGATGGGGGTGCATTTTTTAAGCAACAGGAATTGAGTAACTGTAAATCCAAAGAAAAGCAGCGATTAGGAGAATGTGTAGACAAGAGGAAGAGGTATGGAAATTCTATAGGTGTGAGCTAATGAGCACAGGAGGTGCATGCTCGGGCTGCTAGCCTGCCCAGGTGGATGGGGCAGGTGTGAGGCATGATGGATGAGGTGTGTTGAAGCTGAGTGCATGGCTTGTGCTCGCTTCGGCAGCACATATACTAAAACTGAGTGCATGGCTCGCCTCCACACCAGGCAAGAAGAGCTGAAGGTCACATTCTGGAAACGGAAATCCATTTTCCTAGGGGCAGTGTTCAATGTTAAAAGGTTTTATGATTATGCCAGAGCAGACAGTTAGACAATTAGCACTCTTTGAAGGTTGACAAGGCAGAGGCTGTAGATGAATTATGTCCCATCAGTGTGATGAGGAAAGGCCTGTGAATTGTTGGAATCCTGCGGGTGTGTGCCACTCCCAGTACCTCTGAGGCAGACTGAGAATAAGAAGCTTGAAGTAGAAGGCTAGGGGCAGGTATCTGCTGTAGGCACCAGGCAGGGCTGTGCAGAAATACCAGCTCTCACTTCTTGTTGTATCTGCCCTCTTCAAAGTACCCCACCTCCTGCTTTGTGTTCAGCCACCTTCCATGACTTGTACTTGGTTGATTGGTCCAATCCTAAAACAGAATGTAGATGTTTCCAGAATGTTAATGCCACAGAGCTGGAATATTCTCCGACTTCCCAATAGTTTGTCATTTAGAAGGTTCATTACATCATAAACACTAACTGTAAAAAATGAGGTCAGACCAAAGGAACTGCTTCCGCATCCGATCAAGTCTTAGTCATTCTTAGATTCTTTTATTATTTTTAATTATGTGCATGTAAGTGTGAGGGTGCACATGACTACAGCTGCCCATGGAAGCCAAAAGATGGTGTGTGTGTGTGTGTGTGTGTGTGTGTGTGTCTGTCTGTCTGTCTGTCTGTCTGAGCTAGCCTTTCATTGATGTGAAGAGACATTATGACCATGGCAGTCCTTATTTAATTGAGACTGGCTTACAGTTTCAGAGGGTTAGCTTATTAGCATCATGGTGGGAGGTATGGCAGTGTGCAGGCAGACATGGTGCTGGAGATGGAGCTGTCAGTTCTACACTGTGTTCCACAGGCAGCAGAGAGAGACTGTTCCACTGGGTGTGGCTTGAGCATGTATAAAACCTCAAAGCCCACTTCCACAGTGACATACTCCCTCCAAAAAGGCCACACTTCCTAATAGTGGCATGGCCTATGGGGGCCATTTACATTCAAATTACTACAGTGTCCCCTGAGTCTCTCTCTCTCTCTCTCTCTCTCTCTCTCTCTCTCTCTCTCTCTCTCTCTCTCTCTCTCTTTGTGTGTGTGTGTGTGTGTGTGTGTGTGTGTGTGTGTGTGTTTGGATCTGTGTGTGTGCTACAATGTGCATGTTAAAGTCAGAGGACAAGCTCGAGTGTTGGTCTTCACCTTCCACCTTATTTGAGACAGACTCATTACAGGTGGGCTGGTCCATGAGCTCCAGGGGATTCTCCTGTTTCTGCCTCCATCTCTCCACAGGAATTCTGAGAGTGAATGCTACCACACAACTTTATGTAGGTTCTGGGGATTCAGAAGTGTCAGGCCCTCACACTTTTGGGAGAAGTACCTTTCCTACTGAGCCATCTCCCAGCCAGACATCCAATAGTTATTGCCACATTGTCTTTCACAGCTCTGAACATCACAGTTGCTCATCACATGTGAACTAAGATGGTGTTATCAACATCTTAGAAATTCTCTTAAGACTTCTGGGAGATGGCACATGCCTTTGATCCTGTACTCAGGAGGCAGAGGGAGGCAGGTGGATCTCTGAGCTTAAGGACAGCCTGGTCTACAGAGTGAACTCCAAGATAACTAGGGTGTTTGTGTGTGTGTGTGTGTGTGTGTGTGTGTGTGTGTACAGTCTTGCTGTAAATGGCAGCAGAGTCTATGGTACTGCTTAAATAAGGATCAGGCAGAGTCCTAATTGTGCCTGAGACCTAAGAACTGACACATGGAAGACATATTCTGCTGTAGAGTCTAGTGTAGGTTGATTAAAGTCTGATGACCAGAAGAGAAATCACTTCTCAATGAATTATGAGACTCAATTTATGGAATAAATTATTGGACTGGGTTTTTAGAAACTCCAACAGTGGTTATAATTTATCTTGATTATAGAATAGTTTCATGAAATACACTATGCAAATTATTGATCCGTTTTCTAAGCACACAGTGCAGGTGCAGGGCCCTCTGTGAGAGGAGGCACCTTCTTGTTCCTAGGCACAGTGCAGCAGCTTACTGTGGCTCAGAAATGGAGACATTTACTCCACGATCTTGGAAGTTTGTATGTGTGCATGCCTGTGTTTATATCTATGCAAGTGCATGTGTGTTCAAGCAACATCATAGGGCAACCTTGGATGCTGGCCCAATCAACCTTTTTATTGTTTGAGAATGTTACACATGCATCTAATGCATTTTGATGAAATACACTGTCCCTCTCACCCCTCCTATTCCTCTCTTCCCTCCCACCTCTTTTCCAGGGATTCTCACTGGCCTAGGATTTGCCTCATAGACTGATGTAGCTAGCCAGTGAGTGAACCATGGGGATCTTGTTGCCTCTGCCTTTCCAGGAGTAGAATTAAAAATGTGTGCCACCACACCTGAGTAGAACTCAATGCAACCTGTCTCCCCCCAGCCCTTGAATGCCTGTAGAACTGAAGCTCACACGTTTGCCCTTTAGAGAGCTTGGATCTTCTTACTGGTGTCTCTATCCTAAATGCTTCCTACATTTTATTTCTATCTGCTCAGGCCAAGGTTGTAAAAGAGAAAGACCATGGCTGCTGGTAGCTTGTGGTTGGAGGGTTTTAGAGTTATCCTCGAAGAAGGAACAAACATTTAGAATCTGCATTGTCAGTAGGTTCTTCTCAGTTAACCCTTAAACTAACATGAAGCTGTTCATTTCACACACTGGACATTTCCAGCCTATAGAAGCATCGGGACGTGATCAAGCCTTGAATGACCACCATCAACTCAGTGTCACTCCAGGGACATAGGAGCTGGGACAAGCCCAACTTCAACATGAGAGCATAAACTTCCCTGTGGCTCTTTAGCAGAGCATACTCAGGCAGCTCCTTGTCCGCAATGCAGATTGCTCTGTCTTCCTCACTCTGGCCTTAGACTGAAAGAAGTCCTCAGTATCAACCTTGTCCACTAATTTATCTTAATCTCAGCTATTCCTCTCCTTTGCTCCCAAGAACCAATACCAAAGTGCATACTTGACATTACTTCTGGGTTCCATGCCCTACTGCAGGATAGGAAAACTGATAAGCCACAGACATCACTGAAAATCATAGACTTACAAGGTGATCAATGGAACTTTGAACAAAGATGGGTTATAATGGAGTTAAGAGGAGGGCAGAGAGAGCAGCCAGGTACCCACCACTTCACTTATCCAAACAACAGTTCAACATCCTATCAAGTTCAGGCATTTTAGTGGAAGACAGTATGCCAGTAAGGTAGTGTTCCCATTGCTTTAAGTCATAACTTGTTCCATCATCATAACAATCCAGTGTCTGCTTGTAGCACTCCCACTTGGGCATGAGGAGTATGCAGCCCTACTCTTACAGAGCAACTTTCCCCCAAAGGACTTGAACAGGGCTGGAAAGCCAATGTGAAAGCCCTGCAGACCATGCATAGCCTGTGTTTGACCTGCCCATTCAAAGGCTTTCATTATATTTTCTTTATCATGTTCCCCAAGTAATAACAAAGGCAACAGATATATGGGATAGGCAATGCAAATGACAACAAGCATGTTTAAATAATTCATGAATAAATGCTGAATATGTAGGCTCCCTGATAGTACCTTGGACAGGGGCACATGTTGTTTAAATCAGTGTGGTCTTTAAAAGTAGGGCCCAGTGTTTCATGGAAACTGAGTTGCAGACAGGGACATCATGTATCTTTCATGATACATAAAGAGGACACAGAAACCTAATCTAAAATGCCAGCATACCTTTGCATGGGCTAATTGGTGAAGAAATACATAAACACTGTGGTAGCCTTACAAAAGACAGGGTCTGCTTGTAGACAGAGACAGCTTGTAGCTTAGAAGTAGGGCTTCTGATGTCAAGTCAATGGCTGAGAACCCAGATATAGTGACCTGAGGTGGCTGTCAGTTCTCAATGATGTGTGTGTGTGCGTGTGTGTGCCTGTGCATGTGTGTGTAGGCATATGCACATGAGTATGCACGCCTTCTGTGTGCCTGCTGATTCCACTCAGGGGCTTTTTGCTGTTTTCTATATTGACTCAAATGGTTCTTTCAGTCACAATGATGTGAAAGCAAGCATGAAATTTAATGGAAGGTTCAAGGTCTGGGGTTAAAGTACACTCAGTGGTTAAAGTGCTGCTATTCAAACATGAGGACCAGAGTTCAGATCCCCAAAACCCACTGAAATGCTGGTGACCCACCTGAACTTCCTACCTTGGAAAGTAGGGACAAGGGACCTACCTTCAGGGCAATGTGGCTATGGCTACAAAGACAGCCATATCAGCGAGACTGGGCTTGAGTGAAAAACCCTGCCTCCATGATCGAGGCAGGCTAGTAGCTGAAGTGGATTCCCAAGATCAACCCTGGGACTCCACCTACATGTATGTATGTGCTTGAGCACTCATGTACACCCAGACACTTGCACCCCCGTGAATACAAAGCATGCACACACATGCGTGCTCACACACACACACACACATCCTATGCATACACATGAAAATGGGAGAAAACAAAGGAAGACTCACAATGTTTTATAATCTGGCAATAGCCTGAAAGAAAGCTATATCTTCAATGGAAGCCTACAGACCAGAGTGTGCCTTGGCCCGTACTCTGTAGAGGGCAAACTGGGCAGAAATCTGCCAAGTGCCTAACCAAATACACAGATACACAGATAAGATCAGAGGTTTTGACTCTGAGTGCAGCCTATTTTCAAAGGAGGCAGGTCTATAAGAAATAATTAGAGACCTAGAAATAAATGTGATGTGGAAAAGTGAGTTGGGGCATGAGCTCTGAGGACCTTCATTTTCTCAGGCTGTATTATTTCATCTTAGATCCAGACTATAAAATGCACTGAGTACATCACAGTCTGGGCCTTGGCACTGTATAAACTGGGCCCAGTGGGATACATCTGTAATTACAGAACTCTAGGTGTAGAGGCAGATGAGTCAGATGGTCAAGATCATCTTCTACCACATAGGGAGTTTGACCTGGGATACATGAGGAGGAGACCTTGAAGAAAGGAAGAAGGAAAGAGAGGGGGTGGAAGAAAGGAAGAAATGAGCAAAGGGGAGAGGGAGATCTGCATTCTGTATTTTTAAATTTAGAGCATACTAACGAACATTGAAGGAAAGAAGAAACTGACAACTTAATAGTTGTCCCTCCTCAGAAGTATTGTCCCCTGAAGAGAGGGGAGTGGACTCACTAGGTTCCCTCCCAACCATACAGTTAAATCCTAACAGACTGGTGGGCTTCTGGGTACATCAGAATGTGGGTGTGTTGTAATATAAGAAAGAAAGCAAGTTACTATGAGGTGGTTAGCATTAGCCTGATTCATCCTGGCTGGTGACCTTATAAGCATGGCTGGCAGGAATGTCCTTTATGAAGACCACATGAGGACACAGACAGAAAATGCTACCTACTAACCAAGAAGAAGAGCCTCAGAGGCAGCCAGCCTCACCCACCTTGATCTTGGACTCCAAATTCCAGGGATTTGGAAAATTAGATTTCTGTCATTTAAGCTATCTAGTATGTGGCTCTCATTACAGCAACCCTAGCAAAGTAGTGTAAGTAGATTAGGTGTGGAGGGAGAGAAGTGGGGGCTCCACTTTAAATATCCTTTTAAAAGGTGTCAGTGAAACTTGAAGGAAGACAAGACTGTAGGCAAAGCTTAGATAAAATGCCCCCGTCAGAGACAAAGTGGAGATAAAGGCATTTGTGGGCAATAAAGCCATTCCCTGATAAGGGATCAAATATCCTTCAAGGCTTTCCTTGGATCCCAGCTACTTTCAGAGCTAGCTTCCTGGTTTAACTACATTTTTTCACCCACTGACCTTGGTCAACAGTCAGCATAGCAAGGAGAGAGAATCATTTGTAAGAGTTTCTATTTGATTAGGTACTAGAATGGAGACAATTTTTCCTTGGTCTGGGTCAAGAATCTGCTCACCGACTCAAAGGAGTATAGCCTGAAGTGAGAGCATTACTGACTCCTCAATACTTTCAGATAGGTGAAAATCTTGCTTGCCAGTTTGGAAAGCTTTAAGGCCCAAGGTCACCTTGATGCTGATAATGAAGAGAAAGTCTCTAATAGAAACCCTTATCTGTTTCTTGGAGGAATAGGGGAATGGAGGGCAGAAAAACAAGGTGAGAGACTCAACAGAAACTCCAAGCTGTACCAGGTCAACCAAGAAAGACAGAGAATAGTTTGAGAATAAACAGATCCACGTAATTGAGGCAATTAAAACAGATTAGGCTCTAGCTCCCCATGAGACGTGTCTAATTCCATGGTTGTTTGTGGGAAATAGCTGATGTTAGACGGTCCTCCCACATCTCAGCATTTTATTATATTGGATAGAAAGAAATAGACATTAAGATGTGAGACCTCATGGCATCCTTTCGACCAATATGCTTTCCATAGGTTTGCCAGGAGGCTTGACTCTAATACTCTGACAGGCAGTTTTAATGATACTATACTCCTCCTTCTTAACTAAACTCATGAAGTATTGCAAAAATATAAATCAATGCAACACTATGGTGTTTGAAAGCTTTTATATTAGTGATAATAAGATTGTTTCTTACCTGAAAAAAATGAGTAAATAAATGTTATAAGCAATTTTTCTGCTTTAACTTTAGTTGCTAGAGACTAGACTAGTCTCCTCTATAAACAAAAGCTTTGAGACATTTTCAATAACTTCTTAGAATGTATGGGCTTCTAAATGTGTGGATTCTAGAAGCTGAAGGTTGACCTTATTGTTTCTCAAGTCTGAATGGCTATAGCTGTAAGGAATCCCCTATTCTTTTTATTGGGGGGGGTATTTTATTTATTTACATTTCAGATGTCATCCTCTTTCCCCATTTCCCCTCCCTAGAGCCCTCCTATCCTATCCCCTTTGCCTTTTTGCTTTTATACTATTTTAATTACATGAAAGTATTAAGGTCAGTTCTAGGTTGAGGAACTAGCAATACAATAGATGGAAATAGTCAAAGAACAAGCAAGACAATAAACACAAATAATCAAAGAACAAGCAAGGCAATAAACAAAGTTCCATGATCACTGTTTCTAAGGGTTTATCAGGATGATTGAAATATCTGAGCCAACTTCCCTGTCCTAGCCCAAAGTCATTTTCATGTCTGAAGCCTACTTCCTTGTTCTAGCCTAAAATTTAGATTCCTGCCAGAAATTACTTCTTTGTTCTCACCTAATGTCAGATTCCTACCTGAAGCCTACTCCCTTGTCCTTGTCCAATGTCATATTCCTGTCAAGCAGGCCATTTCCTTGTCCTTGGCCTATGTCAGATTCTTGCCAAGCAGCCCACAAAGCTCTCCACCTCTCCCCCTTTTTTATTTCATTGACATGACTGAGCCTGTTTTAGGTCATTCTGACAAGAATGTCTTCCTTACCCATCACGGAATATGCATTATCAAAAGCAATGCATTTCTGTCTTAGGTTGATAAGGCTCTGTTCAGAATCTTACCCATCTTTGGCTTGCCAGCCTGTTAATTTAATAACTCTTGCTCAGGGTTCATTTTCAGGTTCAAGCCATGTACTTTGGCTGTGGACACCATTGCTTACCTATACCCCTGATGGGACAAGCTGCCTTGCCTCAAGTTTTTAGACCTTGTGGAACAGAGAATCAAAAAGAGAAGTTATAATGACTCTTTTATTGTTCTTAAATGTGACCAGTTATTTGGACATGGATTGGTCTAGAAATCAATCCAATATTGGAAGTAACAGTCTTCATTTGGAAATCTGGTTCTGGACATTTTCAGAGACATACTTGGAAGTTAGCTGCAGTTCTCTATGATGTTATGTTAACAAGCAATAAAGTTGGGGCAGGATCTGGATTTCAAACAGGTATTATTAGCACGTGTGTTAAGGCTCTTTTAATTGTCAAGTTAAAATTACTTTTGTTTCTTCTGCATTATTTAATGTAAGTCACATTGATTGTACATCTTCTAATTGTGTTAGTGTGTTGAAATCCGGCATGTCGGTTACAGAGGCGTATCAACCAGCTTTAGTTTTATTGGCCTGAGTATCACAGAATCTTGGTATTCTAAAAATAGTTTCCAAATACTGGAAGAAATGAGTCAGGCTTTAAGCAGAAGCAAGAGGGTAGTGGACTTGATTATTGCTGGTATAACAGCTTTAATTACATTAATTGCTAGCACCACTGCTTCTGCAATTGCTTTGACACAAGAAGTTAGGACAGCTACTTTTGTTAATCATTTAGCAAAAAATGTTACTAATGTGTTGAATATACAAGAGGATTTAAATAGGAATTTGGAAGAATGGATTGATGCTCTTTATCTTATTCAAATTATTGGAAGGAGGTACAGAATTTAAGGGTAAGGAGCCCTTTCGAGTGTCATGCCAAATACCATTGGATTCATGTTAGTTCTAAAATTTACGTTGGTAGTCACTATAATTAGAAAAAAAAAAAAAAGCTTAAAGACACTTGCAGTGTATTTGGCATAATTCTAACACCTCTCTGGATGTTTTAACTTTACATAGTAAGCTTATGAATTTCAAGAATGCTGCTCTGCTAGGTGTTGATGCGGTAGATACTGCTGATAAAATTACCCATGGCCTGAGGTCAGTATTTCTATCTTGTTCTATATATTCTTCATGAATGGCATATATAGCTTGATCATGCTAGCTCTTTTTGTCCTGAGAATACTTTTGTTTCTGCCTATCATGTTAAAGCTTGTCTTTAACAACATCAACATGTCAGAATCCCTATTCTTGCTGTGTTACATGAGGAGTGGAGCTGATTCTTTGTCCTCAACATTGTTTGGAAGACAAGGCACATCTGTACCAACTTAGTGATCTGGACAGTCGATAATATAATGAAATGCCATAAAACCAGAAGCTTATAAAATGATAGAAAATTAGTTCTCACCTTTCTGGATTTTCAAAGTCCAAGATCAAGATGTCTGGTGAGGAACTGTGCCATTTCAGATCAAAGATAGCCATTTTCTACATCCTCTCGTGGAGGTTGGGTCTGAGGGTGGAGAACAGAGTCCTTCTCTAGAATTCCTTGTGATGCAAGTTCTAGTCCCAACTACAAGGGACCCCTATGACTCTATCACTCTTCCATCACCCCCTAAAGGCCTCATCTTCTAATTGATATCACAATGATGCTTAGATTTTCAACATATGACTTGTGAGCACACACATTCAGACCATAGCAGGCTTTCTCCAATAAACTTCATGGTAAATGGCTGACCACATAAAGCAAACCAAATCAAGCATAGTTTATTTTAGGTCCAGAGCAGAAAAGCAAGGAGCCCATTGTCAGTGGCTGGAAGACATCAATAAGTGCACATTTAGATGTAGTACAGAACTGAAATGGTGCTAAAGGTAACTGAGTCTCTGATTCTAGCCTGAGAACACAAAGCTTGTATTTGAAATGAATGCCAAGGCAGCCTAAAGTTACAGCAATATAGCCTTGCTTTCACCCGCTTTCTGTCTACACACAAGCTCCTCACTTTTCTTTTTCTTTTCTGTTAATTTGTGAGTCTGGCTGTATGTGGAGATGGCCCCAGAGTTAAGAACACTTACAACTGCCTATAACTCCAGTTCTAGGGGATCTAATTCCCTCTTCTGATTTCTGTGGGCATTGCACACAAATGCTACATACACATGCAGTCAAAGCATACACATTAAATAAGAACAAATCATTCTTTTAGTATGTGAGTTTAAGACATGTTTAAATTAAAGGCACATTGATCTAGAGACCTTATAGATCTTTAGAATTGTTTAAAATATTTACAAACAAGGGAATTCTCTCAAATAACAGAACATTGCAGTTTAAATACTCCCCCTAAGTCCTGAAAGTATAAATTAGAAACCTGCCTTCCAGTGACATGAGTAACAGGAAGAGTTGATGAGATTCTCTCGCATTCTCAGACATGTAATTTTTGTTGTTTTGTATCGAACTGTAAATAAGGAAAAGCAAGTGCATCCACATGCATATGCAAGTGTGCATGCACACACACACACACACATGCACAAGTATATGCATGCACACACATGCACACACACAGGCGTGCACATGTGCCTCCCTGTGCTGTAAGTTGGGAACTTGAAATTCTGGGCCACGCAAAGACCTTCATTTTATGCTTTTACCGTGATTAGCTAGCTCTATCTAGTTCTCATTTTTCTTGAAATTGGAAGTTTAACATGCTGAAGGAGAGGAGGTGGGCTCTTAACCATTTCTTTTTCCATAGTCACTATGCTGTGTTGCCATTATGTGTACCTAATCACACCATTATCAAGTTAGAAATTAAGTGTTGCTGTCCAATTTTACAACACGTGTTTGGAGTGTTGATCTGATTATCCTGGGTTGTTATGCATGAGAGATGCCTTCCATTAATTCAGAAAACCTGGCTTCGACTTTTTATGAAGTCATTATATGGAGGAAATAATTTCAAATGCATACTAGGTTTTAAAAAAATCACTTTTCTGAAGACTAGCAAAAAAAAAAAAAAAAAAAAAAAAAAAAGAGTCCATGAGGAATGTAGGGTATCCGCATAGAATTAGAGGACACTTGAGATCTATCAAGGGCTTAAGAATCCACCACCTCCAGTGTGGCATGGGCCTGAATGGGAAGTAGCATGCCCAGGGTTTTGTGTCTGAGGCTCCTGGATTTCAGACTGGGCTGTGAGATCCATTTGGGTGCAGATGGTTAGATTTTCTCTGAGAAAGAACTAAACCCCAGCTTTTGGCAACGTTTGTTTTGAGATCCCAGAGAGGGAGTCAGGACAGGGATACTTCTACAGAGCAACCACTTTACAGGTTCTGGTGTCTTCCACTCTAGTTGTACCTGTTGGGGTCCACTGTGGAGCCAGGACCAGGTGTGATTGCAAGGATGAGATGATGAATCCATGGCCATGTCACTGTCTCCTTTCTCATCCACAGAACATCTAGTTTGTGAGGAACAATTTTCCTTTTGTTGAAAATCTTTGTCCACACTAAAATGTTCAGAGTGTTAAGCTCAATAAACAGGCATCTTCAAGTGGTAACAAGCCACAATTAAGGAGTAGATCCCTGCTGAGCAGGGTGAGCACTCTTCCTGCAAGTTTCTAGTTTCCTGTATCTGTTACTCAGACTCAGAAGACTTTGTGTCTTCCTTATTCAGAGGGAAGACACTCAAATTTTTATGTTAAGAAATTGTCTATATACATGGACTTTTCTCAGTTTGGTTTGCCTCTATGTAGTTTGAGCACCCAGTGATTCCCTATTTGCATATTCATCAAATCAGACTGGCGGGAGGTGGGTTGCCCCCTATTCAGGGAGTCAGTAAGATATTCCATCACCTCTTGCAGTCTCTCATTTCCCACCTGAGAAAAGACAATCACATGGACTCAATGTGCAGATCTAGTCTTAACCAACATCCTCAGACTGAATAGCTGGTATAAATCAAAATTCCTTAGCCCCCTAGGCTTCCCATATATGGAAATCATCTTATCCATCCTGCTGGGTAGATGGGTACTCCCTCAACAAGTGCCCCAATTTTGTCACTTTTGAGGTGGAACAGCTAAGCTGCATGAGCATCTGTGTCTTGTCCCATGGCTCTCAGCTGGGCTGTCTCCTAATATGAACTCTTAACAGGATGGAATGATCATCACGGTGACAACCATGGCTCACTAAAGCATCACAGTAGATCTCAGAGGACGTACCTGTCATTTCAAATGGCTCTTTGGGGACATCTGTGAATTTAGTTCTTATATAGTATATTAGTGTAACTGCAAAGAACATTAATCCAAAGGGAAGCATTCTGCAGACTGCTAGGGCAGGTCTGACATGAAGATGACTTCATCAGTATGAAATGGCCCCTGATTTCACGAAGACCCTGGACAGAGCACACAGCACTGTGTCCATGGGTGACAGGGATCTCAGTGGGAAAGGGTTAGGGAAATGACTCTGTTTATAAAGCACTAGCTGTTCATAGCCCCCAGAATGTACATACTCTAGTTTCTTTTCTTTTTGTTGTGATAAAATACTCTGACAGAAGCAGTTTAAAGGATAAAGGTATATTGTATCTCATAGTTCATGGTAGGAAAGTGAAGGCAATGGAAACCTGAAGCAGCTGCTTATAGTGTGGCTGCAGTCTCCCATAAATCAAAGAATGGTGTTAATACAATCACAATTCTTATGCTGGGCTATTGCAGAAAGTACTTTCCCTCTGGTCTTTCTGGAAGAAGGCTGGAGTCTTTTAGAGTTCTAGTTCTTGTCATGGCTCACCTGCCCTTTCTGGAGCTGGAGTTGAGTTTCAGCAGTATTTTCTCAAGCTGTCTGTAGTGTGCTCAAAGCAGCCAGGGCTGGCATAAGAGGGATCCAGCTAGCTGACTGACAGTCCTTTTCTCAAGAGAGTGCCAGGGAAGAGACTAGCAGGCATCAAGTAGGGAGTCAATCTCTAGCCCCAACATCTTAGCTTAAAGAAGAGATTAACATTAACAGGGAAGTCTGCAATGAAGATTTGTCATTCATATGAGAGTTTATTCCCAGTTCTCGGGCAAGGTGGGTCCTTGTCATCTGTCTTGGAATTGGACACAGAATCAAACACTGATTGCACTCAAATGCAGAACCTTAGAAACCTGATGCATTTGGAGTTGAGAGCAGAGGCTGGGAACCATGGGAGTTGGGGAGGAGAGAAGCTGATTAAGAGGTGTCCTACTTGGCCAGAGGGAGGAATAGGTACACAGTAGGGAGAGTGATTGGCTCACTGCATTCCTTCCAGATAGCTATAAGAGGGCTTTAAATGTTCTTGTGCTGAAGGCATGATGGCTTTATGAGATGAGGAATGCATTGAGCACCCTGGTTTGGTCACAGCACAAAACAGCAAAACATCACACAGTGGCCTGTAAAAGGATATGTCACACTACAAGGATATGTCAATTCAAAACAGAAAAAGACAATTGTCCTAAAATTTTATACTTAGTGATGGCTTTTGTTGAGATAAAAAGCACAAAAATAGAAAATGCCACCAAACTTAAAATACTTATTTTAAAATATAATAAACCTTATAGTAAATTTTCTACGAGGTATTTATTTCAAAATCCCCCTGTGTGAAGGCAGTATAAAGAGATCCCACTAAGAAAAGAGATGTTGAAGGAACTATACATGTGAAATCAAAATTTTTATAAGTTTCAAATTTTAAACAAGGTAGACCCAGGGATGAAAGGAGCATCCAAGACAAAGACAGACCACACACACCATCAGTTACAAAGAAAGAGGTAGGGTGCTCTCCTGTGCGGCACACAGCCCACGCTCAGGACAGGCCCTCATCCACATCCATTACTGAACCCTGTCCTACCCTCAGGGCAAGAGAGGACCCTCCTATATATGACAGTCTCTGGACTTCCGATTTTTTCTCCAGCTAAGAGCTGTGCTCAAGTAAACTCACCACATCACTTGGTTCTCTGTGGGATCTCTCACATCATCCCCCTCCACTCACAGGAGCCATTAACAATTGTAGTGGTTTGAAAGAAAATGATGGCCCCCATACTTCACAGAGAGTGGCATTACTAGGAAGTATGGCCTTGTTGGAGTAGGTGTGGCCTTGTTGGAGGAAGCATGCCATTGTGGGTGTAGGCTATAAGGTCTCAAATGCCCCAACTAGACCTACTGTAGCTCAGTCTATTCCTGCTACCTAGACCAAGATGTAGAACACTCAGCTGCTTCTCCAGCACTATGTCTGCCTGCATGATGATAGTGGACTAAACCTCTGAACTATAAGCCATTCCCAATTAAATGTTTTCTTTATGAAAGCTGCCAAGGTCATAGTGTCTCTTCACAGCAATAGAAACCCTCACTAAGCAGATATATTTCATGCTTTTTTTCATACAGAGATGCAGGTTGGGTGGGAGCAGTCAACATTTATTAATGGCCATCTCTCTGTCCCAGCATCTTCTGATCTGTAAGGATTTGAGACCAGTCCATTTGACAGTTCTTATCACATGGGGTGAGTTGTCTTTGTCTCAGCTCCTTTCAAACTAGCTGTGTGACGTCCAACAGTGCGTTTATGGAAACAGGAGAGAGGAGGAGAAAGAAGCTCTCAGCATGATGGAAAAGACTGACTGGTTTCCACAGTATCATCAAGATTAGTTAAAACATCAGAGCCTGAATTCAGACTCACTCTTCCTGATACTGAAGTTGCCCAGGCCTCTCAGGAGTAAGGTAGTATCTAGAGACCCAGTAGGGAGGGTTCATAGGAAGCTGGGGAAGAGGAAAGTTTCCTCAGTGGCAAGTACTGATTGAAAACGAAGGATGGGTGATGAGCACAAGAAATAGACTTGGGCATAAGAGGAGGGAATAGTCATGGGGTAGACTCTGACTGCTTTCAGTATAGAACTACATAAAGTTCTTGTCAGCAATGGAGTAGTTCATTCTGGCCTAGATGGTATATAGAAGGAAGATTTGATTTATGCCTGTGGATCCAGAGATGTACAAGTCCATTACCATCCTAAAGGCCTAAAGGCGAGGCAGGCACAGGGTACAAGTTGCCTATGTTCCTGATGGGTAGGCATGGCAGCAGACAGCCATGCTGGCCTATGATGGAAGCTGATAGCTCACATCTTGAACTACAGGCATGAAGTACAGAGGATTAACTGAAAATTCCATGAATCTTTAATATCTCAAAGCCATACATACCCAATAACTCCCAGTGAGGTGCTTCCTCTAGCAAACCCACACCTCCTAAGCAACCACAAAGAGTGCCACCAACTAGGAACCAAGTATTCAAATACATGGGCATATGAGGGCATTCTCATTCAAACAACCACACTGACTAAGCTATTGCTCTTGGGAAATGCATAGCTAGGATCCCTCAGATCTCAGGTCATACGACTTTTTTCATCAAAAGATAAGCATACAACCTTTGTAGGTGTGTTTTTCTGTGTACAGAGACTAACTGACTCACAAGTTGGTTACCATGGACCTCACAGCTGAAACGACCACAGGCCATTCTGCAGTGAAACAGATCCCAAACACGCAGTTTTCCATAGCTCACACTATGACCCTCTTAAGCTTAAGAATACTAGGTAGCTCTTGAGAAGTACACTTGGGGGCCATTTCAACAGCAAAATCACCAACAAAAAAACACAAAATGTGATGTGAAAATGTAGCCTTAAATAAACTATAAAAGCACATTAGTTTCCTGTGTTGCTGACACAAGAAAATACCTTAGAGTCCTCACTGATAAGGGAAGCATCTGGGACTCAGACTCTTTCCAGTCTGTGTGTGTCTGTGAATGACTTCAAACCACTTGGAACATCAATACTGAGGTTCCAAATAGACATTAGCAAGTACGCAGATCCTCAAGTGTAGGATTCAGGTCTCACAAAGATGGACAGCATACTCTCCACCCTGCAGGTCCTTGGGATGTGATACACACACACACACACACACACACACACACACTCATCACAGACATGAACAGAAAGCAAAGTTAGCTGTGAGAGCTTAACTCTCTCCTCAACTCTCTCTCTCTCCCTCCCTCCCTCCCTTCCTTCCTTCTTTTTCTTTTCTTTCTTTATATGTTGTAGTTGCACTAGAATGACATCACTTTCTACCCTCCTTTTCCTCCACTCAGCTCTTTTCATGTCACCCTTTTCTCAACTGTTAGTCTCTTTTTCTTTTATATTAATACAACACACACAAACACATGCGCACATACTTTCATGTACACATTCATACACACACATACACACACTCACAAACACATTCTTTCTCACACAATATCAAACACGTACATACATTCATGATAATAAAATGAATAAGAAGGGATGAGGAGAGAAGCAGATGGTCCATCCTGGGTATGTGAAAGGGGTCAGCAGGAAGGGTTGGCTCCATTGAAGCCACCAAGTGAATGCAAGAAGCCAGACTGAGAAGTACTGAGTTATCTCAGCTATTCACAAGCTTGCTGACTCAGAAAAAAAATCCAACTTAAAGCACTATGAGAGATCGTTTCAAATTCAGAAGCTTCCAATGGCTTTCTCTTGCTGTTGGATAAGATGTTTTCTTTGAAGAAGTTTGCTTACAGCTTTGTTTGCACAAGCAGCCTGAAGAAAATGCATGGACAGAAACATGAACCGCAGACACTGTCCTAACCCAGACTCTCACAAGCTGTGAACAGATGGTGTTTATCATCTCTCTAGCATGAGACTTACTTGCTTGAAACTATGTGTACGTAAGAACCTTTGACTGTCAAGAAGTGATTTCTTGGTTTGGACAGATGGCTCAGAGATTAAGAGCAAGTACAGCTCTAGCAGAGGAGCGGATTCAGTACCCAGCATTCACAGTGGATAGTCTCACTCCAGGGAATCCAATGCCCTCTTCTGGATTCATGAGTATTCCACTCACACAAGCACATACCTGCTCACAGACACTCAGAGATTACATACAACCAAAAATGACAAGACAACTTTTAAAATGGTGTGGCTACTTAGCAGTCAATCTAGAACTTATACAGATATTCATTTTTACCAACAAATCTGTTGCCTGCAAATGGGCTCATTCTGTTTGTTGCAACCTCCACTAATGTGTTTGCAGATTTTAAGTACCCCCGATGTATTCTGAAATATGTTCAATGGTATCAGATTATAGTCCTTCAAAGAAAGATTTGTCTACAAAGTCTGGTCTGCATGTGGATAGTTGATTTTATATGGGTAGCTTTGTGTCAATACAAGTTAGAGTCATTTAGAAGGAGGCCCCTCTGCTGAGAAAGGCCCCTGCCAGATTGGCCTATAGGCAAACTTGTGATGCATTTTCTTGATTGATGATTAATAAGGGAGGGTCCAGCTCATTATAGATGATGCCACCCCTGAACTGGTGTCTCTGGGTGCATAAGAAAAGCAGGCTAAGCAAGCCAGGAGGAGCAAGCTAGTGAGTAGCATTCCTCCATGGCTTTGACTTCAAATTCCTGCCTTCAGGTTCCTGCTCTGACCTTCCTTCTTGAGATACAACAACTATAAGCTAGGGAAAAAAAAAAACTTTCTCCTTCAAGTTGCTTTTGCTCATAGTGTTTTATCGAAGCAATAGAAACACTAAGACGGTGTGTTTGCATGTGTGTAGGATGCATGTTACAGGCATGTGTGTATATGTGTTGTGTGCATACTTGTGTTTACATGCCATGTGTTATTTATGTAAGTAAGTGGGATGTGTGAGCTATGGATAATGTGGAGGTGGTGTGGTGAATAGCATGGTAGATTTACTGTTTGGGAGTATCGGTTCACATAAAGTCTTCCTCTCTCTCTCTCTCTCTCTCTTCTCTGTTGTGTGTGTGTGATGTGTGTGTGTGTGTGTGTGTGTGTGTGTCTGTGATCATCAAACGTTGTGGCTGGTTCTGTGGTCCTAAGGTTGCCTTTCATGTTAGTATCATGAGGAGAAAAGGCTGTATCGCTTATAGGACAAACCTATGTAAGTAGAACCATTTAGCGCACAAGACTGTGCCACTAGAGCCCTGCCATTGAGTTTCGTTCTTGCTGTGCTGCTACATATAATTGCATAATTGTTTTTCCATCCCTGTGACAGGAGTTTGATTTCTGTGCCCAACAGAACCTCATGAGAAAGTCCATGGACATATCAGCTAAAAAGCAGCAAGGCTGAGGAAAAGATGTTCCCTCTGCCACCACCCTGCGGTTAGCAAGTTGCCTGTGTGAAGAGTATGCCATACACCTCTCACCTAACCCAATACCCAGGCCATTTATACTCACTGGATCTATGTGTCGATAAAAACTCACACCCCAACTCCAGAAGAAATGATTCTTACATGAAACCATTCCAGTCCTCTGTGGTGGACTGTGTCTTTTCCCATAGAGATAAGCATATTATCCTATTCCTTTGAATTCTAAAGTTTACAACTCACTCAGAGCTTAGAGCATGATGTCATGCTAGGTAAGTGCTAAGAACAATCCGTAAGACACTAAGGAAAGTTACATTTAACCTAGATCAACATTAAATAATTCTTTATCCCCCTAGATGTTGCTCAGTCAACATGAAAACGAGGAACTGTCTGATAACAGAGCAGCCATTGCTGGCAGCCTGTCTTCAACTCTTCCTGTTTTAACATTTGCTGTTTGACTTTTTAAAAAGATCCCAATGCCAGGGCTCTGTCATGATAGAATGAAACGTAAACATGAACCTCCAATGTATTGAATCCCTTGGGACATCAGAGTAAATGTAAACAGGAACCTACATGTGAATGTATCCTCCAGGCATCATGGTCTCCAGCCATGTGCTCACCTGCCATGGTGAGCCCCCTGGAGGAGTCCAGGCCAGAAGGAATGTACCACTGAGGTGGAGTCTGCTGCAAGCTCAGACCTCCATTTGTTCTGCTCTGTGCTTTGCCCCTTCAAGTTGCAGATATTTTATTCATGAGATGGTAAGGATGTTGCTGGTTGCGGCTGGGATCCGGCACAACAACATGCCTAATGCAAAACTTGCTGGTATTGGAACTGTTTAATAGATAATGGCCACAATTATAACTATTAATACTTCATTGACTGCTAATTTAATTTACAATTGGGTTTGATTAATATTCATAGCAAATAGGTTCATTTTCTACTCTGAAAAAAAAAATATTTTCAGAGTAAAATAAAGCATTCTCATGAGGATGACAATATCGACATTGCTGCGTTCCTTACGTCGCCTCCCTTCAGGGGCAACCATGGTACTTCACCAGGGTAGCAGGTTGCATGTGGATTGTCAGCTGATGGTCGGCTCATTGTAGTATAGCCTCGTCTTAAGTCGAGAACTATCTGTATCAGTGCCTAACTTTCACAACAGTCCCAGAAGGAAGCAGACTCTCACAAATCATGAATCAGCAGATTAAGAGACTTGACCAGCAAGTGAGACCAGCAGACAGTTGTTAAGTAGCACAGATAGAATGTTTAAATGCCAGAATTTCTCTCAATGAACAGCTGCATCCGTTAAGACGTGTCCTTACCCTGTAGGTCATGCCTTCCCTTCCTCCCCTGATGTGACTGTCCTTCCTTGCTCCCAGACCATTTTTGAGCCACATACCTATCTCTTACCTGCACTGTCTCAGGCACGCAGACCCACAGAGTGACAGCATACATGGTAAACACACCTAACCTGGTGGAACCATTAGGAATCCAGTGTATCTGCAGAACCCAAGTGTCCATCCCCATCTGATGGACAGGATGCTCTACAAGGTGGTAGTGTTTTGTGCTAAGTTCCATTTGAGTGTGTTCTGGATGTCCAAACACAGTTTCTGGCATATGAATTCCCTGGACAGGACTCATACAGGAGCCTGCTTCTTATAGACGCCCAGTGACTCATAGCTATGACCATCAGAGGAAACACCAAATGCCTTGTCCCCACTGAACAGTGTCCCTGGCAAAGCCTATCATCCAGCCTAGGGAGCACATGATGAAGGCAACGGCAGGGGCTAACTGGCAACAGAACACTTCAACTTTCCAGGCTGGCCTCACCTGCATGTGGCCTGGAAGAAGAGGGCCATCCATAGTTTCCATTCAGTGGAGGCCCTTGTGCCAGGTTCTGATTCCCAGCTGCCCAGCTCGATGACTGTACGTTGCCTGGGGTCATCTTACAGCTCTCTAAAGGGCACATGTCCTGGGCAGTCTGTACAGAGACTTTCTTAAACAGTACACAGGTAACAGGCAGAGGCAGCTGTACCTCATATTGATTTGTGTCCCCCATGTCCCTTTCAGATCTGTTTCCTCCTTGGTGAGTCCTGAGGAGAGATGCATTCACTGTGAACAAAGCATCCTTAACCTTGGGTATTGCTTCCCCCACAGAGTCAGATAAAAGGAGCAGATATGCAGCCCAGCACCTTTCTGCACAGACCATTCATTCGTAGTTTCCTCTGTTGCAGAAGACATTTATAAGTGCTGGTTAGACACCAGAAGGAAGGTGCCTGCCCCAGCCTTTCCCTATGAAGGGAAACTGAACAAAAACCTCTCTTGAGTGCCTGGGTAGATCAATACCAAGTGGTTTCCCAATGGGATTAGAAGTTATTGTAAATGTCTGGTTGAACTGAGAGATTAAATAAGAGAGAACCAGGATTCTTGAGGACCACATCCAAATGCTAATGTTCCTATGACATCCAGGTCAGGAATCACATCAGTCCAGGCTCAGAACATGAGTGACTTCCCTCTTTGCTCTCAGAAGCAATGAGTACATTCATCTGCAGACACAGGATATCCAACAATCTCTCTCCAGTTCCCATCCCACTTTGGAGTACCGAGTGATCTCCAGAGACAGCCCTCACTGGACTGGGACCAGTACGTCTTTTGTCCCTCATCACAGAGTCTGCTCTCTGAGTTCCCGATTGGTTTTATAGATCACTAGCATGTGAAACAGAAAGAGGGAGGGGTACAGAGATGAACTCTGCATCACTCTGGATGCTGGACTTGGCATAGTTGTGTGAGCTTGGGCAATATACTGCAAGGCTCTTTGCCTCAGTTTACCAACCCTTGAAATAAGAGTCATAGTCACCTACTTGACAGGTCACCTTGACATAGTCACCTCTCACTTAGTCACATAGTCACTTGATGTAGTCTCCTATTTATTTTAAGAATAATTTACTTAAGTGAGATGGCTCAGTCAATAAATCACCTGCCTTGTAAACAAGAGGATCTGAGTTCAGCCCCCAGAACCTACATAAAAAGGCAAGAGTGATGGATCACATTTGTAAGATGGGGTGAGGTAGATTCCTAGGTCTTGCTGGTTAGACAACCAAATCTAATCAGCAATCTCAAAGTCAGTGCATGGGGCCTGAGAATGACAGTGAAGGTTGACCTGTTGCCTCAATATGCGATATGCATGCATGTGCATACACACACATCCATTCACAGATAGGCACTACAAGAACACATGTACAAACTCACATACCACACTGCATACACACACTGTGTTCATACACACGCATGCACAGATGTGTACTATACACCCACATGTACATACACACACCATGAGTGAACACACACAGAGAATAAATGACATGATACCTGGGTAACTGCTGGAATCTGGGAAGATAGCACTTGTTCATGAGACCAAGACAGGGCTATAATGGTCATCTTTACTCCATAACCACCAGGGAGCATGGACTGAGCAGTCTGAGAGGCAGCATGTTAGCCGGAGCAGTCTAAGAGGTAGCACATTAGCCAGGGCTCCATTTTGAACAATCTCACTGAGTAGAGATCCTCTCCTCAAACTTGTTCTCCATTTAAGCCCAACACTAACTAGTAGCAAAATCATAGGCCATCTTTATGATATAGCCCCTTTCAACCAAGGTAACATGGGAATCTCAGTGACCAGCAGGCACTGGGGACTAATAACAGTCCTGCTGATCTCACCACATCAAAGTGTAGATAGCCAAGTACTGTAAACTAAGTCCTGTGGTCCTATGTTCTCTGAGGTTGAGGTGAGCAGAATTCTCATGGATACACTCACACTGGATGTCACACACCCTGAAGGACATCCATCTCTGTTTCAGCTCTCACCATGGCTGCTCGCTTTTCAAGCATCAGGCATCAGGATAGCTCTTTCAGAAGTCAAGCATCAGGCAGGCTCTCTGGTGATTAGGTATTTCCAAGTCACCGACTCATTCCATCATTATGTTATATATGCAGGTAGCCATGACAGAAAGTATTCCTCTGATTGATAGATGAAGAAGACAAGCTAAGAAGGGCGCCCTTATCTTGTCATTCTAGAATAGGAAGGTGTCTCATCAAACCTAGTCTTCTTTGGCTGTCCAGGCCAATTCATGACCCAAAGAACAATGAGGCACTAGTGTGGTGGTATTTATGTTTTCTCATTTATAGACTCAGTAGTGGAAAATGTTCCTGGATCCTTCCAGAGCTTTGAAACTTGAACAAGTGCTCTCAGAGTCCTGTGATTTCAGCCAGCCAATTGTATTGCTAAAATTAAAAAGGCTCAAGAACTCCCAGAATAAATAAATAAATAAATGAATGAATGAATAAATAAATAAATAAATAATAAGAGAAGCTCAGAGAATCACAAACAATACTCACTGCAGCGTGTTAAACTATGGCTGACAGGGAGAAACATACAAGTGTGGTATGTCTATTCTGTAGACTATTACTCAGCCAGAAAAAGTGAAAGGAGGTTTATAATATGTTGTGAGATGGAAGAACTTTGACGGTTAATACTGAGTGAACAAGGCAGACAAGAAATGACAAATGTTGTACTATTCCATATGTAAGAACCATCTAGAATAGATAACTTTATAGAGACAGAAGAGAGATTAGAAGCCATCAGGGCAAACGGGGAGGAGAAGTAAGTTATCGCTTAATGGGAAAAATATTATATTTAGTGTGATAGAGATGCTTTGAGAATTCTGCCACTGGCTCCATGTGTTGGGAACATGGTTGTGACAAAATTGTACATTGAAATGATATGTTTGTTACATTGCAAAATTGGGGCTGTTGTTAACTTTCTCTGAGGAAGTACTTTAAAAAATATAAGAGACCACAGTATAAATTCATAGTGAGTAATAGAAATTGATAAAAGCATAATTTTGTGTGTGTGTGCTCCTTGGTATGGGTGTGTGCAGAAGTGCAGGACATGTGTGTATGTGTGTGTGTGTGTTGGACTTCTGTGTAAAGATGTGCAGGTATGCTAGCGGGTTGGTATGTGTGAAATCAGAGGTGGACACTGCGTATCTGCAGCAAGCATTTTACTGACTGAGTCATCTCCCCAGTGCCATGCTTTACAGTCCCCATGCAATAAATTCTGGCTGTCACAAGGTGGAGATGATCCTGTTTAATTCCTTGTTTCCCCTGCTGTGAATGCATTAAATGAATACAGAGTCCTGACGGTTCAGAATACAGAGAGCACTGTCCATGAGGAGAGGATAGTTTGTGAGGAGAGGACAGTCTGTGAGGAGAGGACAGTCTGTGGGGAGAGGATAGTCTGTGAGGAGAGGACAGTCTGTGAGGAGAGGACAGTCTGTGGGGAGAAGACAGTGTGTGAGGAGAGGACAGTCTGTGAGGAGAAGACAGTCTGTGAGGAGAGGACAGTGTGTGAGGAGAGGACAATGTGTGAGGAGAGGACAGTCTGTGAGGAGAGGATAGTTTGTGAGGAGGACAGTGTGTGAGGAGAGGACAATGTGTGAGGAGAGGACAGTCTGTGAGGAGAGGATAGTTTGTGAGGAGAGGACAGTGTGTGAAGAGAGGACAGTCTGTGAGGAGAGGACAGTCTGTGAGGAGAGGACAGTCTGTGAGGAGAGGACAGTCTGTGAGGAGAAGACAGTGTGTGAGGAGAGGACAGTGTGTGAGGAGAGGACAGTCTGTGAGGAGAGGACAGTCTGTGAGGAGAGGACAGTCTGTGAGGAGAGGACAGTCTGTGAGGAGAAGACAGTGTGTGAGGAGAGGACAATCTGTGAGGAGAGGACAGTCTGTGAGGAGAGGACAGTGTGTGAGGAGAGGACAATCTGTGAGGAGAAGACAGTCTGTGAGGAGAGGACAGTGTGTGAGGAGAGGACAATGTGTGAGGAGAGGACAGTCTGTGAGGAGAGGACAGTCTGTGAGGAGAAGACAGTCTGTGAGGAGAAGACAGTGTGTGAGGAGAGGACATTCTGTGAGGAGAGGACAGTGTGTGAGGAGAGGACAGTGTGTGAGGAGAGGACAGTCTGTGAGGAGAAGACAGTCTGTGAGGAGAGGACAGTGTGTGAGGAGAGGACAATCTGTGAGGAGAGGACAGTCTGTGAGGAGAGGACAATCTGTGAGGAGAGGACAGTCTGTGAGGAGAAGACAGTGTGTGAGGAGAGGACAGTCTTTGAGGAGAAGACAGTGTGTGAGGAGAGGACAGTCTGTGAGGAGAGGACAGTCTGTGTGGAGAGGACAGTGTGTGAGGAGAGGACAGTCTGTGAGGAGAAGACAGTGTGTGAGGAGAGGACAGTGTGTGAGGAGAGGACAGTCTCTGGGGACAGGCAGCTGTTAGGAGAGGACAGTCTGTGAGGAGAGGACAGTCTGTGAGGAGAGGACAGTCCTTGGGGACATGACAGTGTGTGATAAGAGGACAGTCTGTGGGGACAGGACAGTGTGTGAGGAGAGGGCAGTGTGTGAGGAGAGGACAGTGTAGCTGTGTGGAGAGGACAGTCTGTGAAAAGAAGACAGTTTGTGAGGAGAGGACAGTCTATGAGGAGAGGAGAGTCTGTGAGGAGAACACAGTCTGTGGGGATAACACAGTCTGTGAGGAGGGCACAGTCTGAGGAGAGCATTGTAGACAAGGCAAGCTCTGGATGTTTTTACTCTGACAAGCTTACTGGTAAGGGGAAGCAAGAGAGAGTACTTTCATAAACTCATTTACTCTCACACTCTCAAGATCCATTTGTCATCTGTTTTTCCTGTCCTACTGAAACTCTGAGAAAATAGAATTAATTTATAGCATGATTTTCTCTTCTTTCTTCTTCTTCTTCTTTTTTTTCTTTCTTTCTTTCTTTCCTTCTCTTCTTCCTTCCTTCCTTTCCTTCCTTCCTTCCTTCTTCTCTTTTTTTCTTTCTTTCTTTCTTTCTTTCTTTCTTTCTTTCTTTCTTTCTTTCTTTTAATGTGTACTTGCCAGCATGGTGTTTCCTGGCTTTGAATACTGGAGTAATTACTCTCTCATTACAGTGACCAAATATCTGACAAGAAAGAATTTAAGGAAGAAAGTATGTTTTTACTTATTTATTTATTGTGTGAGAGAGTGTGTGTGTGCGCACATGGAAGCCAGAAGAGGCCATCTTGTGTCCTCTTGTATCACTTTCCACCTCATTTCTTTGAGTCAGAGTCTCTCACTAAACCTGAGTGAGGCAATCTCAGGTGTCCTCCTATCTCTGTTGCCCACAGTGCTAGGGGTATGGCTCAGATATGCCTGGCATTCCACACTGATGCTTGGATCTGAGTTCAATTTTTGATGCTCACACACCTAGTTCTCTTCTCCCCTGAGCCATCTCTCTAAGTCCCTGCAAGCACTTGTTTTGTCCCACAGTTTGAGGGCACACAGTCCATCGAGATAGGGAAGGCATGTTGTCGGGAGAAGTTCACCATCGTGACAATGGGACTGTGAGAGAGGATGTTTGCTTATGCCCACATGGATCAAGAGACAGAGAGGGACAGGAAGCAAGGCCATGCTGGAAACCCAAGGCCTGACTCTCACGACTTGCTTCTTCTAGATAGTCCCATTTCCTAAATGTTCCAGATCCTTCCAAATACCATCACAGCTGGGTTCCAAATGTTCAAACACAGGTGGAAGACATTTAACCCCAAATCATAATTCCATACATTGAGAAAGGGTAGGTCTAATGTCTCCTAAACCAGGGAACAGATAAAGGACTTACACTTTAAGGAATGTGAAAGGAGAGAGATTTGGTCAGAAAAAGATCTGGTCTGAAGCCAGACTCCAGCTCACTCAGCAGCCTCAGGCAATTCCATGATCTCTGTGAACCTCACCATTGCCATGGGAGATATCATGTTGTGATGCTTAATTCATGGGCTGCTGCCTTTGCATGCCCAGGGTGGACACTAAGCCTGGGGACATAGCTACAAGTGCCGCAGGCCATAGCCGATCATTCAGACAGAGAATACAGTGCACAGGCAGTGGGAAGGGCCACTGTTCATGAGCTTGAGAAGAACAGCTAACTTCACACATCTTTGTGGCTAGTGTATAAACACTTGGTTTCTGATCGCTGGTGCAGTTTGTGGAGGGTATGGAGACTTTGGATGAGTCCTGCTCTGTCAGCTTCAGGAGCCTCCATCTTCTGAGAACATATGAGGGGACATCTCTTGCTGGCATCCTTCATGGATGCAGGCTTCATCCTCCTCTCACATACGGCAGATCTTTTCTCCACCCTGCAGCTTCCTTCTGCAAAAAATGACAAGTCCCCATGCCTGCCAGCCTTCAGGGACACACAGCCTGTGCAAGTGCAGTGACCTGCAGTCACTGGTATCTGAGCAGATGGCTCATAGAGCCAGGGCCACTGTGACTTGTCCTTCCTCTGACTGGGCTCCTGTCCATCTCCCAGTCCCAGTGTTTATTCTGCACCTTTTTGTTGAGATGGAATTCTGGGTAAATAAATGACTTCTTCTGAGGATGTGGCCTGCAATGAATTTTGTCCTCATATGAGCAGCTGCAGAACATGTGGTGTTAACTTCAACAGTGACAGCGATAATTCACTGGGAGATCTGCTTCAAGATTCGTCAGAACCTTTGTAATTTAGCCAGAAGAACCAATCTAGGCAGGACAGTGTACCCAGGGAGAACCATCTTGTCCACCTTGGCCCCTTCCTTATGAACTTGTTTGTATTTCTGTGTAATTCCTGGTTTATTCTATTTCATGACCTACTGCCCAGAGACAGGGAGATGAACACCAGAGGACAAGGCCTTGAAGGACAGACTCATTGTGGAGAGGTCTGTACCCTGGACTTGAAACAAGGAAATGTGGCAGATCCCTGGAAGTCTGTGTCCCCTCTGGTTTGCAGGAGAGGTAGACTTTATTAAAATTTATCTGCAACTAAAGTCCTATTGGAAGGAAGATAGAAATGCCCAAAAGGCTCTAAATATACCTCAGGACCTTTGCTCTGCCACTAGCCAGCTGTGTGACGATAGTCTAGAAGCAACTCCCCTGTGGATCTACCAACTTCAGTAACTTCCTCAGGGTAGGAGGGATGAATTAATTATGTTGGCGCACTTGCTAAGATAGCTTTGAGTATCCATCTATATAAAGTGCTTTATAAACTGGCACCTATATGGTGTGTTTAGATTCATACAGGGGTATTTAACCCATCTGATTCTTTTCTCTCAGTTTTTCTCTTCTAGTGACAAGAAAGAAAGACTCTGGACCTGAAAACACCTTCACTGATATTCAGAGAGTACCTAAATACATCAGACATTGTTGTAAGCACTTGATATATTTTAGTGGGAAAACATCAGACACATATTCCTGTGCCTGTTGAGTTGATCTAATCCTGGATATTTCAGATCTAACTACACAGAGACAGAATGACAGAGAGTTACGAGAACACAAGTCAGGACTAGCTAGTGACACCAATACCAGTGTCCTATTATAAAAACAGGACTGTGTTGCCAGGCTGGTCACTTTGTGACACACTAACTATTGTCTCATCCATTTGCTAAAGTTTGAAGAGTATAAGAGCTGCAGATGATGAGCACAGGAAGGAGGAGCTGGCAGAACAGCAAAGAGACGGAGTTCCAGGACACCAAGAAGCAGAGCAGAGGCTATTGATGAAGAAGCAAGAGGTTGGAGCACACTGATAGTGTGGGGGCATAGTCCAGCAGCACAGCCAGAGAGGACAATAGAAGGCCAAACCCACCAAGGCAGAAAAATCCCTCCTAGCCTTCTAAGCCTCCAGTTCCCAGCAGGGGATGGATAGATATTTGTGTGGCGTGGTGGGGCCACACCTTGGTAGGTTCTGTTGTGGACAGTCCTTCCCTAGCTAAGTTTTGTAGGGGACCAACACCAGCTGAACCATTGATCCCACTAAAGCCTCTCCCGCCTTCACAGCTCAGATGCTGAGGCAGCACCCACAATACACTGGGTGCAGGTGAGGGGCAGAAACAAGGGAGGTGTCTGGCTCTCTAGTGCTTCATTTGGGATGAGAGCTAAGAAAGTGGAAGAGACTCATTGCACAAGCCATCTCTGTGTGTCCTAAATGCTGTGGTTAGACCAGACAGGGCCACATACTGTGCACATCTCCAGAGAATAAGACTGAAATTTTGTATCTATACTTTCAGTATATCCACCCCTATCACAGAATGCCGTGTGAATGCAGAATCCTGAAAGTTATTCTGGCCTAAGCTTACTACTGGAGTCAAGCAGACTAGGCAGTGAAATATGGGACCAAGATACACATGAAAGGGAAAAATGGCAAGACAAGTGTGTCTGAATTGGCCAGCCTTGTTAAAGGTCTTAGAGAGACTTCATTCTGCTGCAGGCTACATGTGTCCTAAGAAGTAGACACTTGCCTAGTGGCTGTGGTTTTCAAGGGTTCTCTGAAACAGCCCATGCATCTCCCTTTTCTCCTCCCTTCTGTTTTAATGCAGATACTCCATACGTCTTTCTTGGGGCACTCCCCAAGGATCCCAAACTGAGATCTCTTCCTCAGACCACTTCTCACTCTCTGCAACGATCCCTTCCCAAATGGCCATTTTGCCCATGGTATTTCACACAAATACCTGTCAACTGTCTGTAGAGAGGATTCTGGTCCTTCAGGAGTTAATTGCTCTCGTCCTCAGAACCATACTGACCCTACTTTGAGCAAATCACACATGGTGCTCAAGACACTGGTCTTGCCACGTGTGCTACCCAGAGTCTCCATGTTCAAGGCCACTCCACTTGATGGTCCTTCTCGGCTAGTTTTCCAGGTGACCCCTTGAGTTGACACTGGCAAACGTCTGCTTATACCCATCACAGTGCTACTCAGACAAGTTAGGTTTATTTCTTTGTTTATCCCCTCACTAACCTTAGATTCCTTCAAAGCCAGTCTGTACTTTGCGTATCTGTGTTCATAAATGTCCTAATGATGGCTGGCATGTCACAAGTGTTCAGAATAGGCTTGGAAATAAGAAAAAAGCAATACAAGTAACTAGTCTGACAGTGAGTTCTTTCTTTTGATGACTCCAAATCTATCTCCTCAGTGGACACATTCAGCTGCTGTCACGAACGTCCCTAGATTCCCTCTGATTTCACACAGAGAGGTCATTGAGATGAGCAAGCCTGGGAACCCTGACCTTTGGCCTGTTCATCACCCCCAGCTGATACTAAATTGGTAGCCAACTTGCATTTGAAAAGGAAGGCCTTCATGACTTGCTTGTTCCCCTGAACAGAGGTCAGAGCTGGTTTAATTTGGTCTTTTTCACTCTGTATAACAAAGCTGACATCTGCTATTCTCTGGCTCAAGGAAGCGACTGTAATGCAGAAATCTCCAGAAATGGACCTGGGGCAGTCGCAGGCCCTGGGACACCCCTATGTCTCTTCTCCCCCTCTCTATCTACTCCATCAGCTCCTTTCCTCCTTTGGCCTCCAGATCACTGTTCAGATCTGGTTTTGTCCATCTTGGGCTGTCCTGCTTGTCCCTGCAGTCTCACCCATGTCACTGAACTTGGAAGAAGTCAGGTCTTGGCTTCTCTGAGAGGAATGGTAAGGTTGGCCTACTTCATCTCCTCTCTTGAAACGTCTGTCCACGGATTGGCTCACACACCCCTGAAGTCACTCTTAGTCATGTCCAAAGGTTGGTATCCAGTCAGAACCAACCAAACAATTGTTTTTACATATTTTTTGTACATGTTTACATTCTTTTACACACTTACTCTAATGATATAAACAGTTTAGAGATGAGGCGCCTAGCCCACCAGCCAGAGACACAACAGTGTGAACAAGTCCATGGCCCCCTTACTTCTCAGAGGGTCAATAGGTGCCCACACATATCAGGAAACCACTGCACTTCAGCTGAAGAGAGACAAGGTCCTGATGGCAGAGAAGGAGGTGAAGGACGGAGAAATCCGGGTCTAGAAATACTTCCTTCTAGTTACTACTCTGGGCAGCTCTGCTGAGCTGACCCATCAGCAGGTCCGAAATGCTGGTAGTAATCGCCTTCTGTCAACTGTGTCTATTTCCAGTAGATGTATGAGTGATAGTAACCACATGGCAGAAAAATACTAACTGTGGTCTTGAAATCTCCACAAAGATAGCATCTACAAAGATGGTGTAGAGGGAGTGCTGGTTCTTGTGTCCATCCTGCCTCCCTCCCAAGCTATGCCTCCAGCCTGGCTTAGACTGAATCCTGGGCACCCTGCTCCATGACATTCACTTGGACCTGTGTGTGTGAATTGGCACATCTGATTGTGATCCCCATGCATACTGGATGCTTGCCATCCATTGCTGAGAACTCAGACTGACTCGGTGTAGTGGTGTAGTTTATTTGGGGCATGATGAAAGGGGAAGTCAGACAGTGTGGAGTGGGGTGTGGGGTGAGGATTGGAGCTGAGCTGTAGCAGGTGGTTGAAGGTTCACACAAAGCTTCCAGGAGAAGCTAAGCAGTTGGGGCCCTTAGGAAGAGGAACAAGGCTTTGGACAGGGCAGGACCATGGGCCTTGGCCAAATGCTGTCCCTCTGGCTTGTGTAGAATGCAGCAGGGTTTTCCAGTGCCACATACCAGTTTATGAGGTCAGACTCCACTAGGAGCCAGGGCCACAAGACTTCCTGATCCACGCTCTTTGTTTCAGTTGCCACAACAGGCAAGAAGAAAGTCAGTTTCACAGTCTGACAGCTGTCGGTTATCTGGAGCGCCACCTATGTCCATTTGCTTGTGCTGTATCCCCACTAAATAGCTGTCTTTAGTTTTGTTGTGGGGGACTGAGGGAGATGCTAACATCCTGCATCCAGACTGTATGGATCCAGACTGCTGCCCACAGGCCCATGTGCTTAAGGCTTGGTACCAGTTGGGATTTCTGAGAGATGGTAGAACCTTCACAGGGGCATTTAACAGGAGATCTTAGGCCACTGGGCATGCGTTTTTTGCAGACCATGGAGCTCTCATCCCACCTCTCTGCCTGGTATTCACAGCCATGAGACAAACAGTTAGCTTTGCCACAAGTTTCCAGCTTCTGCCTTAGTTCAAAGCAATGGGCCAAATGGTCATAATTATGCTAAAGATTCCAAAGCTGTGAGCCAAGGAAAACTTTTGTTTATTAATGAGCTGATTATCTCAAGATTTTTGCAAAGCTTACTAACATCCCTTATGTCATCTATTACTCTATGGAGACAGAGTGGGCACATGTAGAGTGTGCATGCATGCATGGTGTGTGTGTGTATGCGTGCACATACGTGTGCAATATCTCTCAATCAAACCCAGAGCTCATCACTGTCTGTTCTCACTAACCACTTTGCTCAGGGTCCCTCCTTTCTCTGCATTTTAAGACTGGAGTGGCAGGCTAGCCACTGTGCCTACTTGCTGGGTGCTGGGATCTAAACTCCAGCCTGAATGCTTGCACAGCAAGCGCTTACCCACCCAGCATCTCCCAGCCCACCCATGAAGTCTGTTAAATTGGAGAGGCTGAGCTCTAAATTGAGAGAACTTCCACTTGTCATAGTTTTTGGTGAAAGAGAGCTTTAAAAAGAAAGTCATCTCATATCCGACTTACATGTTGGATGGCTGGGATAATGGAAATACCTTCCACGTGGGCTACGTCTTTGTTGTGCCACATGCAAGGTGTTCTCTTCTCTCTCATGGCCACCCCTCCTTTCCCACTTTCTCCTTTGGGATTGGGGCAGCTGCGGTATAAGGCAGGAGGCTCCCTGGCACTGTAAGCCATGGCCCTCTGGGTTCTAGTGTCTATATCTGGTCTATATCATGAAGGAAATCAAAGTAGAACTGGTGGGGTGGGGCTGGAGTGGGACTAGAGCCTCAGCCACTCCAAGGCTATTCCTTCAGCCATTTCCTGTGGGCTGCATGTGGGAGGGCTTCTCCAATGGAGTATAGACACCTCTGGGTGGGTCAATCCAGCATTTGCTTCCTTTCTGCCACTTTTTCTTCTCCCCAGGCAGCCAAGGCAGTGCTGCCTCCTTCTGCTTTCTCTGTGTATTATTTATCAACTGTGCCCCATGACCATTGGTTCACCAATGAGAGATTTTAGGGCTTCAACACTAGTAGTGCCTTTCATGGCTGTACAGCCCTTTCTTTACCTGGCCCTGTGAAGAGGAATTCAAAACAAGGCCTACAATCCAAGCAGCTCAGCAGTGATGCTGCAGGAAACACAGAAAGCATGATGGAAAACACAGAAAGGAGGAGTGAACCTCTGGGGACCGAGGATGCAGGACATTTGATCCAGGGCAGTGAAGAGTGATAGGAGTGCAACAGAGAGAAGAAGCCTTTGTGTGTATCACCAATAGGAACCCTTCGTGGAACAACCCAATTCTTGGGTTCCCCATGTTGAATGTTTTTATGCCTTAGATCCCTGTTACTTCTGTGGGCTTCCAAGTTTAAGTAGCTAATGTGAGCATCGTTTATGCCTCAGTTCACACAAATCTCCAAAGCCAAATCAGATGTGTCTTGGCAAAGTAGGACAGTCAGGACTGTGTTAACTGTTCCTTCTCTGGGAACTATCTGCTTCCTAAATCATTTTATGCTAAAAATAAAACATCTCTCATAAATTTGGGGGAAGTCCTCCTACACTGGGAATGAAGAGTCTTCTCAACACCAGGAGTTATTATTGCCCCGAGGGTCATACAGACGAACATAAGGCCTGCAAAGCCAAGACATGAGCAAGGCCTCGCAGGATGTGTCCTTGGGCTTCTTAAGGACATCTTTCTGATATTCCATCGAGCCCAGCATGGCAGTAGAGACAGCTGAGCCAGCCCTGACATGTGTCCCCCAAGCAGTGTGAGGGCTTGTTCCACAGCTGGCGCCAAACCAGAGCTGACTGAACAGCCCCAGAAATTTTACTCAGAGCCATTAAAACTCATAAGCATCTGTCACACTGCTGTTGCCAAGGTCACCCAGCAGTGTGAGGAACCCAAAGAGAATCTCATGACACCCAGCCTTGGACAAGCATCACATGCAGCCCTGCCTGGGGGACAACAGGCCATGGCTATGCAAATGTGATAAGTATGCGCTCATTTTGGGACAGCCAGGAAAGGCAAACAAAAATGAATGGTCTCGGGGCTGAAACCTGAGGATTTTGAAACCAGTTTTGCAAGAATCACACCATTATTATCAAGAAGGTTCATCCAAAGTCTGGGCATGGACATAAGAGGAGCTGATTTTAAAGTCCTCTGGCAATGTCCTTTTAGGACATTGGCAGTTGACTTTGGACTCATGGGTAGAGTTTCTAGCTGAAATTTTGAAAACTCATAAGCTAAAACGTGTGGGGCCAGCACAGAGAGTGGAAAGTTAGGTAACAGAGATGGATGCACAAGGCCTTCTACTGCTTTCGGTGAAGGCGCTGGCGATCTACCCATTCCCAATGTGTTCTATCATGTTTATAAACAGGATTAAAACAGCCCATTCTTAGGGTTGCTGTGACGTTCAAATAGGGCAGGGAAAGTGATAGTAAAGTGGGAAAACCCACAGGGAGGCTTCTACTTTCTTGTGATTTTTTTTTCCTCCCTCACTTACAGTAAAAGAAGCTGAGATTTGGAGAAGTGGGTCTCAGAGCATGGGAGCATCAGTGGTCTAACCTAGGACCCTCTGCCCCTGCATTCTTCCTTCTTTCTGTTTCCTTCTTCCTGATCTCAAGAGAGGCTCTGTTCCTGTCTGAAAAGAAGCCAAGGGTGTTTCTTATTCACAACAGGAGTCTGCAAGACTAGGTGCCAAGGACAGCCCATGGGCTTATGCTCTTTTTATTGTTCTTAAAATAGAGAAACAATTTGAGAACAGGGCAAACCCAAATCACCTGAGTGAAGCTCCCTCCCTGCTCCTGGCTCAAGAGGCTCCAGTCAAACTCTTCAGAAGAGAAGATCACATCCTTTAGTCTAGAAAATGTTGGTCAAACCTTGCATGTGAAGACTAAGAGGCTGGCCTGGCTTCTTGAAATTCGGCATGGACCTCCTCCTCTGAGAATCTTCAGTGCACAATAGGCAGAGTCATGACACACATGCTGAAACTGATCTTCCCGGGGAGTAACTCAAAAACTGGGGAGGTGGCAAAGCCTCAGTGTTCTCCTGGTAAGTGTTGAGTGGAGGCCAATGGCTGGTTCAGCCTTGCTCTTCAGTTCCAGGAGAACAGCTGTGTTTCAGCATCTGCTGCCAGGCTTCTCAAGGTAAGAGATGGGCAGTAGATATAGGAGAAGGATGGCCCACCAGCTTGGAGGAAGGACTTTGAGCATCCTGGTCACTCAGACGCTTCTCTTTCCAAGACGAGGCTTATCAGGGATCTCCCTCCTGGGTAGTCTGGGTCCACTTAGTGCTGCTTCCTGTGGCCCTCCCTTGTGATTCTTGCCTGCCCAGATCTCTAAGCTTCAGACACTGTTTCTGTCTGGACCATCCATGGTTCCTTACCCAAGCATAAGGAAGTGGAGTGATTCCTGGGACAGAATGTTGGCACTGAAAGAAGTAGATTTTCGAGGCCAAACCTAAGCCAATCTCCATCTGCCATCAGGGCCAACTGCTCCAGACAGTATGTGAGCAGTGATAACGGGCACATGAAGATCAGGAGGCTTACCTATGTCCCATCCCTCTTGATAATGTTTTCAGTGTCTGTGGCGTATGCGTGTTTCTATTAGTTTCTTTGAACCCTGGATGACGCTTTGGACCTGCTACCCCATAGTCATCTAGATTTTTCAGGAAACTGTTCATTTAAAAAGAACTTTCTCTGTAGGTGGTAAGTGCTATGTGTTAAAAATCTTTGCAGGTCACTACGAAGGCACCCAAATTTCTGCCTCCTAAACCCCTCCTAACGGAGTTTCTGCTGTTTGCATGAGATGCATGCTCAGTGCACACTTGGTTAAGTGAGGCTTGGCTCCTACCAAGGTCTTGTACCTGCTTAGTTCCTTGGGGTACGTATATGAAAAATGGTGAGGAGCTGCTGGGGTCAGCAGAGGGATCCAGGTCTACACGTCCATGAACAAACCTTGGCTGTGTCTGCACCAATGCCCACTCACATATCTGGAGGAGAGTATGACTAGAGGCCCACAAGTTCATTTAGCAAGGCTGGCTTGGGGATCTCAGGACTTCTGGTGGAACTGGAATGGGAAATAAGAGGTCTCTGGCTCTGCACACACAAGTTGGTGAGCACCATGCAGGTAGGGTACTGGGTAGTCTTTCCTATATATGTTCACTGACCACTTTGAAAACTATTCCCCACAGAATAGAAGGGGGCCCTCCTCACAGACACAGGTCCTCACAGGGAAGGGCTGAGGTAAGCGTGAGATCTCCAAAGTGCTCCTGGAAGGGCCCAGGGAAGGCCTTGGGAGGTCCTTCACCTTGAGTTCTCCCTGACAACAAACAGGTCTTAGCAAAGAGCTCTAAGCTGCCTGCTGCCTAGCAAGCTGGAGCAGTCTTGATCAAGGAGCTAGCTCTTGTTTGGAGAACTTGGAGCTTATCATCTGTCCAGGCACTTGGGATATGCCATTAAAAGGCCCAGCAAGTGTGTGTGTGAGGGGGGAGAGAAGAGGTCAAAGAAGCAGGTATGAATGCCAGCCAGTTCTGTAATTTGTTGCCGAGGACAGGATAAGTTCTCATCTTTGGTCTGCACGGCCTTCCTGCCTTGCAGGGCACACATGTTCTTTGCTAGCATTTCTGAAGGAAGACTTGGAGAAAGTACCTGTAATTATACATGTGATGACTTAGTTTTGACCTGGCCAGAGGTTCTCTGCCTATATAAGTCATCTGCAAAGACCTGGACTCCAGAAGATGAACTTAAGCACAGTATTTCTCCTACAAAGGGGTTGTGATTAATTGAAAAGTAGCAGCAGTCAACACCCCCATTGCATCTTGCTGTAGCAAGAACACTCGTGGGATCTACCCCACTAATAGGTTTTTAACTGTGTGGCACGGCAATTTCGACTCCAGGCTCGGCGTTATACCACAGATATTACAATGTATTCATCTTGCAAAACTGAGTCATTATGTTTGTTCATTAGCAAGCCCCTCGCCCTCTGCTCCACCAGTCAACCACTGTGGGTTTCTCTGAGGATATTTAGAACCTCGCAGGGATGTAAGATTTACCCTGAATTTGCATAGCTTTGCTTTTCTCATAGGCAAAAATGCCTGCTCTTTCACCACAAGACAGTCAAGGTCAATGTACAAAACAGCTGGGATCTGGGACCCAACACAGAGAGAATCCCATGGAGTTCTGAGTAGATCAACCTGCTACCACCAATACTCACCCTCACACTTTTTCACATAATGACTCCTGAGAACCAAGCTAACAGATGAGGGGATTGAAGAACCTGGGCTTCGGCCTGGCCAACAGCAGGAAATCCCTTGAAATGTTTTCTGTCATCTTTCAAATGTCAGCAAATTGTATATGATGGCCATCTTCAATTTAGATGCATCAGACTATTTTGAGCTCTGCACTGAGAAGTAAAATGGAAAGAGCCTGAAGGAGTTTCCTATATGCCCATGGTGCATAACTCAGCATCCCTGGAGACCACTTCCCATTGGACTGTGGTCCTGAAGACAGTGACTAGCTCTCAGCTATGCTGTTGTTCTTGTCTGTGGATAGCAGTCACAGCCTTGGAGGAGCAATGAATCCTTCCTGAGATAGCACAGATGATGACCTCGGGCTTAACCTGCTCCGTCAGCTTAGGTAAAAGAGGAAACTAGTTGACAGGCTGTGTTCAGACTGCAGTTTGAGGCAGGGGCTGCTGATTTTGTTGATCGACCAAGGGCCTAAGGGGTTGAGGTGTTTCCAGGGTGCAGGCCAAGATGGTCTACTGCATGGTCCTCTTTCCAGAGGCTTCATTTGCCTTGCTACCGAGTCCTAAGGTTAAGTGCACCACAGTAGCTTCCAGAACCAGGGGTGTTATCTAAGGTGTGGCAGGCACCTTCCACTCTCATGGAAGCCTATGGTCATATGAATCCCCTAGAGTCTGCCTTAGAGGTTTTGCACTTGCCTTTCAGCAACACTGAATCACTTAGAATCTAAGCACCTCGGCTAACAGGGCTGTGACGGTGACTAACAGGTGTTTATACATTCTCTTAAGTCATAGCCAGCCCTGGAGGGCAGCTAATTCAATACAAACAGACCGAAGCAAACTCCTGAGTGGCAAGCTCACCACAGTGTTTTTTCTTGTCCTTTTGGCCAAAGCAGTGTAAGTAAGCCATTGGGTACCATGTAAAAGTGTATCGGAATCAGAACCAATCAAACATTCAGGGCAGCAGAAGTCGGCTGAATTTGCCTGTCAATGATCTTGTAAAATGACTGGGCTCTGGACTTCCAGAAGGGGCTGGATTCCAGAACAGTGTCTCTGAAACTCCTGCTAAGTGGAATCTTAACTACAAAATCAGATCAATGCTACCCAGGCCCCAGGACACAATTCCTAATGTAATTAGTGGCCATTAGTGACATCATCAGGTAGCCAGGCTCTTTCCAGCAAGTGGCTACCTGTAACCAGGGGCTGTGAAACTGGAAAGAGAAGCAGAGATGAGGGGCTGGGGAGATGCTCACAGAGGGGAAACAGAGTAGAGCCATGGCTGAGGGGAAGGCCTCCTGCGTTGCCTAACCTGAAGCTTCTCTGCTGGGGCAGGATCCACCCCAACCTGAAACCCCTTGGTTAACCCTGCTTTCCTAAGAGTTTCCCCGTGCAACATTAACCCAGTTGTGTCTGGTAGAAGCAGGAAGCAAGAGTTCAGGTTGGTAGGAGCCCCACTGGACCAACATGGAGGCCAGGCCTCAGGCGTTCCTGGGGCACTGTATACTGCCTGGCTTTCTCTTGGGGGTCAGATGCAGCAGGAGTCTGTGACCTCTAAGGCAGCTCACAGGTTGAACTCTTCTTGACTCTGGTTAATTTTCGGTTGTATAGATTCATTCACTCTAAAGGCGAAACTGAAGTTTTTAGTAAAATAGACCAAGGCAAATGGAAGGGAGACCTGTCCCTCTAATCACCCTAACCACCCGCATTTTGTAGCCAGGATGGTGAAAAAGACTATGTATCCTGCTTGATCCCCCTGCCCAGGTGGGAGCCGTAAGACTAGTAACTGCTGCAGGCAACTAGCTCAGCCACCGGAGCGAGCGCCCAGTGACCTGGATTCATGATGGTTTCGGGATGGATACAGTGACAAGGCTGCTGGTGCTTGAGCGCGTGTGTAGTGTCCACCGGTCTCAGCCCCTCCGCGGCCCCCGCCCCAGCCCCAGCCAGGCTGAGCACAGCCGGAGCATGCGCCTTTGCGCGGCCGCGGCCAGGAGGCGGTGGGGAAGCAGCACGCATCACTCGGGCCCCTGCCTGCACCCAGCCGCCAGTTGCCGGTTGCTAAGCAGTTATTGTTTCTGTGGCGATTGCAGAGGCTGTGGCTAATTGGAGAAGCCCCACTGAGCAGCAGTGTCTTCTTCTGCCGAGGCTGTCTCTGCTCTTTGCATTTAAAGAGCAAACTAGGCTGCTCTCCCCAGCTCCCTCCCCCCACCGCCCCCCAAAAACCTGGTGATTTTTGGAAGTATGGACTAGAATCGCTCTCCTTCTCACCCTACCATTCCGATCCTGGTGCCTCCAAAGTCACAATCAAACCCCTTCTGTCTCTGGGGTGACGAGTGCCCGGACAGACCATGACCACCGCCAAGGAGCCCAGCGCCTCAGGAAAATCTGTACAACAGCAGGATCAGGTAAGGCTGCTGGTGTGTGTGTCTGTGTGTGTGTGTGTGTTGTGGTGTGTGTGTGGTGTGTGTAGAGAGAGAGAGAGAGAGAGAGAGAGAGAGAGAGGAGAGAGAGAGAGAGAATCTAGTCTATTCAGTCTGTTTGTAGCTCTAACCCCCAGGCTGGTGTGGTGTGGTGGTTAGGCCACCCTGCCCCACCCCCTCTATTTTAAAGGCTACCCCGGCTTTATCAATAACTGAGGAGCAAGGTGGACTTGCCCAAACAGTTCTGGACAAAGGTCTCTCTCTCTTTGGGGCTTCCTCATTTAACCCGCGTTAGTTGTGAATATTTCCAACTACTACTTTGTAATTGGGGGAGAAAGGACATCGCAAACATACAGAGATCGGGCTGATTGAGACCCTACAAAGGAATTTCTTTGCTATGACTCTAAGGTCAGAGGCAAGCACACTCAGTAAAGGATCTTCCTTCCAGTGCCTACCTTCCCTGCCCTCTTCCCCAGGGTGTCTGTGGAGGCAGGGGCAGGCTGTGTTCCTGAGGGCAGAGAGAGCACACTACCCGGAATAATGAGGATGTGCCAGGAGGCAGGTGAACCTGGCTGAGAGTGGCAGTTCTCACAGGGCAATGAGGACACTTACTTCAGCTTGGAGTCCTACAGGAAGAGGAGCTGTCCCTGCCCCAAGAGGCTTCCCTCTGGCATGCTTGGGGGATGGATGTCTGAGTGTGGTGGATGGTGTAGCTCTCTTACTGGAGGGTCTGAAGGCTGTCTGTCCCTCGGTGCCTCCTTCACCTCAGAAGGTCCCTGAAGCAGACCCTGGGAGGCTCTCTGGGTTGCTACAGCAGCTGGTGCTGGCTCAGTTAATTCACAGCATATGCTGTTTCCCTTTTGGGTCTAGGTTGTCCTTAGGTCACTTTTGCCAGCATTAAGGCAAAGAAAGGAAGCCCTTCTAGAATTCCTAAAGCGTCTCTGGGGACACTGTGTCATAAACTATTTGGAGACAACTTTGAATCTATGTTTATTGCGATCTCTTTGGGGGTCATCTCCCTTAAACTTAGGGAGATTTTCTATGTTTTGTTTGTTTGTTTGTTTTTTAAGATCATCTTATCTCACATAAATTTTTGTTACTTTTGGGGAGAAGATTCTGCAAAGCTAGAAATCTAAAATGTCTTATTCAGGATGAGCGTTTGGGCAAGGGTTAATGTTCAGCTGAGCTGGACAGGTCCATGGCAGGCCAAGCAACCCCCCCACACACACCTTGTAAAGATCCTATGCAATGTCTGCTCCATAAAAATGCATTTCTTCCTCAGATTAGCATCTCATAACCCAGTCTCCTCTCATTATGCTGTCTTCTCATGCTAGGTATGGCATCAGAGCTGGTCTGGCTTTTCTGGGCGGAGGTCATAAGTATGAGAATGTTTACTGCCATTCCCAGTTCTAAGCAGAAATCAGGTGCCCCGGGTGCAGCCTACTTATGCAAAAGAACTTTCCTTGAGTCTGTGTGGATTTTCTCTCATTTTATCAGATCTTAGCATGCGCAGGAATGTCGGTGGTTGGATAGGGTGTGTGTTATGCATGGTACTCAAGCTCTTGGTGTGATTTTTGGACCTTTAGTCTCCTCCCCCCCAATTCTTGAATCAGGTGACTTTGTAGATATTGGTGTCGGCTAGGGCACGAAGGCAGCCTGGACTCTGGAGGCCACTTTTCCTTGAGTCGCAATCAGTAGGTCCTTTCCTTCATTTCCTATCAGCCTGTTCGTAACTCTAAGAATGTCCCAGAGCTGAGCCCATGAAGTCCATAGAGTGGTCTAGGAGTGACAAGAGAAAGGCAAAACTGGTGGACACCAAAGTCTCACATTTAAGAATAGATATGAATTCACACACATGCTCACATGTTCACATGCAACATGCTTATGCGTGTGCTTTGAAGGTGTGTTGACAATAATCTTAACCTGCCCAACACACACACACACATACACACACACACCTCTGTGAAGAGGGGGTAAATAAGATAAAATGTGCCTATTCCTTCATTATACTCAATTTTCTTTAAGTTCCATGTAGCAGAGTATGGTGGCTCACACCTGTGGTCACAGCATTTGGGAAACTGAGACGGAGGGATCACCACAATTCAAGACTTGCCTGGACTACATAGTGAGACACTTTCTCAAAACTTCCCCCACAAGAACAAACAAATAAAAAACAACAAACCCAAACAGCTCCTGGTGAACACTGTGGGACTCAGCTGCTCATTTTCTGTGCTTTTCCTGGTGGAACAAGCTCACCGGGAACCTCAGGAGCCGTGAGAGAATCTGCTTCCGTTTCCTGAGAGAGAATGTGTCCTGGTTGTGCCTTTGCTGTCGGTTTTCTGTGAGGCTTGTTGGCTGTGCTTACAAACCCCTGGCTTTCTTAGAGTCATCAGAATCTGGGGACGGGTTACCTCACACCCTAACACCTAAAGACGACTGGCTTCCAGCGTGTCAGAAAGTATGTAGGCCGCACGATGGAAAATCTATTTCTTCTAATAAGTCAAGGGTGGGTTCCCTCTTCCACCTGCCCTGAAACTTGGGAACCAGTAACGTGAATGGAAGAGGGAAGAAATAACTTCTCTATGCTGAGAATTGGCACAAATTAGTTTAAATACAGGGAAATGTATAAAATCAATTATTTTCCATCTTTTCCCATGGTTCTTCCAGTTTTCTAAATGGCCACTGTGAAATAGATGAATATGCCTAATGAGTTGTTTGGAGCTTTAGTTTTTAAAGGATATGCTGAGACGAGGTGGAATAAAAAGAGAGAAGGGACTTTCAGAACATAGTTGCTCTTTCTCCTTGGAGTGCTGAATGTGTGTGTGTGTGTGTGTGTGTGTGTGGTGTGTTTATCTGTCTGTCTGTCTTTTGGGGAGTGTAATATACATGCCATGGTTGTATTCTTGGGGTGTATATGCATGGTTTGTGGAGGGTGTCTGTGAAGCACGTGCTATTGTAGATGTAGAAGTCAGAGGACTTGTTTGAGATCAGGGTCTGGCAGATATACGTGCTAGGACAGATGACTGTGAGCTCACAGGCATTGGCTCTCCCCTCCTTGCAGGGTGTTCTCGAATCACAGGTGCTTGCATGACTGCATTTGGCTTTAACATGAGTCTAGGATCCAGATTCAGGTCATCAGGTTTGTATGGCAAGTGCTTCACCATCCGAGGCTTCTCCCAGCTTTATGTCTGTCTTTAAACACAGTATAATCTACCCAGGGGTTTTGAAAATAGCATATTTGTTAATGTGAGTGGAGTGATTTACTCAAGTGCCTTGCAGACCGCTCAGATGGGACTGAGATGGTTGATGACACCTGAATTCACCTTGGCTTCCTCTCATTCTCTTCCCACACAGAGCCAAAAGGGGGAGACAGAAGGGATGAGGGTACTTGGATTCAAATTTAGTGAGTTCTTGAGGGAAGGCTAAATCCTGCCTCAGAGAACCAAATTAAAATGATATTTCCACTTAAAATTTTAAAAGAACAGATTTATTTTAACATATGCTATTCCCATTTCAAATGATTTAAAATTGGAAAGCAGTAATCAGTAATGCTATTCAATAAGAGAAGACAGAAGGATTCATTCTGGATTTTTCCAATGAGCCATAAAACATTTGCTCAGCTATTGGGCAGGGATAATATTTTAGTGATGTAGATGATATATGGATGTATGCATGACTGTATGTATATACACAGATATATATTTATAAACAGACATGTCAATATACATGCACATGAACATATAACCATCATGTGTAACAAAATCACAGCTGTGAAGATCTCAAAGGTTCATATCCCATATCCCTCTGGTGACAGGAATCTCTCAGTGTGTGAGTTATGTGTTCCATGCAAAGTCTGTCCCAAAGCCTCCCTGTGGAAATAGTTATGCTGTTTGCCATCTTGGATTGAGGGCTATATGTTGAGTCTCATGTAGGCGATTGAGATCTGTTGTTGATGGTCATGGGATGTGACCATTACTTCACTGTTGCTTCTATTTTGTGATCACTATTGGTCCCAGACAGCCTTGGAGTGTCCATTAACCTACTAACATGTGGGCCTCAGAACCTAGCATTGACTGGTAAGCTAAATGTTTGCCTCAACAGAGAAATGTCTTGAATTTCATGATAGAATCCTCGTGCTAACACAATGGCAGGAACAACTGTTAAGAGGCTTGGGATGAGGCTATGAACAAGTTTAATGATCAGCTGTAGGACGTGTGCATGACCTTCCTGCCTGGTGTGCTTGGAACACAATTCCTGTTACTTTTGAGAGTACCCCAAGAGTCTATGGTAAGAGAATCTGGGTCTGACCATGGTAAGAGTTCAGCTTTTTGTGTAATCATGTTGCAGGGAAAGGCAGTTTGCAACGCCTGCATTTCATGTGGTATTACAGTCCAGAGAATAGTTGAAGGAAACCAAGAAAAACAATTACACTATTAAGAAGGGACAGTCTGACATACTGTAGGTCACGAGAGGAGAGGGAGGCATTCAGAATCCAAAAAGTGCTTTCGGTGTCAATGACAACAGTCACAGGAAGTAAATTCCACCCTGAGTAGAGTCCAGTTCTCTGTGAATAAGACCCCGGAAGAGCTGACCTCTATGGAGCTGGGAGCTGTTAGAGTGAGAGGCTGGAACTGTGAGGCTACAGAGTTACCATAGAGAGCACAGGACTGGAGTCTGATGCAAAGGACACCAGGCAGCCTCGGTGTGCTGTGGAGAGGAAGGGGGCTGGCTACCATGTGCTATCTTCAGAGACAATATTATATTCCATCAGAACATGGTAATGAAGCAGGCAGCTGGCTCACAGACCAGTGAACTAGGTTTGGGATAGTTCTAAATCTTCTAGGTCCACATCACACTGTGTGTCAAACAAGTCCACTCAGAAGGGTTACCTGGTACACTAAATGAAAGCCCAGATAATAGGAGGATGGCAGGAGACCTTTCGTCTCCAGACGGACTGCTGTTCTAGACTGAGTTCAAACAATGAAAATACGCTGTCTAGCTTTTCCTGTCACTGTGACTAAAAAAATAGTCTCACAATAATAGCTTGAGGAAGACAGAGTTTTCTGAGTTCCAGGGTCCAGTCCGTCATGGTGGGGAGTCGAGGTAGCAGTGGGCCACATTGCATTCACAATCAAGAAGAGAGAGATAACGCTGTACTCAGCCCACTCTCTTCTTTTATACAACCTGGGATCCCTGACCACAAAATGGCACCACCCACAGTAGGTAGGTCTTCCCACCTCAATGAACCTATTCAAGATTATCCATTCTCCAGGAGTGTATCTCCTAGGTGATTCCAGAGCTCATCCGGTTGAAAGAAATATACATTCTTGCTGGGAAATGCTCGGTATGGTAAATGTTTTACTAATTTATACTCGTATTCTGCAAAATCAAAACCATCCAACATTCCAACACTGCTGTTTGTGGAGTAACTTAGCTAAGACCAGCAAGTGATGCTTAGAGAACCCGGCGACCCTGAGAGTCAATGAGGGCTTTTCAGTGTTCTTCAGAAGGTCTAGCCCAAGAGGCATGTGGGAGCACTCAGATGTGATGACTTCCTGTTTTGAGCACTCTCCCTTTTCTGCACACAGGAAGTGTGACACCGACCTTAGGGACGTGAGCTGTAACCATGTGTGACACTTCCAGATCAGATCCAGTAAGCAGAGAGAGAGAGAGAGAGAGCGCCATGGTTTGCTGGGGCAGGGGGCTTCACTTCAGTTTTTGATCTGGTTCCCTGGGATTTTGAACAGAGTGGCAGATGACCGTGGGGCAGCTGAGCTCAGTTTGGCTATATCTCTGCTTGTGGCTGATATACTCCAGCCCTTGCTGACTCTAGTTCCTAAGCACCTAAAATGGGGACACAGAGGGAAGAGTCTGAGAGGTCTCAACAGACAAGAGAAAGGGGCCAGATTCAGAGAACTGGCTCTCACCCTTCCTTTTGTATTCAGGTCTCCACCACCACTATGTCCCCACTGTAGCTAGAATGTCATTTGCGCAGACATGATTTGTGCTACCTACCATGTGTGCCCATTTCCCCAGTTCTGCTATGTGAAAACAAAAATAGAAAGAAAAACAAAAGAGTTTTTTTTAAAAAAAAAGAGAGAATGCATAAGGTGTTCCTCTACAAGACTTTTAATGGTAACATCAGGTATGAAACAGTGGAATAGCTAAGGTTCCGATTTTAGGTAGAAAATCTTCGGTCTAGAAGCTGGAATGAAAAGATAAAGTCATGATCTTTAGTGGAAGAGTCAGTCTAGGTTTCACCAATGAGAATGTGAGCTCTGTAAGTCATAGGCAGACTGTGAATGCCTGAGTACCCATGGCTCAGAACCCTGCGGAGCTGGCCACTCTCGGTGCAAGCAAGTGCCATATCATAGCCTCTGGAGCTGCTGTGGGAACTGAGATGCAAGCTAGTCACCCTGTTCTTCCCAAGAGAACCTCTTGGCAAAGGCAGCAGGAATGCCACAGGGCCCACTCGGTAGTCCACCAGTGGCAATACCGAGCACTTCCCCCATGCAGAAACATCTGCTAATTTCCAGTGACAACTTATATCTTATTCCCTTACTAGTCTCTGATTAATTTTTAAGGAGATTTAACTTCCTCTGCCAGAACTTAAGCAAAGCTGCCATCCTCCATCTGAGACCTCACGAGGCTGAGCGCCATCCCAAGGGGCTGGGCTGTTTCCTGTAGAACAGGGGCTTCTGGAACATTCTGTGTGTGGCCTGTGTGTGCGGAGGTGGAAATGAAAAGTAGGTATAAATCTACTACTGATTAAAGAATGAAAACTATGGATAGTAGGGCTATTCTCAAACACCAATCCAAAAGTTCAGGTGCTCTGGGATCTTTCCTTGTTGCCTTGGTGACCTGTTTTCCAGAGGGCTTGGTGGAACCACCCAACCCTGCTTTGAACCCTAACCCCCAACACTTTTATTCTCTTTCAGAAATCTAAACTACTCAAACTTTAAACGGTGGTCTTAAAATTTTTAAGAAAATTCCTTTTGCTTATTTGGAAGAGGTGCCATTTCTCCATAGGCTCTCTGAGGCTACTGCTGTCTTTGTCCTGTGACATCCCAAAGAACACACAGAGTGTGAGTCCCCAGCCTGGTCCCTGCACAGGAGAGAGAGGTAGTCATGCTGTTGATGTCAATGGCCTGCCCAGAGCTCTATCCATTTCTTAGGCAGATGTTGGATAAGAGGTGGAGTCTCATTTGATAAATAGGTACCCCAGGCAAAGAGGAGCCAAGGGCAGAGAATGAAAAGCTGAATGGGAAAGACTCCAGGCCAGGAGGATAGGATTTCCAGCTGAGATGCCCAGGGTATATGGTTATGAGCAGGTAGGAGCACTGGAGTAGTGACCTGAGGATAGGGGCTGTCACCAAGCACATGGCATGTCAGCAGAAGGCTGGTATGATTCTAGAAGCAAGGGGGAAAAAGAAAAGAGCCCATGTAGACGGTCCTGCACTGAGGGAAGGTGGAGGTGTATGCTGTTTCACATGGCTGTGTCTCCAGGGGTCAAAAATGGACACAGGAACTAGATGTTTCTGGCTTTATCGTTTCTTTTTTCTGATCTTTAGTGATGGCCTGACTATGTATCTTGCGCTGTCTTAAATTTATGTCAATCCTTCTGTCTCAGATTCCCAAGCACCACGCCCGTCCAAGTTTCTGATTTTCACAGAGCTAAATGAGACTGTGATTTAAGAACCAAACGCCAGTTTACCTAGAGGGAGCAGGGTATCTTAACACACATTATGATGTGCATGTGTGTGCATGTTCGTGTGTGTGTGTGTGTGTGTGTGTGTGTGTGTGTGTGTGTGTGTGTGTCTTTAAATACCCCAAGAGAGATGCTTAGCAAAACTCATGATGGAATTTCTGGATCTGGTTTTGCAAACAAAATCACCCTGTACTCTCTAGCTCTGAGACTTAAGTGTATGACGAAAGAACGAGACGGAAAGAGTTTTACCATTAAAAATCACCAAATATCTGTGTATCAGAAGCCCTTCCTTCTATTGTCATTTCAGCTCCTCTTGACCAGGGCTTGGGGAGGGAGTGTTGGCTTTGCAGTGCCAGCAGCCCTCATTGGTGGGAACTAGGTGAATCCAGTCTGATTCCACATTCAGGAAATGGTCATTCTTGGCACATTGTTGTGGTGGGAAAAGGCACAAATATGGCTCAGAGTTAGCCAGGCTCGCTTCAGGTCTACTTATTTAATGAGCACTTACTATGCACACTGATACGGCCATTGTATGAGTGCATCTTCTCATTCCCAGCATGTGACAGGAGCTCGTGCCCATTTGAGGTGGATCGTTCTGTAAAATTGTGGACTATTTGATTTTGAATCATTCTCGGGCACAGTGACATTTGGACTTTTGATTTACTAGCAGAACGCTTTCCCCAAAGAAAATCAGCCGAGACTGGTACAGGAAGTGACAGCCCTTCCCTGGTGTCTCCAGGACGCCCTTTGCAGAGTTCAGAGCAGAGCGGGTGGAGCACAGACCTAACTCCACAATGTAGCCAGGAGAAGGTGAATCTCAGAACGGTTGGATGCATCATGTAGTTGGTGAACTGCAGATTCAGAATACACACCCCACATTTAATTTTGTTTTAAGTCAAACAGTTCTTAGAGATAGTAAATATATATATTATTTATATATATATATATATATATATATATATATATAATTAACATAAAAATTGATATTACTTGGAAACTCCAAAGCAGACAAAGTCATCCAGAGATATGGGTGGATGAGGAAACCCCTGTTGTTGTCTGGCTTGTAGCTTGTGGGAGAGTGCTTGCTTAGCATGTGTGAGGCTCTGGTCTCATCCCTACCAACAGGCACAAATAAAGCATCTATCTGATATGAACTCAAGAAGCTATGTGTCCAACTTTGGGTAACTGGAGCATTGCTGTGGCTCTTGGGCTCCTAGGAGGACACATGATTTCTCGTCCTTATTGTCCCTTGTTCTATGGACAATTTAGGTTTGTAACAGCTTTTCATAATCAAGTAATTATATAACGAGATGCTTTTGAAACAAAGAAGACGGGGAGATAGAAAGATGGGGTTTCTCTCGGCCTCTAAAAGTAACCAAACACTAATATATCATGCATGCTTTGGGAGTGTGCAGCAGGTAATTTTCTGTCTCATTTTACTTGTGAGCAACTTCATGAATGGTCGTTATATCACAAATGTGGGAGGATGGGCATGTGGGGGTGGGGAAGGTTCCAGGTTATCACCTGTACAGAGCAGCAGGGGTGCAAGGACTGAGATGCCTGGATGCTTCATCTGTACCCAAGTTAAACTGAACCACACCTATGTGGGTCACAAATTACTGGACCGTGGGTTTCTTTTGAGGGTCTCATGAGAGCCATCAACTTAGGGTAGATATGACCAGAACTTTGCCACTTTTTCCTTTTTACACAGAGATTGTAGGTTGCACACATCATGACTCCATGTTGTCTAACACCATAAGAGCGTAGCTTTAAGGTTGATCAGAAGAAACACATCAAAAGACCACACTGTGCACAGGCACCACCTCTGGGTGCTGTGCTAGGTCCAGTGATCACAAGATGCACAGGTAGTCACAAGCAGCCTTTATCTCTGAGTGCTATGGTAGATCCATTGACTACACTGTATACAGATAGGAACTAAGCAGCAATCACCTCTGGGTGCTGTACTAGGTCCAGTGACCACAAAGTGCACAGGTAGACAACATTTTTGTAAGTCCAATAACCTTCTTCTACCCAGACTATGTGCTATGGTAGGTCCTTTGACTACACTGTGTACAGATAGGAACTAAGCAGCCATCACCTCTGGGTGCTGTGCTAGATCCAGTGGTAGCACAATGCTTAGAAAGGGCAACAGTGTAGTCTAGAAAAATGGTCAGGAGGAAATGTGTAGGATATCTCTAAAGTAATGGGTGTATTGCCACGTTGGGTGACGCACAGTTAGGAATAGACAGCTAAGAGGAACTAAACAGAGTCACGCATAAATCCTTAATTTCTATTTGAGGGGTGAGTGAACCCTCATCAGGAAAACATACAGGCTTTATTTATAGTTTCCATGGTCTGATCTAAAAGACAAAACTAGAGCTCTGTGGATTTATGTCCCTAGCCCCAGCCTTGCATGGGAGACAGGGCAGGCTGCTTTGTTTGGAAGGACTGACATGATAGCCTAGATTGTTCCAGAAGAAACACTGAATGAGTCTGGGGTGTTCATCTGTATCCTCCTTCAGCAGAGAAAGTTTGACTTGGGTTGGACGCATTAAAATTCCAAGATTTATCCACAGTGCCTCTGTACTTTCTCTGGCACACAGCTATGAGCCTCTGCAGGACCCAGAACTCTCATGTTACTTATGGAATCTCCATCCCAAGCCCAGATCCTGAAGCCTGCCTGGCTGACCTGTGTGCTGAGTGAGACTGTTGGATGTGAGACACCTTCCTCTCTATGCTTCCTAGTGAATGACCCACAGTACAGAGCCCAGGTTTTGTTCATGTATTCAGTCAGTGAAGCACGAATCAATCGACATTCAGAGTTTAGAGAAAACCTGATTCCTCCCAGATGGCTACCTCCTCTACGGTGGTTTCCCTGATGCTGGGCATAACTGGGCTGCTCTTCCTGTTGCAGAATTCTGCCCATACCTATTGTACTCAAACCATTCCTCTATTTCAGAAGTCTCTCTCCTGAGACATCCATTAGGCATCATTCTGTCTTGCTGTGACTCCTGTCCACAAGGGAGCCGAGGCCCTCATTCAATAGCTGTGAACAGACAAAAATGGGCTGAAGCTAAAAAAGAGCCAAGCCATGGACACTGTTTGTCACCAAAGACCTCTGTTGGCAGTCTGAAGTTCACATTCCAAGTCTTCTCCATGTAACAAATGAAGTGATTTCCTGGGCAGGCAGGATCCACAAGGACACTCCATTTATTCAGAGAAAAGCAGACATGTGTTTTGAGGTTGATTTTCTAATTTCTTATGGGTAAGAAGTACAAAAAGGCAAGAAAGAACATAGATCACGGGTCAGGAAATGACGAATTCTGGGACATTTGCCCAGTGGCCCTCTACTGAGTCTGGGTAGAAGAAGGTTATTGGACTTACACCAATGTTGTCTTTATAATTCTTTATGTTTAGTGTGTGTATCGGTAGGCTGTACATGCCATAATGCATGTGGATGTCGTAGGACAATTTGTGGAAGTTCCTATTTTCCTTCTACTATGTGCATCCTGAGAGCTGAACTCAAACTGTCAGACTTGGTGGCAGACACATTTATCCACTGAGCCATCTCACCAGCCATGGTCGAGCATTTTTTTCTACTTTTAAAGATATATTCACTTAATTTTATGTGTATGAATATTTTGCCTACATATAATATCTATACATATGTATGTATGTGTGTGTATGTATGTGTGTGTATGTTTGTATGTATGTGTATGTATATGTGTGTGTATGTATGTATGTATGTATGTATGTGTGTGTGTATGTATATATGTGTGTGTATGTATGTATGTATGTGTGTGTGTGTGTGTGTGTGTGTGTGTATGTATGTATATGCAGCCACCTGCATACCTGGTGCTCACAGAGGTCAGAAGAGGGCATTGGATCCCCGGAACTGGAGTTATAGGCAATCGTGTGCCACAGTGTTGGGAATTGAACTTGGGTCCTTTGCAAGATTAAGGACTCATGTCTCTAAAGCCCATCCTTTGCTGAACTTTTTAATGAGGGGAGGTGGGGTCAAGAGAGATTACAGATTGAGACTGACAGATGCCAGCAGGGAAAAATGCAAATAAATGAGGAGTTAGTGCTAGTGGAGTCTGGTTTCATCTCCAGCTGTGTGGTACAGGGTGGCCTCTGTGCTGTGACAAAGGAGGGGAGATGGGACTGAGCTGGATCACACTGTAACTTCCGAGGAGGAAGATGATGGAGAGTGAAGGTTCAAGGCAGATTGAATTCTGCTCTGGCCACAGAAGCTGACTTTCCTTGCAGTGCTGGGCTGAGCAAATAACAAAGTGTAATAGTCAGTCTGTAGCCTTTGCCACAGGTGGATCTGGAGGCCTGTGCTGAGGTAGCGGCTGCTTAGGTGTGGTGAGCTGGGTATCAAGAACGGCTGTTGAAACTTGCCCAGCTTATCTCTGTGTGGTACTGCTATGATCCTGCACCAGTGAGAACAAGACAACATCAGTATTGCAAGCTCAGGAAAGTCTCACTGTGGGGCTAGGGTTCAAATTGCCTGATTTAAATTCTGAAGAATTAGGGTTATTTCACTGAGTAGGTATAAGATTAACGCATTTTTATTCAATTTATTGTTTGTGTGTGTGTATGTGTCTGTCTGTGTGTCTCTATGTGTGTTCCTATGTGTGTGTCTGTGTCTCTCTGTGTGTCTGTGTGTGTCTCTGTGTGTTATGTCGTGTGTGTCTCTGTGTGTATATGTCTGTGTGTGTCTCTGTGTGTGTCTGTGTATGTGTGTGTGTGTATGTCTGTGTGTATTTCTGTGTGTGTCTGTGTGTGTGTCTGTGTGTGTTTCTGTGTGTGTCTGTGTGTGTGTGTATGTCTGTGTATGTCTGTGTGTGCGTCTGTGTGTGTCTTTTGTGTGTCTGTATGTCTGTGTGTGTGTGTCTGTGTGTATCTGTGTGTGTGAGCACACACGTACTTGTGGGTATGGGTGCACATACAGGTAGAGGCTGGAGGAAAATGTAGGTGTCACTCTTCAGGAGCCACAACCCTCCTTAAAGGCAGAATCTCTTACTGATTTGAAGCTCCCCTAAGAAGGCTCGACCGACTGGCTAGTGAGCCTCTGGATCCTCTGGTCTCAACTTCCCTGGCCCTAGCATATATTATATGCCTATTTTCTACATTGACTCTTGGATTCCAACTCATGTCTTCATGTTTGCAAGACAAGCAGTTTCCCAACTAAGCCATCTCCTTAGTCCCAGAACTTTTTTTTTTTAAGTTAAGTTATATTTAGTAATTATCTCTACAGAAAAAAATCTCTGGTGTATATGATTGTGTTGTCCTTGCTTGAACAGATAATACTTCAAGTGAGAAATTATAGTTGAAACACAGTGAAGAGAATGAAGGTCGTAGTTTGCAGAGAGGCCATGGGGTATTTGTGAACTTCATGGGGTCGGTTGCCCGAAGTGATCTGAACAAATGAGGATCAGGGAATGGCGCAGCAAAACAGATATGTGTGGTTTCCGCTCAGAGCTTCATGTCGGGAAGGAAGCACGCCTTTTAATTCTGTAGCAGTGTTTGGGTTGGTTCAATATCTTGCACTTTAGGAACATTACAGAGAATTTAGATGAACAGATTTAAAAGTTTCCACACTTTTTGCAGACCATTCACTATTTGAGAGAACCTTCACTTCCCTGCCCAATCACTTCGAGGACAATACCTAAAATATCTGCCAAGATCACATATCACACTTGCACAGAACCATGCGCAGGGGTTCGGTTTGTTTTGCTCCTAACAACTGGAATGCTGGTGGTTTCCTTTCATTATCCCGGTTAAGAAGTCTAATCAATTTAAAGATAATGAGATCAATCTTGGGACAAGAACCTATGAAGCCACAAATCATTGTATCCCTATCAGTCACATGGTGCCTGGTACTCTCCGCCTGGTGCTCCCCAAGCCACCATGACCAAGGACAAATATCACATCACTGAGATCCTTGGGAGATAACTTATATCCAGAAAAAAAAACGTTTCTTGGAATGTTAAGTCTCTTGGCTGTTATGACTCAACAAGTTGAAGGCTGGGCAGTCTGGTTCCTGCTGTGGCAGAGCCAGACAGAGCACTAAGAGGGACGCCTCCCCGCTTTGAGGCAAGGTCAGAGCAGAATCTTCCCTTTGTTCGTATTACTTCTTGGGCTCAGTAGGTAGAAGGCATTAACCACCTAGCTTCATTGTCCCAGGCACACCCATGAGTGACAACAGGGTCAAAACAGCTTGGTGGCAACAGCAGTGACGGTTGAGTGAGGTATGCACATTGTGTCTGGCCTTCTCTCTCTGCTTGGGTTTTGTCGGTGTGAAAACTTACACTGATTTTGAGTTGGACCCAAGACCAGAAACTACAGGGGGAGGCTGACATCGCAGGAACATGCTGCAGACGCCTGCATGCAATCCATGGAGCCCATGTGTCCTGAGTGTTACCAGAAGTACAGATTTGATAAACCCAAAGCTTCACAAATATACACTCTATTGATATAAAAAATTTAAGTGAAGTTATCTTCTCTCCTCAAATTGTTTTACTCTGAATCTGGTAACAACTTTATTTACAAAGACAAGGTTAAAAGCTCTGAATTGGTTTTCTCTCTCTCTCTCTCTCTCTCTCTCTCTCTCTCTCTCTCTTTCTCTCTCTCTCTCTGTTTCTGTTTCTCTCTCTCTCTCCCTTTCCCTCTCTCTCTGTCTCCCTCTCTCTTTCTCTCTCTCTCACTGTGTGTGTGTGTTTGTGTGTATGTGTGTCTGTCTCTTTGTCTCTCTCTGTCTCTGTCTCTCTGTTTCAGTCTCTCTGTGTGTGTGTCTGTCTCTGTCTCTCTGTTTCTTTCTCTCTCTGTATATGTTTGTCTGTCTCTTTGTCTTTCTATCTTTGTCTCTCTGTTTCTGTTTGTAGGTGTGTGGGTCTCTCTCTCTCTCTCTCCCCACATAGTGTTAACATCTAGAGTAGAATAGCCTCCTGCTTAGGATTCATATGAGGCTCCATAGTGCATCAATATATGTTAACACAAGGCCAATGTGAACTGCAGGCTTCAATTTACAGAATGTTAGTGGCTACATAAAATATTTAAAAATCCCAAGAAGGCTGTGAAAATAGCCCATGGTTGAACACTGGGCTGTGGCTCCCAGTGCCACAAATGAACAAATAAATAAATAGAAACAGATGACTAATTTTATATTATTGTCATAAATTCCAGAACTGGGTTGGAGTAAGCCTCCTGATTTCTGAAGTGCTTGGGAGAGGCCATAATGGTTATTGGATATCCACTCTTACAAGTCCATGGACTAGTAAGATGGCTTGATGTGCAAATGCATCTGCCACCAAGTGTGAGGACCTCAGTTCAATTCCCAGAACCCTCAGGTGGCATGAAAACTTCTGCAAATTGTCTCCTGACCATAACACACATCCACAGCATGTGGGCTCGCCCACATGTACAAATGCACAAAATAAGTAAGTAAAGGTAAAAACAGTTTTAAAACAGAAAAATAAAATGAGATGCCGTATGCAAGAAGAATTCCTGGGCAGTAAACATGATAGCTCTGTCTTCAAGATGTTTGAAACCTAAAACACACTCACATTAGTCAGATAAGTCTACTTGGGGTGTTTGTACTTATAAGACTATCACAACTATGGTGTTACACACACACACACAACACACACACAGAGGATCATAATAGAACAGGGGTCTTCACCACAAGGCTTTAAAATCTGTGTGTAACAAGCAGCCCAGATGGTGCAAGTAGAAGCTCCCTGTGAGCTGTATGCTGTGTGGAGGGACATAGGGGCCATGAACACACTTCTGATGCATGGCTGCTGGCAGAAACCAGTGTTCTCGAAGAGAGGAATGGGTCCATTAGCCCTTCTCAAGGAAAATAAATGCAGTCACAGAAAACATTCAGATGCAGACACGCTGCTGTCCCTGCCTGTCTTCAGCCCTGTGTGGAGCAGTTTAAGCACCCAGAGCTGTGTATGCTGGTGATAAAGCTGTAAACATGCAGCCTCCTTGCCAGATTGGCTTTTCAAAGACGGTGCTAATGTGAGGCCTTTTAGAGTTTATGTAGAGTTCTTTAAATTAGCACAGTTGCCCTAAAACCAAAACTCTGACATCTCTGTTAAAAAGGAGAGAAAAGAGAGGCTTGCTGAAATAGGCTATGGAGTCACAGAGGGTGCAGGTGAGAGCTGTCTCGTGGGCCTTTGTCTCTGGTGCAAATTTTGCTCTGAGCCTGCTCACACAGGTGAGGATGACGACGGCAGCACGCAAAATGTGTGGCCTCACACCATTGGCCACCGTCTAAGGTGCGTTTGTGGCTGGTGTTCCACACGGTTGCCCTCTCACTTGCATGCAGATAAGTGTTCCCCTGGGTGGGAAGTCCAGAAATGGCACGGTGCTTGCGTCTGCGCAGCCTGGGTTTGCTCCTGCTTGAGGCTAACTCCCTTTTCTTTCTCTGGCAACCTCGGGGTCCTGGAAGGAGTGTTATGTTCACCATCTTTAGTTTTGTTGGCTTTTGGAATAGTTCCATGCCTCTATTTCCTCATATCTTTAATATTGCAATCACTTTTAAAATCTGAATTGGTCAAAGTCTGAAACTGGGAAACCTCACTGATATTATAACAAGGTCTGCTGGCTTTGGTGTGGATGCAGGTGGGTGAGATGTACAGACATCAGCCAGAAAAATGTGCAGACACTCATAAAACCTCTCATTGGTCCCAATCGTCTTGAGCTTCGGATGTCCACATTGCCTCCAGAATCTGGAATTTCGTGACAGTTATCTTTGAAAGACTGGCTGGCAGGAAGGTCTTCTTCCTAAGCTTCCTTCATGTGTCTGTGCTCTGCACGTGACCGTAGGTAGATTCTCATTTCCTGAATGTGAATCCTGGGTCTGAAGAAGTAGAACCACGGTTCTTGTTTAGGTGTTTACATGAGCCATTCATGAAGTGACTTGTTCAGTCCTGTTTGCTCTGTTCTCACTGGAAACTAAAGACGTGGTGGTGTTCTCCTGACCACTGCCATCTACACAAAGGCTGTGTTCAGTAAACATTATCAGTAATCAGAGGGAAGACAGTTGTGGTTTTGTTCCAAGCTCCTGGAGGTGTAGGCCAAGGACATGTGTTTAGCAGCTTCTGATAACAGGTGTAAATCGTGGCTGTTACCTGACTGTCTTACTTGTTTGGCCGTTTTATCTTTACCAACTGCCAAATAACAGGCATGCATCATTTTAATTGAACCTTAAGCCTGACACTTTTATTGAAAATAGTAGATTTCAAGTTATTTTTCATAGATAAAGACTGTGTAAAGCTGGGCCTTCCCTACCAAAGCTTGTCTGGAGCAGGTGTGACCTTACTCCCATGCCTCAAGGAAAAAGACCACACTTGAGATCAGGCAAAAACTGATCAAACTAACTCTCCAAAGACCTGTAATAAAGTGACTTAGGGAGTGAATCAAGCTGAACCGTGCACTTCTGTGTGATGATCTTATGCCTGAGGCCGGTGACAACGAGTCTCAGATTCTACTTATGGTGATGACACAATCTATAGGTGATATCAACCCGTCTTTCAAACCCATATATCTTGAGCCTCGGCCTCCCTTGCAGCAGGCGGTACTGGTACACTGCGGTATAAGACATGCTTTATCTTTCAGACAGTTATGTTGTCTTAGAGGATAAAGGTCAGAGTTCCAAATCTACACTTTTGAATGACAAAGTTGCATGCATGAAATAGTGCATACCTGAAAGGCCTGAGAACTTGGACATCGGTGAACTGACTGCTTCCTCTGGCTGTCAAGAGAGACTCCATCCAGATCCCCAAAGGCTCATATTTGTACAGTGTTTATGTTTATCAAGAATATGAACTCCAGGGCTGGAAGTGTAGCTTAGGTTATTATAGAGAACTGGCATAGTGTACAGGCTGGTTTTGTGTCAACGTGGCACAAGCTACAGTCGTCAGAGAGGAAGGAGCCTCAGTTGAGGAAATGCCTCCAGGTTTGGGTTTGTTTTGTTTAGTTTTTGTTTGTTGAAGAATGTGAACTATGGCTTGGTTTATTCTGTGATGCTGTGACAGAATTCCTAGCAACAGGGGATTTTTTTGAAGGAGAAAATGCTTTTCAAAGATTTCTAGAGATGGTGACATCCAAGATTGAGGGCCTTCATCTTGTGGTGTCCACCCTTGGTTGGAAGGCATAAGGGCAAGAGCCCATGAAAAGGACAGAGATCTCCCTATATCAGGACCTTCTAAGATAAGTGGTCTACTTCTATAATAAGGGTATTTTTGAGCTTTTAAGGGACTTTCCTCCTCACACTACATCACTGTGGGGAGTGAGTCAGGTCTCTAACCCTTGATATCTGGGAACATGGTCAACTCATAACACTGGCATGCAAGTCTACCGCTCCTTCAGACTGTGAATACAGAAGCAACTTGAAGCTGCCTGCTGTAGCCATTATGTCATTTGGGTGGCTGATGCGTAGAAATTATACCATTTTCCCACCATGATTTTTTGTTATAGGATGGGTTATTTAGAAGTAACTCATACCTTTGCCTAAGGCATGTGAATAATTCGGTTCTGTGAGGAAAAGAAGGTGATGAGCCTCTGTAGCCTGCAGGTACTGCTCAGCGTATCACAGGACGGCAGGCATTGTTAAAAGCAAACAAGAGTGTGCTCCGCTTCCTGTTAGCAGAAGTTCACAATACCCTGGGGTGCGGCACTGCCATCTACTCTTCAGTGTTGCTCCCAACATTTTACTTGGTGCCTAAACTCCTTTGGTAGTTGCTGGTGTCTGTACACAGATGTATACCTTGGGAGAAAAAAAAAAGTTTATCTAGGCTTCCAGACACATTTGAGAACTACAAGTAAATGTAATTAGAAGCTGGTCACACTGTACACACCTGTAATCCCTGTCCTCAGGAGTCAGAGCCAAGAGGACTGATTGCTGAATGTTCAGGGCCAGTCTGGTCTCCATAGTGAATTCCAGGCTGGCCAGGACTGCATAGCAACACCCTGTATTAGCAAAAGCAGCAATAGCAATAGCATTTACCAAAGAGTAAATGCCTGGGATAACGGTAACAGAGGAAAACGGAAAAAGTCACTCATTGTTAGAGTGAGGATTGATGCCAGTTTTAATTGCTTCCGATCTATCACAACCTTAGGCATATCCCAACTTGCATAGGACATTGTCCTGACTCTGGGTTTAGCAGCAATCCTTTCTATTCTCAGGCTCTACTGGGGGACATGCAGCCATGAAGCCAGCCATTATATCAATGAAGAATTAGTAAATTGATAGAAATGGAAAATAAGATACAATCTTCTACGCCAATGTCATTTGAAATTTGTTCTGATTTTTATTTATTTATTCAATTATTTTGAGGCATGATGTTTACTCCATTTCTTAGAAGAATGTTGAGAAAATAGCAAAGCTTCTCTTTCCAGAGTGGAACTGGAATTTAGAACTCAGAAAATCCGTTGTCGATTCCAACAGCTGCCCTTCCTCTGCTGTGACCTCAGTTGTTGTCTCGTTTGTGTGGCTCTGGCATGGCTTTGCTGGACAGGAGGAAGCTGCTCTGAGCCTGCTGATAATTTGCTGAGGGAATCTCATTAGCCCTGGTTGTTGCATCTGTTTTGACATAAGTGGGAATCGGAATTCCTCAGCGCTAATGTGCCTGGCACATTAGCACTCTGAAGGGAGGAGGCCAGCAAGGGTTGACTTCCTGGAATCCTCTGTCAGAGGCAGCCTTCTCAGGCCTGTAAGCACAGGCTGACTGGTCTCAAAACCATGTCAGTGGCCAATGACTAAAGAAGAGGGAATCATGGTGCACACAGCTCCGTGTTCCTTCCCTGATATCACAGGGGTATCGAGAACCTGGAAGAACACAGAATACCCCATGACAGAACCATGGCCCTCAAAAACTGATCGAATTTTCTGAGTTCCAAATTCCGGTTCCACTTTGGATAGAAAAGCTTTGCTCTTTTCTCAACATTCTTCTGAGACATGGAGTCAACATCACTCCACAGAAAAAACAATAAATAGAAATCAGAACAGATCTCAAATGGCAGTGGCATGGAAGATTTAATCTTATTTTCCATTTCATTACTAGGAAATGGCTCATCATAGGAGGAGATGGGAGAGTAAGTAGAAAGGAGAGTAAACAGTTGTAAGCCAGAGGAACAGGAAGTCTGATGGCAGATGGCGTCTTCTGCATAGGATAGGAAATCTCAACAACACGGCTACGTAAACAAGGCCTAAACAAGGACAATGTCACCTGAGATGATCATGAGGATGGGGAGTCTTGCAAGGCCAAACCCTAGATAAAACACCACAAGAAGTTAATGAATGCTGAACGAGGAAGGATCAAGCTTCCACAGGGGTGAGCCTCATAGTTGGTTACTCAATCTGAGTACTTAGCCCTAATATGTATATGGATGTGGGTGTGCATGTACACATGTGTGTAAATGGGTATATACATGTGGATGTGTATGTGCACGCATGTGTGTAAATGCGTATGTACATGTAGCAATTTTAAAAATAAAGAGACTGAGAATCAAATGGCTGTGAAGCTCCTTGTCACAGAGTGGCAGGGTACAGAAGGAGATATGAACTTTCCTGGGGACCCAGGGTTTAGGAGGGATTCCTGCCCAGTGAGTGAGATATCCACCACCCTGCTTTGTTCTTTTTAAGTATGGACAGTTAATGGAAAACAGGGAGAAATGGGAGCAGTTACTTTTGTGAGGATGTGGGTCTGAGAATACTCTCTGCTGATGTGCTCAGTTCAGTGTGAAATAGTAGGGGAAGCCCTGGGAATCCTATCGATTTTGGATTGGTATCAAGGAAGCATGAAATATTAAAGCCGGAAGGAGGCTCAGTGTGCTCTGAAATAAGGAGAAACAAGGCGCACAGAGTTAAAAAGGTTTGCCTTCCTCCGGGCCCTGAAGAGGAAGGGAGATCTTGGGGCCACAGTTCTGTCATGTGGTAGCCCTCGTTCTTCCAGAATGTGCTATGTGACCTTGGAAAAATCAATCCTCCTTTTGGACGCTATCTCTTTTAGAAATCTAAGCTGTGTCCTCTAGCCTGCAGGTGGGCTGGGCAGCTCTGTGAGTCACACAACCTGTAACCTTCAGGAGACCTCATTTTCCACAGGTGGTTTCTGCCAAGCCTTCTTTCAAGACCATGAAAATATCCTGGGTCATGTTTGACATGGGCAGTGTGGAACCAAGGTATCCTTGACACTCCTATAAAGTCCGTCACTACTGATGGTCATCTCCCTGGTGACCATGACGTCATGTGTATGAGTACATGTGAGTGTGTGTGTGTACAAGTGTGTATATGTGTATGTACATGTGAGTGTGTATGTACTTGTGTATACATGTGAACATGTGTATGTGTGTATGCATGTATGTTTGTGTGTGTGTGCATGCATATGTGTATGGGTGTGTGTGTGTTACATGTGTGTCTGTGTGTGTGTATGCATGTTTGCTGTTTCTGCAGTATTCTTTCTTCTTTTGGGTGTCTTAGTCCACACAATGAGTATCTACTCTGGGAGGATTGGCCTATAGGTAAAATAAGCAGAGGCAAGAACTCATTTGCAGTCCACCCATCTGTCATTACTTTTGGGCAGTGTAAACAGTCATTGTGTAAGAGCTGTCTCCTTAGAGGTCTGCCAGAGCCTGACATATACAGAGGTGGATGCTCACAGCTAACCATTGATCTGATCATGGGGTTCCCAATGGAGGAGTTAGAGAGAAGACTGAAGGAGCTGAAAAGGTTTGTGGCCCCTTGGGGAGAGCAATAATATCAACCAACCAGAGCTGCCAGGGTCTAAACCACCAGCCTGGGAGCACATAGGGACCAATGGCTCCAGCTGTATATGTAGGGGAGGATGGCCTTGTCGGGCATGGGTGGGAGAGGAGATCCTTGGTCCTGTGAAGGCTGGATGCCCCAGTGTGGGGGACTTCGAGGGTGGGAGGTGGGAGTGGGTGGGGGTGGGGTGGGGTCACATCCTCATAGAAGCAGGAGGAGGGGGGATGGGATAGGGGGTTTCTGGATGGGGGGGAAATGGGGACAGGGGATAACATCTGAAATATGAATAAAATATCCAATAAAAAAATAAGAGCTCTATGGAACTTTGGGAAGTGCAATATAAGGAAAAGAGATATAAGGTATTTTTCCTTGTTCCACCTGCTTGTAAGGTACGAAAAGTATCTAAATATTACAGATTTCACTAACATTGCCGTAGAGTGTGGATAGAGAACTGTTACACCAGGAGAATGTACAGCAAAGAAAGAACTCACATTTTCCCATGAACTATTGGGATTTAGATTCCCCCTGTGCCTGGAAATCCTCACTTCATTCAAGAGGGTTCCACAAATCTTTGAGAGCAAGGTGGAACAGGAAAGGGTGGCTGTTGACTCTAGAAGATTGAGCTATGAGAGACACTTACAGGGAAGAACCTTGGGCTGCTGTGTATTTGGGTTTCAGTGACCTATGACTGTCATCTCTCAAGGTGGAGAAGGGACATGTGCCATATGGTCACTAGCATAGCAGACATGTTAAATATAATCAAGTGTGGAAGTCATTACATGTTGTGGATAGCCTCAGCCTTGTATTTTGATCCTAGTTCCACCCTCCTGAGGAGGATTGAATCAATGTTGTGGATAGCCCCAGCCTTGTATTTTGATCCTAGTTCCACCCTTGTGGGAGGGGCTGCAGAGGATGATTGAATCTGTACACAGGTGACGTCTTGTGAACCTTCTGTCCAATTAAAACCTGTAAAATAAAGGCTAGAGCCAGAGATTGGGCAGTAGAAGGGGAGGCGAAGAAAAAGACTTAGGGGAGGAGAGAGTGAGAGGAATTCGATATAAAAGGCAGAGCAGAAACAGTAGAGAAGGAGAAACAGAGGTAGAAGAAGAAGGAAGCTGGAGACAGAAGGAAGCTGGCGGGAGAAGGAAGCCAACGATGGAGGAGCCAGAGCTGGACAACCACGAGGCCTGGATGAATCGAAAGTTATAAGGGATCTCATAGCCAGGGATTAGAGTAGTGTAGTGGTAAATCTGCCCAGTGGTAAATCTAGGTGTGCAATTTATACCAATAGTTATTGAGTTGTGTCTTCCTTTACTGGTCTCCATCAGGTAGGAGACTTACAGCAAACAAATTTGGGGGTTAAATAATATTTACTACTACAATTACCCAAGTGAATACTTTGTCAGAGTTCATGCAAATCTGCTCAAAGCTAATCCACATATCCCGGATCTTCACTGTTCAGCAAACGCCAGGGTTTAAGATCACAGTCTCATATGCACATTTGTTGACCTATTCTTGATAATGGGGCACCTACTATACTTAGATATTTTCAGTATTGTGTATTATGTTAGAAACTATGACCAAGGATCACTGAAGAAAGCATAGGAAGCAACCAGAAGGGTGAAGTTCATCGTGTCTTTACCTAATATGTTCAAAGTTCGATATGCACCTGGAACATCTGGAGACAATGCAGATGCAGGCTTCCCCAGACGCTGCTGTGCCCACATGGTCCTGCTACCCATGGTTAGCGTTTGGGTGGCAAACTTCAGTGGCCTTTGTATGTCTACATGTTCCACCCGTGTCCTCTGTGGAGACACTGAATGCTCACCACAGCATTTAGACACATGCAGTAGGACCAACAAAGTCTGGGAAGTAAAGATATGTAGCTATCGATGCCTGCGTTTGGGTGGGCTTTTCTTCAGGCAAATGAAAAAAAATAAATGAAGGCTTCCACAGCCAATTACCATGAGTGTGTTTGCCTTAAAACAGTTTTTGAAAGTGTGTTAGCCTTCTCCTGAGCACGCTGCCCTTCCAGCATCCCACACTGATTCAAGCAGAGATGAAATTCTTGCCTGGAAAGTGAGATACATATCTAGGTCTTGGGCACAGGGAAAGCACAGGCCTGTCTGTGGGTGTCCCGAGTCCAAGACATTCCTCTTTCCTCACTGAAGGAGGAGTGTCTGACTGGAAAACTCCTGGTAAGAAGGACCTTTGCTTCTAGACCTTTCTCAGATGAGAGCTCTGGCCTCCGGAGTCAGGGCAGCTGCAGTCCCTGGCGGCTGTTTGAATGATTCCACTTCAGTTATGTTTGTTTTCCTTATTTCCCAGTGCTTGTCAGGAAGAGCTATTTAATTTTATACCACTTGGGCTAGAGAAGGATAGCACAGTTGATGCTAAGGAATCCCACACATTTCTCAGGCTTTTGTTTGATCGATTGTTATTGGAAGATAATGTTTGATTTCCAGGCTGCTGTCCATGTGAAAGGAAGACTCAATCCTTTTCCATCAATTCCTTGAAAAATATCCATTTTATAGCCTCTAGTCTGGTGTTGCCAATACAGCCGCATGCTGACAGTTGCTCTTCAATAATTCTGTACTGAAATCATGAACAACAAGTACTATAGATTAATGCTTCACACAGCCTCAAAGCCCAACTCTCGGACTGTATTTAGATGGTTTAAGGCATTGATTTCTCTCTCTGACAACTCTGAAAATACTGGTGCTAAAAAAAATTACCAACCTCTGTGGCACATATGTTGCTTGCTGTAGAGAACATTGGCGAAATATATCATTTTCTTTTTTTTATAATATCTACTGGGGGGGTTGAGGATTGTTCTAGATCATTGTGAAAATGGGAATTAGAAAAAAAATAAAACTTTATTAAACTAAAAAAAAAAATCTAGGATCAGAAGAAAGGTTCAGCCTGATGTTTTGGAATTAATTCAATATCTGAATTTATACAAATTTAATTATGAAGTCCAGTCACTGTTATTACATTGTGTTTTGCAGGGATTCCCAGCAGGCCTCTGTAATTCTCACACCTGTGGACTAGGCTGGAGCAGAGGCGGAAGTTACCCTAGTTCATTTCCTTAATGTTGCCTTGTGTGGTTAGAAATTAGCTTTGAGTTGGTTTTCCACAACACATCCTAGAGTCATTTTCCTAACTCGGTAGTGTAATTGCAAAGCAGCATCTGCTGTAGCCACGCTAATTTAAACTGTTCTGCTCACAGGCCTATTATTGCCTCATCCTCGCAAAGAGTTGTAGCTATGGAGAGAAGAGGGTTCTGTGCTCTTTGTACTTTGTAATTTGTGTAAATACAAGGGAAAGAACAGAAGACTTTGCTGAGGTTCTTTTTTGGTTGTGACATTCAAAAGCCATGAGTTTTCTGACAGCTCCCCAGGAATATTGCCCCTGTACTAGTAGATACTAACTGTTGCTGTAACAAACTGCCCCAAGGTCATCAACTTTAAAAGAAGGCAGGTTAATGTTGGGTCATTGTTTTGGAAGCTGCAGTCTGCTTTGGGAATCTCAATATAGTAGAAGTGCCGGGCAGAAGCAGGGGTGAGGAGGGAGGAAAAGCTACATCTCCACAATCTCCTTCAGAGGCATAGTCTCAGAGACCTAGCCTCTTCCCAATAGGGTCTCTGCTTCTCTTTAAAATACTTATTTGTTGACTGTTTATTCGAAGTAGATTGGAGTACAAGCCTAGATGGCCTAAGTGTAGAGAGCAGAGGACAACTTCTGGTTGCTCTTCTCTTATACCATCTAGGTCCCAGGGATTGAACTCAGATCCTTGGGTTTAGCAATAAATGCCTTTATCCTCTGAACCATCTCACCAGACCCAAGCGTCACCTCTTAAAGGTGCCACTACCTCACAGTAGTGCCGCATGCTAGGGGGAAAAGCCTTCAACACATAGCCCTGTGAGGAACAAGCCATCACACATATCATACTTCCTGAAATGAAAAGTCTGTAAGGAATAAAGGAAGTTTGATGCCAAGGTGAAAGCGACAGACACAGATAATGTTAATATTCGCAGCGACAGCAGACCCCAATGCCTAAGCATCTCACAGTCTAACTTAGTGTTTAGAAATCTCCCAGGTCACCCTCACCACTCGCATGCACTTAAGAGTTCAGGGCCCTTCTGCCTACAGTCAAGCTCGGTGATTTCGTAGCAGATGTCATAGGAAGGCTTAGGAGATTCCTGGGCATCGGTTCAGCTCTCTTTGCCCACTGAAATTATGGACAGTACTGACTCTTTGGGGACATCAAGTGCTTTTGAGGCAGATCTAGGCTACTGCTGAACAGGAAATGGAGTAAAAGCTTTGAAGATCACTTACCACTAATTCAAATAACTGGGAACAAATCTTTCTGTGGTATAAGACGGCATCCAATGTGTAAGTCATAGCAGTGTTGACCCATATTGCTCTGCCTTTGATAAAGGCTTTTCTTTTTGACTTTTGTGTTTGCCCATAATTCCACTCCAGACTCAGATTATAGGCTAAAAGTCATCCATTAGCTAATTTTGTTGAAGCCTCGAGTAACATATGCTAGTGGAAAGTCCTTTCTGGATCTTTGTCACTGTATGCCCTCCTGTAATATCTCTGGCATGCATTGTCATAAAATGTATCTTAAAAGAGACCTAGTATAATCTCTCCTCAGATCTTCACTGCGTTGAATGGGGTATTTGTGGATTTTAATACCAAGATGGTATTAAATTTTCATCTGACAGCATTCTACTTCCCATTATTAAAATTTAGTACACAATCATGGTGCTCTCAGAGGATAAAAAACAAGAGTTCATTATGACATCATTTACATATAAAACTCTACATATTTATTAATTGTGATGGGTAAAGTAGGCAGTTCCATATCTGTAGAATTATTCCTATGGGAAATTATGCCCATAGGAAAACAGTTAAGGGCCAATGGAAATCCTCCTTTATTAATAACGTAGCTGCAAAGTCTAAAGCACAGTCTGACCAGGATGTACATAGCAAGGTGACAAAACAGCCTGAACTGACTGTCGGAACACCTGCTAGGGTTAGATCTTCAGAGCAGTGAAGGAAGAGTGGGGAGTGCTCACAATTCCTTTGTCATCACTTTCTGGTACAAGAGAGTAGGTGGCAGCACCTCTGTAACTTCATTCTGCTGCTCAAACTTGATGTGAGGCCTGAGTGTGGACCTTGGCCTGGGTTTGGGGTAGGGATTTAGAAGCTGATTTTTCTCCACAGTGTGATGAGTTGTGTGAGTGTTTCTCATGGATCTGTGGTGGGGCCTGGAGAAACTGCTGAAACAGAAGCTGAGGAAGAATTGAGTGAACCAGAGACAGAGGTATACTCAGGGGATACGCAAAGAGATTCCCAAGAGAGGCACTGGTGATTAGAGTGCCCATGTCGGATAATACAGGGCAGGCTGATGGCTCGTCTTCAGTTTGTGTCTTCAGGATAAACCTGTTGCCTTTGGATGCCCTGCCCCTACTTCTGTGTGCATATTGGGGAAGCTGCCAGAGATGAGACAGGATGCCAGCTCCTGGTGTGAGAAGTGGAGACCCTGATCACTGGAGCTTGGTGACATGGAGCTTTCAACCAGAGTGGGCCTCAAGGAGAGGAAGTCTGATAAACTGTGGCCAGCACATCTTCTGAATGCCAGGAGAAGGAGGATCAGGCTTCACACACACAATGGATCAGCTGGTGAAGTGTAGCCACGTTGTAAGTGGTGATGGGGAAGGAAGCATACGAGGGCCAGGTAATTAATGTGGCAAAGACACATGGCCATGTAGAGAAATGTCTGAAAAGATAAATCAAATTTTGAGTCTTGGTTTCCTGACAACAATGAGATGACATTGATTTCTGTTCCTTTATGCTTTTCACTTTTTGGCCCTCAGTGTTTCTCAGCATTTTAAGATATGAAGATGGGGCAACTAACTGTCTGTGTAGTTTCCTTTCTGTTACTATGATTAAAACAAACAAATGGAGGAACAGGACGTATCTGGCTCACAATCCCAGGTTATAGTCTTTAAAGGCAAGAACTTAGAGTATCACTTCCACAGACAAAGGCAGAGAACATGACCCCTATTGCTGTCTTGCTCCATTCTTGACTACCTTGTGACTGTCTAATTCTAAACTTGGGGCTGCACATCCACAGATGGTTTTGATCCACTGCAGAGACTCATTTTCCCCGTATACCATTTGTCAGGGAACACTCTGCCCTATGGTGATTCCACTGAACAAAGGGTGACCGGTCTCAAGTCAGTGACAACTCAAAGCTAAGAAAAGCAGGCAAGGGACAGATAGAACTGACATTAGATGCTGCTCCAGTCTTCTTTTAAGACCCAGCAACCTTGGGGACAAGTCCTTGCTAGGTTACACAGCCTCTCTCAAAGAAAGAACACTCACCTGCTGCCACTTGGAGGGATAGGGCTGTTCAACATTATTTCTAAGTGCTATCAAATACCTCATTTTAAAAATGGGTCTAAGACACTTGACTGGCAGGTTGAGTTTTTTATCCATATATATAAAACATTTACCTACCAGCATGCTTCAGACAGCAGGGCAGCTAGGGACAGTATTGCATCTCTAGGATAGGCTTGGGAGTCATCATCCCTCCACCCACGGGGTGAATATGAGCCCCTGAATCCTTCCCATCTGGCCCCAGGTGTCTTCCCACACTCACCTTTCTGCTGCTGCCACTTGTCTCATGGCTTCTATCCCATGTTTTTGTAGTATAATATTGAAGCAAGTGAGAATAGGGAGTAGTTAATACAATGGGTCTCTGCTTGACTTAAGCTATGTACATAGCTTTCTTCTAATAATGAGCTTAGAACCTAAGACCCTCACCTGCACTCAGTATCCTCCTGCAATAGTGCACCTAATAGCCTGTTAGAGTGTGTGTGTGTGTGTGTGTGTGTGTATGTGTGTGTCTGTCTGTGTGTGTGTGTCTGTGTGTGTGTGTCTGTCTGTGTGTCTGTGTGTCTGTCTGTCTGTGTGTGTGTGTTGTGTGTCTGTCTGTCTGTGTGTCTGTGTGTCTGTGTCTGTGTCTGTCTGTCTGTGTGTCTGTCTGTCTGTGTGTCTGTGTGTCTGTGTCTGTGTCTGTCTGTCTGTGTGTCTGTCTGTCTGTTTGTGTGTGTCTCTGTGTGTGTGTATGTGTGTCTGTCTGTCTGTCTGTGTGTCTGTCTGTCTGTTTGTGTATGTGTGTGTCTGTGAGAGACAGAAACCATCTGTGAATATGCTTTAAACAACCCCCTTAGTAATCGCTTGATAATGCCATATTCAATGCGTCCCAGAACACATTCTGAAGCATAAAGAAATGGGCTGATCTGGCCTGAACTGTTTTTCGGTATGAGAGCAATAAGGAAAAGTGTGTTGTCAAAGTGAACTTTTGGGAGGAATCTCTATCATCTTGTACCTTTGCATAATCAGGTATACATATTTAAAATCAGATTCATTATCAAAAGGGACACGCTTGCTGAGCTAAGGGCTATCTAATCCAAGCCCTTAAATCAAAACAGAGAAGTACCCAAACTTCTTTCACTTGAACCTCATAAATGGACATTTCAAACAGTAGTTGGAGCCCTTGAGTGTGTTCCCTCATGTTACTTGCTGTCAATCTGAATGGTGCCTTCCTTTCTGAACTCCATTATTGTGTCGCTTTGAATAGTTTCTCTGCCACCTTGCGATCTTTGCCAAACATCAATATTTTGCCAGTTATTGTTTGTATAAATGATGGTTACAATGACTTGTTGGACACAGCACACACTATTAACCTACGAACAATGTGTGGATGTGGACCATAAACTCTGACACTCAAGACCCAAGCTGTGCCATGGGAAACATTTCATGCCTTAATAAATAATTACTATTGTAGATAAAGAACACAAAATTAACCCAGCAGGAAAATAAATTATAGCTGGACATCGAACGACTGGGGCAGTGCACTGACCATACATCAGCCACACAGCTACAGCAGGACCTTTGAAAGGTCTCAAAGGCTCTAAGAACAAAGCCTTCCTAAAGGTGCCTCACACTTTGCATATAACATGGATTTCCCACTGATGATGTGGAAATGTGCCCATCAAAAGGAGTAGCCCAAATTTAGATTGGGTTTTCCAACTTTACATGATCCAATCATAAAAATCTTAGGCAGGCCTAGTGATATACAACTTTAGTCCCAGCACTCAGGAGGCAGAGGCAAGAGGATCTCTTACTTCAAGGCCAGCCAGCTTGGTGAGCTTTGGGACAGCCAGGACTACATTAAGAAACCCTGTTTCACAAAAATGAAAGGAGAGAGAGAGAGAGAGAGAGAGAGAGAGAGAGAGAGAGAGAGAGAGAGAGGAAGAAGGAGGAGGAGGAGGAGGAAGAGGAGGAGGAGGAGGAGGAAGAGGAAGAGAAGGAAGAGAGGAGGAGGAGGAGGAGGAGAGAGGAGTGGAGGGGAGAGGAGGGGAAGGGAGAGGAAAGAGTGAAGGAGGGAAGGAGGGAGGGAGGGAAGGAAGAAGGGTAGGAGAGGGAGAGACACTGAGACAGAGAGACACAGAGAAAAGGACAGAGACGGAGAGACAGAGTGACAGAGACAGACACAGAAACAGACACAGAGACAAAAAGAGAGACAAAGACAGAGACAGACACAGAGACAAACAGAGAAACAGAGAGACTCCCATAGGTTTGCCCAGCTACTTGCATTTTAGTTTGTAGTCTAGTTGACCACCAAGACTAGCAATCTCAGATGGTATGTGGTGATACTGGTCACTGGTTAGGTTCTCTGTGGGACAGAACAAAGTGGAATGTCTCCTCTTGTCTCCAGTTGCAGATTGAAAGCCCATACCTCTATGCTCCCAGAAAAGAAAGCTAAATGAGGAGACAATAGTGTTTACACTCTACTTAAAGGATCTTGCAGCCAAGCCCTGTAGTTGGTACTTGGTGTTTAATCAGAGATGTGGAATGTCTGGTCTGAGATTGCTCGAGGGCTCTTTACCTGCCTTGCTTCTTTGACAAGTGTAGGCTGAGAGGCCAAGGCAGCAAGTACTGCAGCACCTGGGGAAGGGAAGGCCCAGTGGATGCTTCTGTGGGGGGCAGATGCTCACAGCTAGGATGCCCACAGTCTGGGCTCTCAGTAAGCCCGATCTCCAGGCCCCTCAATAGCTGCTGGATGCAACCTGACCTTACATCATGACGGGTATGTCTAGGTAGAGTCTACAGCAGCTCTAAGATGTACATGATGCAAAGCAAATGTGTGGCTATGCTGAGTTATGGGGATCCCCACCATGCACCACAAGAGACAAAGATGAGTTGGAGAAGAGTCTGGTGTAGAGCTAAGGGATAAAAGATGAGGACAGAAGGGATCTGGGGGCTGTTTGCTCGACAGTGGGCTGCTGCATGCGGAGTGGGACCATCAACCTGTGCAGTGTGGGACGTGCTTTGCCCATCTGTCATTGGATAGAGGAGAAGGATGTAGAGTCTGCAGGCTGGAAGAGTCCTGTTTGCTACTGGGAATGTAATACTACTGACCAGAAAGAGGTAGATAACAAGCAACCTCACCTCCCCACCAGGTATCCCAGGAATCGAAGATCACTCCTGAGCTGTGAACCCTGAGCTCTCCTCATTGCTCTGCTAAATGTAAGCTAATTGTTATAAGGGACAAAGCAAAGGAGCCAGGCTTCAAGTGATGTCCAGCTGCACTGCTGAGATGCTGGTCTCACTATCCTACAGGCAGGACATCTTCAAACTGGGCACTAACAGCATCCGGAAGAAGTGACAGGGAAAGTAGAGACAATCAGCTACAGTTCCCAGTGAGCTTTCTCTCCATGGCTGAGCTTCCGATGGCTCTGTTTCCATTGTGGGCATTTTTATATTGTGAGGTAAACAACAGGAACATCGGTTGGCAATGGTCTACTTTCCAGCTAGTCCAGGGATTCAGCATTTTCACCCTAGGGCTCTTTACCCGTCTCCATTACAGAGCACTAGGGACCTAGCCTAACCCGGGACAGTGGGTTTTGGAGGACATATGACAGAAACATGGTGACACAATAACCCCCTCAGTGACACAAACAGCACATGACAATTTACCAAAACAATGTGCATTACAGAATAAGCTGCTGGGTGGCTCCGCCCTAGACTGAACTTCCTCCTGAGCACGACTGTCTGGCATCTGGGCAGCATATTCCACCTTGGCTTTCACTGAAGTTCTTCTGGATTCAGGGGCTTTCCTTCTCTAAGATGGCACACACATGGCCGGTGGGATTGGGACTTACTTAATGAGTTTCAAGGGCTCCTTGAGCACAATTTCATTTGTGTAGAATGCTCCTTCCAAATATCCATACTCTGCCCAGGTAGGATCCCTGGACCTCAGCATCATTTGATACCAACAAGTCTTGGGTGGGGTGCCTGTGATCTGAGGACATAGAGATAGGAAGATAAGCCTCAGGAGGAAGACGAGACCTTGTAACACAGTGAGGAAGAAGGAAACAGAGGAATCCAAACTCGCTTGTGATATGAAAGATTTGAAGTTAAGAGATAGTCTGAGGAAAAAACTCAGTGCTGTGGCCTGCGTGGCTTTGGGATCCACATGACTGGGGTGACAGGAAGTGCAGAAAGACAGGCACACGTTCAGAAAAGCTTGGAGTGTGTGGGCTGTGGCCTTTGATGAAGACATGCTAGCAGCCTGGGAACACAGAGAGTTTATTACATATGCAGGAAGGAGGAGGAGGAGGTGGGTTAGCAAGGTCACTGTAGGCCAGCACTCTCTGGTTGTAGTCATCTGGGATCAGGAAGCTGAGGTTGATCTGTTCATAAACAGGCATACTCAGCCAGGGGAAGACTGCCATTCCTGTAAACCTGACCCAGGGAACCTTTCCTACTTCCATGATTCAAAGCATTTGGGCCCTTGATATGGCTGTGCTCCTGTCAATAATAAACATTCTCTCAGAACTTCATCTGTACCCTATAGCTTTGTCAATAAAAAGCTCGTTGTGAAAGCAGGAAGACCCTAGTTCAATCCCCACCAACCATATGAAAAACCAGCCGTGGAAGTGTGTGTTTGGGATCTGGGCAGGGGAGTTAGGACTGGCAAAGACAGGTTATGTCTGGGACTCACTGGCCAGACAGCCTAGCTAAACAGCTGAGCCTCAAGTCCCAGTAAGAGCCCATGTCAAAAACATGGTGACACTCCTGAGGAATGATATCCACGGGCGATGCTGGCCTCCATATGTATGTCTACATGTGTACAAATGCATGCAATCACACATGCGCACACAAACACTTGCAAAACATAAAGTAAATAAATCTGAGATACTAAAATATAGAACAGGGAGGGCTGTGAGCTTCCTCCAGGACATAAACGATTGACAGCAGAAGAGCAGCCCACTGAGTGTGGGGGTGGGTTTCTTCCTTGGGGTGGTGCTGGTCCCTGCACCAGGGCACCTTGAGTGTACTTGCAACCCTCTCTCTTATTTCTCCCATCAACATCAGAAATTATGACAGCAAGAATCCTACGCTGTCAACTGCTTCACAGGATCCGAGCTCTTTCAGGGACAGACCCACCATTGAGGCTAGGGAGAGAAGCCCTCCAAACAGCATCCTCTTTAACACTTGTTCAGGAGTTTGGCACCTCTCCCTTGCCTTTCTGTCCCCTCTGAACATGACCTGCAAGCCAATAGGAGAGACTCCTTTGCTGTAGGGAGCAGGCAGAGCCCTCACTCACCCTGGTACCCATTTGCTTTTCATGGAGCAGACTTTTCCCTTCCCCCCTGGAATGGCTGTTAGGGCTGTTGAGTCCCCCACAGTTCTGTGCTTGCACCAGGCTGCGCAGAGGCCAGATGATTTGTTTCCTTTTAAATAAAGTACTTGGTTGTTGGGCTGTGTGGGGTTGGTCCTTGGCGGCCACTGTCACATTATAAATATGCACAGGCTGTGGGGGAAATGTGACTTAATAAAATATTCAGCTGCCTTTCTTTTTTGAGCTATATTAAGCTGCACGTGTTCTGCATGGCAAATGCCGCCGCCGATTCAGAATTCACAAGGAAGTGAGTGAGGCCAGAGGCCCAGGGGTGGGGGCAGGGCCCATGGTGGTCTATTTTCAATTGAGTAGTTGACTGGTAGTTGTGTGGGGTGGGAGGGGCTGTGGCTACCTGCCCATTCCCACAGGAAGGGCTGTGCAGCCCTCTCTGGGCCTGGTACTTACTAAATGGCCTTTCCCAAGAGACCCTAGAATGGGACCACTCCCCTGCAGGCTTTGAAGGCTACTTGCTGTCAGTTATTGGACTTGTTCTATAATATCCCATAAAGACTAGGTGACAGTATGTGTCCTACTTCATACAGATTGACCAAATTTTCAATGCCCATCTAATATTGGTCCATCCATTCGTAGCTCACTCCTATCCCCCACCCTCTCCCCCACCACCTCTCCCCACCCCCTCCCCCACCCCAGCATTACTCAGGAACCTTACTCAGGTAAGATAAAAGAGGAGCCATCTTGCACATAAGAGTGGAAAGTTATAAGCTCTTCATGTTGAGCCTGTTCTCTAGGACCTGCTCTGACTGGGTCAGCAACTTGACTGGCTTGTGATGTAGACTGTGGGCCCATCTAAGCACATCAGCTCCTCTTCAGAGCCATCTCAGTCGATCAGGAATGATGTGCACAGAGCCAGTGGCAACCCTGGCAGTTGTAACAGGATACGCCGTAGACTTCTAATGCTTTTTTTAATGATTTTGTTTTATGTATACAAGTATTTTGCCTGCATGTATGTCTGCACCATGTGCCTACCTGGTGCTGGCAAAGGCCAGAAGAGAGCATCATTTCCCGTGGAACTGGAATTATAGATGATTGTACCATGTGAGTGCTGGGAATTAAACACAGGTTCAGGTCTCCAGCATCATAATTCCTCATGTTCTTTCCTCTCTGACCACCCACCACACTGGACAAGCACTTGAGGGATAAAATAACCAACAATCCATAACCCCAGCTGTCTCGGCTCTGCTCCACAGATGCTGAGATGGAAGTCTATTTTATCCCTTTCTTCCTCTCCCTTCTGTAGCTCTCTTGCCCAGTGGCCTCGATTCTCTCGACCTTCATTTGAGCTTCCTGGTTCACAGACTATGATAAATAACTTATTCCTCTAGTCCCGATGCAGTCTATGCTAGCAGACTTTCAATAACTGCAGGCCCAAATTGCAGTTCCTACAATCTTTTTGCTTTAAAACATTTTTAAGAAATATTTCCAATAATTTAATAGTTATTAAATATCACAGTATTCATGAGCTTACAGGTGCCAGTCATGTCGCCAATCTTGATTCTGACAAGAAGTCTCTTTCCTATATAAGTTATTTATATTAACATGATATCACCTTTGTCCCTATGGTTCTCCTACTTTACCACATTGAACAGTGAGGCTGGAGCAGCTTAAATCACTGACTTGATGCCTCCAAGGGAGAAGTGTGGCATAAACCCATACCTGCCACAGATGGCTGATCCTGATAGCTGTGGTAGCATGAACACAATTTAAACAATGCTTTCCCTGTGGCCTCCTTCCTTGCAGCGTTTGTTGTCACAGGTGCCTCTCTGACTCTCTGATGAGAAAAAGCAGAGATGGCGCTGTAAAGAGAGACCAGCACTGATGTCTCTCCTTCTACACCATCCTCACCAGAACAGTGCAAAAGTGACATTTCCTCCCTGGAAGTAGCATCAGTAAAATGAGCCGAGAAAATAGGCTATGATTCAATATCTTGCCTTCTAGGTTTAGTTTGAGAAACAACTAGGAGGGGTGTAGATTGTAGTAGATTAGCTTTTATACTTGATGATATTTAAAATTATAATTACATTATACAATTAATATATGCTAACAAAATAGGAGAGAGAGAACTTTTTCTACCCTACCCAAATACTGGCTATTTCTTGGTTGCCTGAATCCTAGAATACAGCTAGGTAAGGTCAAGTGTTGGATTGAAAAGGCACTGTGTATAAGGTCTATCAAAAGTAGCATTTCCATGGTGGGTGTGGTTGTCCCTTCCCTGGGAGACTTGAAGGAACAAGACTTTGGATGAGACTAACTGGCCACCTGGTTACACATTCTAAGACACATGCATTTAAGTCACCACCCGGGGCCTGAGACTTCTCTGAAAAGAACCCTCAAGGATTCTTAATATGGTTTGGAGGGAGGGCTGCACTGCTCCCTCTAGAAAGGGATGTGGCTGATGCTTGGTTAGCAATCCTGATGGCAGAAGGGTGGATGCTCCAAATGGGGAGAGTGAGGGCTGAGCTCCAAGTTCCTGGGCAGAGAGACCAAGTGATCCCCAGCAGACTGGACACCAGCAAACCCAGATGATGGGAAGGAATAAGGCCTGCCTGACCAACCTACCATCCAAGTTACACAGGAGAATGCCAGCTTTTATACCAGGGTCAGAAACAGCAACCAGCATGGTCAGAGATGGGGACAGAATCCAGAGAGCCTAGGAAGGATGGATTCTGCCTCACCTCCCTTTTCTCAAGACTTTGATCCTTGTGAAAATGAAGGTACTGCAACAGCAGTAGGGTCCCCTCCCTGGGCTTCCCCCTCACACCAAGCAGTCTGCAGTGGTTGCGGCTTCGCCTAAGGAGGCTCTGGGGATAACAGGAAGGAAGATTCATCACCTCGATGACTCTCTTTCTATGGGTTGTAGTGTGTGTGGTTTCATTGTTGGGTTGAATTGTGGGTCCCATGTCTGCCTCCCAAAGGGGCTAGGGCCGAGGCTCAGAAAGGCAGAGGCACAGGAATTTAACTGTGTTCACTCCACGCTGGCACCTAGCAGACATGGATTCTGAAGTTCCGTGTGGAGCCAGAGCTCTTGAGTTGGGGATCCCCTGGGCCAAAAGGCGGCCAGGAACTGATTGGCTCTCAGGTCCTTGGCTCTCAGGCGCCGCTGAGAGGCCACGGAAGGGTTGAGACCGAAGTGGGACATACAGGCTAGATCAGCCTGCAGCCGAAGCGAGAAGGGGGAAAAGTTCTGGCTGCATCGGGGATGAGAGTTCTGGTTGCAGTGACTCTCTTGTCTGGGTCATGGCTGGCTCAGCTTGCTTGCTTGGGTTGCTGGGCCTCCGTGTCTGGAAACATAGAGAGGTCACCTGTGGCAGCTCGGTAGTTGAAAACCTTCTCTACGGTTCCCCACAGCAAAGAAGAGAAACAGGCTATGGTCTTAAGATATTTATTGTCATGGTGGAAAAATGGATGAAATTATACCCCGGTAATTTTAGGGTGGGCCTGAGGTTAAATACCTTTTGCAGGGAGAAGGATCTGGGAAGTAATGCTTAATTGGCTATGCCCCTCTGGTCTTTAGGTATCTCATTAATATGGAGGTCTGCCTTGAGGCTCTGTGGCCTGTAGTCATGCCCTCTACCTGTAGTCATGCCCTCTACCTGTGAGCTGAGTGTCAACACAGCCAGCTCCACTTCTTTCAGGTAAAGTCTTATGGGTTCACAGTAGGGGACTTTGGTCCCTGAAATGATCTGTGTGCTTACAATAGGTGACCTTTGACTCATTTCTTAGAAAAGCTGAGGTGGGACAAGGGCATCAAATGGCTGGTATTGACCTAGGGTTTTGTGGGGTTTTTTGTTTGTTTGTTTCTTTGTTTGTTTTTGACAGGTTAGCTTTAATCTTGCAACTGAGTTGAGCTTTACTGGGGAAAATCTGAGGTGCATTTACAAATTGCTAAAAGGAAATTATTTGGCGGGCTGGGGAGATGGTCCAGTCCATCAGTTGCTTGCTGCACAGGACCAAGGACCTCAGTTTGGAGCCTTAACACCCACAGTAAAAAGTCTGGGTGTTTGTAACACTATCATCAGGTCAGTAAGAGAGGCCCAGTCTTGCTGTCTCATCTGGCCTCAGTGAGAGAGGATGTGCTCAGTCCTGCAGTGACTTGATGTGCCAGGGTGGGTTGGCACTCATGGGGGCCTCTCCCTTTTCAGAGAAGAGGAGGGGAAGATGGGGGAGAGGCTATGTGACTAAGGCTAAGATTGGGATGTAAATTAATTAAATTAATTAGCAAGAAAAAAGAGAGGCCTGGTCTCAAACGATAAGCTGGAAAGTGAGAGAGGAAAATGCCAGACATTGAACTCTGTTCTCCACATGCACATATACGGTGATATGTGGAGATGTTGCCTGTCAGTTCCCTATTGGAGATAGACTGTACATTGGGTCCTGCTATTAGCTGAGGACTCAGGAGTCACTGAAGACCTGAGACTCATCCAAAGCTCCAGGATTCAGGAGGTCAGTGGCATGTGGAGGCATGTGCTACCTGCATGTGCTATCTGCATGATCCCTTTGTGTCTCTTTCCTATTTGTGGAAGATGATGAGAAATGGTCAGTGTAGGGATTATATGTGGGAATCTATGTTCAGTGCGAAATTCCTGGCATCTAAGGAAGCTTCAACTCAGTGCTTACATGGTAACTCATTGTCAATCATTCCTGACCTGGTAGGTCCCTTAACATTTAGAGCATCTGCAACCAGATGCTGGACGTGGCACAAGCAACAGACATTTATTTCTCCTGCTTCTGGAGGATAAAACTCCAGGTTGTGGCGCCTGTGGATTTGGTGTCTGGTGAGACTGTCTTCTAGTTTTCAGTACAGGACTTTAGAGTTCCTCTGCCACTTCTTACAATGTCACTAACTCTGTCATAGAGACCACACCCTTCCCACTCCTCTCCTCCTAACTCTGCTCCTGGGGTTTTGTTGAGGTGTCCTGCAGGTTGCATTCCCTCAGCTGAGCTTACAGTGTTTTCATAGGAAGCCCCAGAAAGGCTGTTCATCATAGAGTCTTTTCCCTTGAGACCTGCTATCATCCCCAATACAGTCTGGCTATTCCTCTGCCTGCTCTTCCCAGGCAGAGCCTGGCACATTATGCTGGACATTGGCGGTTAAGAGTCAAACCCATGTTCCACTCACCTGTCCCTCTAAGTTCCCTACTGACCAGAGTAACTTCCAGTAAATTCTGTTCCCCTCCATATGAAGGGTGCCAGATGTTTGGGGTAAAGGCAAGACCACTTGTGCCTTTGAGCACAGTGTCTTCTGGAGCACCTCACTGGAAACCCTTTGCATCCTGAGGGACCTGAGGCACAACGACACCAGATCCTCTTTATACTGAACGCATGAGCTGGAGAGTCACGTTAAGGCTTTTAATGCATTATGATGTCTGACACAACCATTTGAGTGAAAAATAACAAATGACTCCGGAGAGCTATGGTGTGTTCAGCATTGACTCTGAAGTTGGAAGTAAATGAGACTATCCAAAGCCCAAAGAACTCTCATCTGAAGATAGTGCTTCCTAGACCTTGCCCTTCTCCGGAGTCATCTCCACAAAAGGATGCAAGAATAAGAAAAGAGCAAATCACCCTTCACTTTAGCAAACACCACTTACACCAGAAGATGTCTGTAACATCCCTGCTGGTTGGCCAGTGTTTCCACTGGCCAAATCCAGTCACTTTTGCCTTGTTTATCATCATCACATCTCACAAAATCCAGAAGATATGTAGCGTGGAGTTCCACGTTGCCTTCCTTGTCTTGACAGGTTGAATGCTATTTCACACAGATCACACACACGTGGTTCAGGGTTTAAGAAGTCAGCTTGGTTTTGGATTCATTGGAAAAGATCAAGCCAGTAGTCTGTAGTCTTAAATGCAACTGCTTATTTAAACACTGGTGTTTTAGGCAGAAATTAGTTTTCAGAACATTAAAAGATCCCAGCAATAATATTTACAAATCCTTTCATATGCATGAAAAATTAGCAACTAAATCTGGCCATTAAAGCATAATCTTTATTTGACCAAAGCATGCTATAAAAATGGAATAAACTGTAATTTATCTTAGCTGACAGCTAATTACCTGAAGTCTGATTAAAGAGAAAACTAAATTTACTTAATTAGTGTTTTAGTGTTTTAGTCTGTGTACATATAAATATGCCTATCTGTTCTTCTACATGAACATTGCTAGAAATAAATTACCATTTTCATTTGGTCCCATTCAGAAGCTGCCAAGCTCAGGACAATGTTGGAAGAATGGTTGCTTCCCAGACAATAATACCAGGTGTGGGCAGACTATGAGTCTGACAGGAGAATGAAGAGAGAGCTAACACTGGGATGGGTGGGGATGACCAAGGCACTTTTTGTTTCCTAGAGGCCCCTTTTCTAACTGACAGCTAACTCTGGGGCGAGCCAGGCCTGTCAATACAGTCTTAGAAATACGGGACTATGCATATGCTAGACAGTTGCTCTGGAGGCTTACAATTGCCACTTGGTAGGCGTGATGCTGGTCAAAGTCTTGAGGCATTCAGGGGCCAGTGGTGTTTGAGGCCATCCCAACTGTTGAGCATACAAGAGACACAGGCATCATTCCAGGTACTATAATAAAACATTTCCCTCTCTGAACCTCTGGGAGTCAAAGAAGCTTGAATTACTTTTTTTTTTAAGTGATGTGACAATGTCTATCATAGTGATGAGGTGTTCTTCTTGGAGGCAAGGAAAAGAAGGATCCTATTTTATAAGACAGTCTGTTAGTATGATGAAAATGAGTCCATTATTATTCAAAGTTATTCTGAAAGCTGTCTATGGATCCCTGTGATGTTAGGTTTGTGATCTCTCTTCTCCTTCCCTCCTGCTCTTCCCACTGTCTATTTGTGTCCCTGTGACCTCTTGGGTATGTTTATCCCTCTCTTCTGCCCAAATTTCCCTTCTACTATCTTCTATAAAGATGGCTTATTATTTATAAATGTCTTTAGTCTCTGTTTACCACTGAAAGTTTGCACATTTCGCCTTCAATTTTAAAGGATGCTATTTTGAAACAGAGAGGTTTTTTTCTGACTTAAATGTCAGACCTACCCAAAGTTCAGCAATATGCTTATAAATAACTGGTCTAAAATATCAGTTTTAAGAAGCACTGCAGCTTTTTAATCAAACTCCACAAAGACATAAAAGTCTTAATTAAGTCTGAAACTCCACTCTCCACACATCCACTCACCACAGGCTTCCTCTTTGACTGTTGAACAGACCCAGTGAAACAGCTAATTAGCAAAAGGACAGTAGTATAGCACAGGCCAAAGCAAGAAGAATCACTCCAGTCGGAGTTCAGTGGGTCCTGGGGGCCGGGAGCCTAGCTGCACACAGCGCCATCTCATGAAGATGTCTGGGTCAGGCACTTGCCTGTCTATCAACTTCATTCTACTAAGTGGCACTACTTCCAGCAGAATAGGAACTTCTCCTGTGTAGTGTGTGATTTCTGAAGGTATGTCTAAAACTGCCAAGTAGACATGTAAGTAGGGAACACAATGCCTAACAAGATAAAGGTAGAATCAGCTTCTAGAGCCACTGTCTGTCACCTCTTTCCCAGCCCCTCCCCTTCCTCTAGCAATCACTTCCAGAGTCTTCTGTGATGATTTGAATAAGATGCACAGACATAATGTTTGGACACTTGGTTCACATTTGGTTGTGCTGTGTAGGGGAGACTTAGGAGGTGTGGCCATCTTCTTTCTTTATTCTGTCATTTGACCAAATGGCTCCAAGGTCACAGAAAATTGAGATAATGTGGTTAGGAAATTCCACTCATTCTCCTGGGCCACAGGCAATCCACAATGCTTGTTTTCTTCCATATTTCTTCAGAGCTTTATAAATCACCATTGTCTAGTCAATAATAATTGGGAGAGAGCATTCAGAGAAAGCTGCTTACTCAGGTCTCAGGAAAGTGCCCCACAGGTACAGCCTTTCCTGTTGGCAGAAGAATGCAGGTGATGTAGAAGGGTACTCATGACATCCTGACAACCAACCAACCATGAAGCCAAGGTCCAGGGGACAGGGTGACTTGCAGTTTTATGGTATTATCTTTGTCAGTGTGGGAGTGGAAAGGCACCCTGGACTCGAAGGCACAGCTGACTTAATACGGGCTTGGTATGCTAAGCGGAGGACTGTCAGGACAGGGCAGACATGAATTTGTGTTTATGGAGAATCTCCAGGAGATTCTTGGGGAAGATAGGGTTTTGTAAAATAATGAGCTTCTTGTAACGTGTCCAGCATGGGTAGCTTACAGCTGGAGTCACAGAGCTGATGTCCGACCCAGCGATGCCTTATAAGGTCTAAAGCGAAGCTCGAACCGGCCTCTGCACACACTCCTTCTCAAGTGGCAAGCGTGGAAAATTGTGTGTTCAAAGTCTGAGTGGGGATTTCTGCCTCTAAGTACCTTGTACTTAGGTACAGTACAGAGCAAGTCCTGAGAGTCGGTTCTGTTATTTTTTGTTATGGATAAGTTTATGAATCAGAAATCTGAGATTTATGTTGAGCTCTACTCAACAGGCAGATATGGAGAGAAAAAGATTTTCAGGACTGAGAAGTGCAGATGAATGCACGTCTCTGACCTCAAGGGGTAAGCAAGCATTTCTGATCTCTGTGCACACCAGGCATACACATGGTACACATATATTTGTGTGAGCAAAATGCGCATACAATGAAAATGTTAATTACTTATGTCTGGTGACTGAGGATGTGGCCGAAAGGGAGACTACTTGTGAACATTAAGTCAGTCTTTGGTCAGCTTGCTGTACCTTGGGATGATGTAACCAGCCAGGGCTGCAGGGAAGGAGAAGAGACCCCAGAGAAGACATTTCCTCTAGAGAACATGGAGAAGTAATAGAATGTATTCTGTTGCCAAGAAGCTGACGGAATATAACCTGGAGCTAGAAAGTTCTCTGAAATATTAGCAGGGACAGAAGGAAGTAGAAAGATGAGACACAGTGAGACCTCACAACGGAATTGAGAAGACTTCACAGGGCCCTGAGGCACATGGCTGCCAGAGTGAGAGGGTATCTTCCTTCAGGGAACTCAGGCATCCTGAACCTGCCAAACCATCGTGTGCTGTTACATTGTAACGGAGTCCCTTGTGGGTCTTACATGAACCCAGACTTGGCTGCCTGTTTGGTCTAAGAACCAGGTTATACTTGCTGGGATAAGTACTTCTGTGATAAAAAAAAAAAAAAAAAAAAAAAGAAAAAAGAAAAAGAAACATTGTTATAAGAAAGTTTGAGACTGAACCTCCGTGGTCCACTAGAGACAGTTAAAACCAGTGTTTGTGGAGTGTGAACCAGAGTAGTTAAATCATGCTCTGGAGTTCAGGGGTCCTTCACAGGGGACACTCTGGAACATTTGTCTACATGGAGAGAGATCCCTAACCAACGCCTGACTTAACTGGATTCTTCTCCTTCTCAAAATTGAGCGTCTAATAATAAAACAAAAAGCTGACTATACAGTGAACCAAGATTTATTGTTTGGCCAGAGAAACCGAGAAGCCTGGAGAATAACTCACAGGTCAACATTCCATGAGAACAAAGGAAGAGAGTCCTTTGAAGTGTAAGAGGAGAAAGCAGAAAATTCTTGCTAATGTTTTGAGATTCATGACTATTTAGGGAAAGGATAAGATCTACCCTGGAGATGAGGCCCTAACTTCACAGAATCCTTACACACTTACATGTTTTCAGCCTGGGTTAGAAGTACACCTAGCCAGAATGGTACTAGTATGTGTGTGTGTGTGTGTGTGTGTGTATGTGTGTGTGTGTGTATGTATGTGTGTTTGTATGTAGGGTGGAGTGTTGGGGTGACATTATTAGGGCACAGATCACAGCAATGTGGTAATTAGCCCCGGGCAGTTGGGGGGGAATGTCAGAGCAGGTGAAAAAAACCCAAAACACTCCTTTATGACTCATCAAGCTGCCTGCCTCTCTGAGTTTTTCCTGGCCTCACAGAAGTAGTAGAGCTCCCTGGTGTCTATGTGGCTGCCTAGATGAACCGCTTGTCTGAAAAAGAACAATGGTTAGCAGAAACGACTGCCTCTCGGGGTCTGAGAAGATACACACCCAGTGACAAATCGATGGGCTGATATCCTGTCTGGGGACTGGGGTGGGGACCTCACACTCCCCTGATTACCCTGCAAGTCCTGTTCCCTCCAGCAGCATGACTATGACAGAAGTATTATGGAAGGTGGGGGAATCTCCAGGAGCCTCCTCTGCTTTTTAGGTGGAGTTGGGCACCATTAGCAGTGCTTTTCACTGAGCTATGAGGTTTCCTGCTAGTCATCATAGACTCAGCTTGCAATTTGCTGCTCCAAGACCAGGAGCAACCACTGTTGGCTAATACCTGGTCTGAATTGTCACTGAGAATGAATGAGCAACTGACAACAGGAAAAGATGGCTTCCACTGCTCCTGTCCCTCTCCCGCCCTGGGCCAGTCCCAGGTAGAACTTGGAGGAAAGCTACAGGCATGATTAAAGGATTGAAAGCAGCCAGCAACCAGGCTGGCACAGGCACAGAGTAGAAGACCCAGGCTCGTATCTTCTTGACTCTCATCCTGCTTCTGGGTGACCATAGGTAGGGCTATAAAGCCAATAAGCCTGTGATATGGCATGAGACCAGTTCTAGGGTCATCTCAGATGAGATTCAGAGTCTGCAGGCTTAGCCCCTTGGGGGTTCTGTCTGCACTGTGGTAACATCCTGGCTCACTCCGGTATGACTTAGAAATCCAGTGTTGACCTCTGACCTAGACTTGCTGCCAAGTGGGCATGAGATTGGTGGCATGGGACAGAAGCCCCAATAGCTCCTGTCCATCTGACCCAGCAGGACTCCTGTGTGAGAGAGGCAGGTATCTAAGGTGCATCTGTCCTGAGCTGTCCACATTTGTCCCCTGATGGCTGGGCCCTGATTTCAGGGCTAATTACAAGAGGCTTCAATGTGTTTGTTGGTTGCTACTTTTGCTGTACAAATCCAGAGGAGTGAGCAGCTTCCGGCCCCACCACTCATTCCTTCGCCATGTGGCTCCAGCAGTGTGAGGGGGTGGAGGTGCCCTGTGGCACCAGTGTGAGCAGAGCTGCACAGTCTGAGAGGCCGATGTGAGAATGTCGCTTGTTTTAAGGACGAGGGGACTTGTCGGCCAGTCATTGTGAGAGCTCTCAATTTGCTGCTTTTCCTTCCTCATTAAGTGGAATTAAGTTTCTTTGAACAAAACTTCGAAGAGTCTAGACATACTTGGTTTTTGTGAAGATACGAATTAAATTTTTATTAATTCTTTGATAATTTTGCAGAATGTGTTTTGAGCATATTCATCCTGCCTACCCCAGTTCCTCACTAGCTTCCACCAGCTTCCCTACCCACCCAGCTTCCCTACCCACCCAGCTTCCCTACCCACCCAGCTTTCCCCTACCCACCCAGCTTCTTGTCTGTCCCCTTTATCTGTTTTCAGCACTACTGAGTCCAATTTGCGCTGCCCTGTATTTTTGGATGTGTGGTCACAGTCTTAAAGAGAACTGATTCTCTCTGCCCGCAGCTATCAGATGCCAAAAAGCTCTTTGTCACCTAGGTGCCCACCTCCCCTCCCTCTACATGCTGGGCTTTTGTGTGGCTTGGTCTTACTCAGGTTTTATTCATGAACTCACAACTGCTGTGAGTTCACATCGTGCAGCTGCCCTAGTGTGTCTGAAAGATACTATTGCCCACCACTTCTGACTCTGATGCTCTTTCTGCCCCACTTCTACAATGATGCCTGAGCCTTGGGAGGAGAGGATATGATATAGTGTCTCATTTACGACTGAGCACTCTGCAATCTTGACACCTTGGTTAGCTGTGAGTCTCTGTGTTAATGGCCATCTACTGCAAATAGAAGTAGCTCTGATGATGGTTGAGAGATGAACTGAACTATGGGTAAGATAAAGATTAAGTCATTGGGAATTAGTTTAATACTATGGCCAGTCAGAGAAATAATATAGTATGGTCTCCACTTGTATCTATGGCCTATGTAGCCATATCTCCAATAAACATGAAGAAGTACAGGACTGCAGAGATGACTCAGTAATTAAGAGAGCATACTGCTTTCCAGAGGACCCAGGTTCAGTTCCCAGCACCCACATCAGGTGGCTCACCATTGCCTATCACTCCAGCTTCAGTGGATCCAGCATCTCCACAGACACACACATGCATAAATCAAAAATAACAAAAATGAGATCTCTTTTCAAATGTACAGTACACTTTCGGAGGTTTTGCCTGATAATTTATAGAACATAGCACAGAGGACAGTATGTGATTCTAGTAAACTGTGGTTCTGCTCCCACAGATGAATGATCCAACTCTGGTCCCCTAAGCCACACCACAGGTTGTTACTTAAGTTGACTTTACAAAAGTTCTTTGACATATTTAGGCTTTTAACTACAATAAAGAAAGATATCAACCCCTTCACAGGGATCTCTTGAGGAGTGCTCAAGCAACTAGAAAGGGTGATGGATGCACACTTTCCTTTGATTGCTTTAAAAATAGCTATTTATACCAAGTCTGATTCTTTTGAGATGATGTAGAAGGAAAGACGCCTATGCAAACTAAGCATGTAACTCTTAAAACTGCTTTCCAACAAACAGGGGCTGGTTTCCCACTGCAGACCAGCAGCAGACAGTCAGCATTGGGAGACAGTGTTGGTGCTGATGTGGATTCAGACTAGGAAGATTACACCAAAGCTCTGGTGGAGGAAAGCTGACTGTATACCAATGACAGACAGAAGGCTGTGGCTCTCAAGGACAAACATCCTGTCCTGTTGCCATCAGTCTCCTCAAGAAAAATTTTTTGAAAAAAAAAACCTTTACCAAACTTTCTTTCCCAATCATCATGCTCACTGGGGATAACAAGAATGTCCACCATCGTCTATCAGACCTGGGCTCACTCAATCATCTTTTTATTAAGCTTTAACTGTGTCTCTGGAGCTGGACTAGACATGGGGTTTCAAAGGCACTAGCAAGTTGTGGTCTTGTATGTCTGAGTATCACCATTGGCTATGTAAAGCCAACATAGCAGGGAGAGAACTTAAGCCAAGGTCATGGTTCTGGAGGGGCCAACCTCACCTGCATACTTGGTGTTGGGAATAGTCAGTGCAAAAGGAATACAATTTAGGGAAAGTATTCTTAAAGTTGAAAAGTATGTGTGTGTGTGTACACATACACACATGCTGCAAACGCCACAGCTTGCAGATGTGGGTTGGAGAACACCTAGCTGTAGAGAGTTGGTTCTCCCCATCCACCTTGCTGGAGCAGGGTCTCTCTTCTTGTTTCTGCCTCTCTGAGTTTTCCATCACTGCAGATTACTGGCTTACAGATTTCTGAAAGAGTTCCCTGTCTCTGCCTTTCATCTTTCCACAGGGTATGTTGATGCTCACACTAAATGCAACTTTTTATGGGTTCTGGAGATTAAACTTGGGATGTTGGGCTTGTTTGGCAAGTGTTCTCATCCATGAAACCTTCTTCCAGGACCATATTTTAGGGCTATTTTCAGTCTGCAGTTGATTAAATCCAAGGGGTAAGATACAGAGAGCTGACTGTAGTTACAATGACCTGCATGCCCATCAACAATGCAGGAGAATGCCATTCTTTTTGTCTTACATACCATTCTCAGGGGCAGTGATCCAAGTAGGTTTGCCGTTGTTTGGGTGGTTTTTAGAGAGGGGGTGGGGTAGAATCTTGGGGGTTTCTTTTCCAGTTCTCTGGTGGCTTGTGAGCTGGGCTACTTTTCCCATGTTTTTTTCAGGTAACTTCTTCAAGCAAGAGGCTATTCAAGCTTTGTTTTGCTCGGATAGTGAGTTTCATAACCCTGCCCCAGTACTGATCTATGGAAATACTTGTATCTGCATCCTGTAAGACATCCTTGGATATTGCAAACAGTCCATGTTTGTGGCTGATCTTTTACTGTTGCTGGTCACGTTGCTGAGGGAGTCTAGAACATGGACACAGTGTTGCTGATGAGAGTCTCAGAACATGGACACAGTTTGCTGATGAGAGTCTTCAGAACATGGACACAGTGTGGCAGGGAGTCTGAGAACATGGACACAGTGTTGCTGATGAGAGTCTTGTCTTGAGAACATGGACACAGTGTTACTTGCTGATCTTGCCTTTTTGTTTAACATTTTCCTTTTTTATCATTGAATGAAATATTCTTTTTATCTGAGTTTAGGAAAACACTTTCCTTTCTTATTTTCCTTGAGCTTTGTCATATTTATAAACATATACTCATACACACAAAAAGAGAGAAAGAGAGAGAGGCAGATGAGACACAGAGAGACAATCAGAGAGGCAGAAAGACAGAGACAAAGACAGAGAAAGAGAAGAGAGAGAGAGAGGAGAGAGAGGGCAGACAGGCAGGCTGACAGAGACAGGACAGAAAAGAGAGAGAGAGATTGTCATTTCACTTCATCCCCAGAAGATAAGATTGGTTTAGGTGTCATTAGCACAAAACTTACACAGGAGACAATGATCAGAGTGATCTACTTTTCACAAACGCTGCTGCTCTCCAGGGGGTGATGTGCTTCACTGGTGGTTTTGTTTGGTTGATTTTTTTGTTTGTCTTTTGTTTTGTTTTGTTTTTTGTCTCGAATTCTCTAATAGTTTCCTGGGTGGTGGTCTCACTCATCTTTGTCAGTGATTCCTAGGTATCTTGAGGGCAGTGATGTCAGTATGATTGTTTTATCCTATGACTTTCGTTTTTCTGTTGCTCCCATTCTGTTAGTTTTTGTGTTAATTAGCAGAAGGCTGCACAATGTGCACCACCCTTTCATTGGCTTCTCATTTTACTGATCTGTATTTGAATAGGTTTTCTTTTTAAATGGTTTTACAAACTTGCTTTTCATTATGGTGAAGGTAAAATCTGGGTATTTCCTCTGTGTTCTTGGGACTCAGGTCAGTGCTAAGCAAATGTAGACTCAATTACCAGTTCACTTGTTGACTGAGGGTACATGAGAGGATTGAATGTCATAGACGTGGGTCTTCTCTAGAGTCACAACAGTGGAAGCAGCGACCAGTCCTCTCCTCTCAGGTTGGATGGTGCACTTGCCTGCAAAGTGTCTTCTTCATTTCAAATCCTGCTGAAAGTCACTGAACTAATGCAGAATTCAGAATGCATACAGGAAGCAGGAAGAGGGCTGCTAGAGCAGCAGGCTCAGCAGCCTCACAGTGGGAGATAGGTGGGCCGAAAGTGACACAGGGACATTGTCAGCTAAAGTTTTGTAATGAGTGAAATTTCACTTTCTAGACAATTTTACATTGTATTCCAGACATTTAGAAATATAAATAAAACTTTATTGGCTAGGAGTCCTACCCAAAGCTATCATAAAATGAAAGATCCGTATTGCTCTGCTACCATCTTTCTCAGATGTCTCATAGGAACATGGAATGATTGATATTTGACCTTAAGACGTAAAACAAGAGGTTAAGATAGAAAGAAATTCATGGGACATTAAACATACACACACACACACACACACACACACACACACACACATTAGTTCCCTCAGGTCTCAAGTAAACACCTTTGTAGTGCCTTTTTTATTAATGCATTATCTTTAGAAAGCGCTCTGGGTTTGTCAGAATTGAAATAAGATTCATTTAATCAGCGATCGGAGTTCATCTGTTAAATTGCAGCACTTTGCTCTCCATTTGTGAAATAATCTTCAGACTAATGAAGTAAGGTCAATTGCATGCAGTTTTATTCTAGCCAAATTGCTGTTAATTGCATCAAAGGCTTTGGTAAGGTCAATAAATGTTGGCTTTTTATATCCTCTCTTGAAAGTGGCAGAAAATAATCGTCTTTTCTCTGTAATGCATTCAGGCCTGGGGCAGTGCGGAGCAGGAGGCCATTAGATTTGCATTACCTGATCGGAAAGTGTTCCATTTTCAAAGAATTAGAGGAAAGACCTGAATTATCCAGTGGCTCCAGTAGGGACACCTTATCCTAAGTTCTCCTTTGTCATTCCACAGCAATGGCACCAGTGGAGACACATCCCATGTCCTACCCCACCCCCCACCCTTCACTCCCACCCTACCCCACCCCCACCCCCACAGATACCTGCATCTTCTGAACAGTTCTAGGTAGGTGGCGGACTTGGACTTTCATTTTCATGAGCATCTGATGAAGGGGGCCAGAGCTTTCTTTCCTCTTATTTAATTTTCCTTGCCTTGTCACATCTTTGAACAGCTCGGGGCCTGGCATCCTTACTAGGGATAGTGAGGGACTAAGAAGAGACAGACACATGAACACAGAAACAGAAAAGCTGGGACCAGATGGGCTATGCTTGCTCTGATGGGAAGCCTCAACACTCCAGAAGCATGCTTATTATTCACAGCTACACAAGGAAGTAGGGTTATTGTACACAGTTGAACAAGGGGGTGGGGCTTGCCGATTTGAGTAGGAGCAGTCTCTGTAGGGGTCGATCTTCAGACTACAAATGGGAAGAAAGCCAGGAGGTGGCATTTCGTGGCTGCAAGTCAGTCATTGCCACTAAGTTGGGGATTAGAAATGTGCAGGAAAGCCTGTGTTCCTGCTTGTCATGGGGCAAGTGGGCTTGAACTCCATTGAGAACAGCAACCTAGAGAAAACCAGGCCTGACATGTGCTTGCTTCTCTCTTTCTGTGCTTGCTAATATCCTGGTCTCCTATACATATTCAATGCCCCCTCACTGTGTCTCATTCTTTGTAGCACCTTTGAAATCCTACCTGTAAGGCCAGGCCGTTTGTTTCCTACCAGTGAACATGCTGAAGAGGGAGAAGGCGCTAAATGTTCGCCTCATCTTTCAGCCCTCAGAGCATACCTGGCATGGAGTGCCCTCGGGATCATTGGTGAGGAAGTAGGTGCCTTATGAGTGGAAATAGATGGTGAGTGCTGGGTTCTGTGTGCCAAGGTCTAATGGGGACTTCTTAAACACAGGGGCCATCTTCTAATCCACTGACACTCAAGTAAGACACAGTGCACATGGCACCTTTCATTATGAAGGCATCAATGTGTCCCATACTCATACAAGTCATGAGAAATTTTTTTGGAAGCAAGCACAATGGTTCCTATGTAAACCCTACCATGTGGTTCTCAGTTGTGCTAATTGACGTAACATCTGGGGAACACTGTTTTTTTTTTAGAACCTGTCTTATGGAAGAGTGAGCTTAGAGACATTAAATCCCACATACAGTGAATGACAGAGACTATATTTGACTCTAGGGAACCTGCTGCTGGAACTGCATTCCTAACCTTGGTGTTGACAGGTATACACACTTAAAGGTATCAGTTACCTATTGTCAGAAGACATATGATAGGTAAGATGTGATTGGTCAAGGGCACCTGACTGAGGACTGTGCATATGAATGGAGCTGGTGACTAGAATGGAGCGGTTCTGTGTAGGCAGACAACAGGATGCTTTGATTAGGTGGGCAAAAGTGATGCAGCAGCTGCCTACAGCCCAGCTGCTTGCAGAGGAAAGCTTACATTGCTGCTTAGCTTTGAGATGTGAGACTTTCCATCTCCTCTTGGCTTGCTTTACTGTGCCAGTGACAATCCTTCAAGTGTAAGGACTGAAACTGGCATTCATCTCTTCTCAGGTTGCCATTTAGTTGTTGGAAGCCCAGGCTTTGCTAACTCAGTCTCAAAACATCTTCTGGGTGCTGGGTACCACTGTGCAGTGCAATTTGGGAACAACTACCCACCAGCTTCTTGGGAAATACCTTTCCATGCCCCTGGTCTGCCCTCATCTCCAGGTTCCTTCTTTGATCCCACCCATAAGTGGCTTCTCTTACCCTTTCATTTTATAGCATAAGTTGCAGGCTAAGTGTCACCCCTGAAGAACCCAAACCAGCTCAAGGTGATCAGTCTTTCAAAGATACAAACACCAGACTAGACGAGGCCTAGCCAGAGTGGTGGATGTGCTGTTGGCACCTCTGAAAAGGCCTTGATCTCCTTCTTTTTAGCAAGTATCTTTATGTCACATCTGTAGGCTCTATTCTATATAAAAGGCCTAAAAGCACAGCAGAGGGTAAATGCCTTGTTTTAAGTTGGCCAGGCATGTCTATGCGCTATTCGCTAAGATCTGGCATGTGTGATGTATAATTGTGTCTCACGGGAAAAACAAACAACAAAATAACCCACTCAGTGATATGGTATAAATAAGTTAGGAGACTTCAGAATAACAGGAACAGCTTAATCCCCCTCCTTTCATGGCTAACTCTCCTGAACAAGAACAAATGGGTGCTTGGTTGCCCGACTGTGATGCCCCACAGCCTGACCTATGAGGTCTAAATTGTTGCTTGGTTATTAAACCAGGTTTCTAGGACACATGGCTTGTCTGGGCACAATGGAGGAGCAAGTAGGTGATACTGGGTGTCTGCCTGCCTATATACCTGTGTCTTGTGATCCATGAGTGACAGAAAGGTCTCTTTCTTTCCAAAATCCCAAACAAAGAGAGCCAGGAATCATCTGCACAAACAGGACTGCTCCTGCTGACTGACAGAATGATGCAGCGGACTTCAGTGCACCCTTGCCATGGTCTGGAGAGACTGAATATCCAAAGGTTGCATGGTAGGGTGGATAGGGTGGTCAAACTCTTCCCTCTGTAGCCTTTAATTAGACTAGGAAGAGAGAAATAAGCCCGCCTCTACAGCAACGGGTGCTTCAATTGATCTGAGAACACCCTTCAAGGGTGTTGATGATTGAGTGAAGCTGGGGCAAGCCAGAATCAAAGATACCGACTTGAGCTGTGCTCAGGGTAAGCTCCAGCAGAGACTGAGGCTCAGGGCTTGCCCCAGCAGAAGCTGAGGATTGCTTTCAAGTCCTTATTAGATTGAAATCTTCAGGTAGAATAGGTTCAAGTAGCCTGGACTTTGAAGGAAGGCTGGCTGCTCCCTGGTTGTGAGTGAGTGAGAAGGTGTCTTGCAGAGCAATTTGAAGCACCTGCCCTTGTGCTTCCGAAAGGATTATCGGGTTGCCTTACTGGCAACAGGATCATAGAGCATTGGGTTTTCTGAAAGGAAGGCAAAATCACATGGTTGATCACTTCCCCGTTGTAGTGTTCAACATGGGATGATGGTGGGGTTAGGTGCTGATTCCCTGCCTCCCCTGCTGTCATTTGTCTCTCCCTGCTGGAAGTATTGACCTTGTTGATTTATCTATTGGGATATGGAACAAAGATACTACAGTTTAAAAATATGTTTCAGGAGAATCACAGAAGGAACCACCACGAATGCATTAGTATATATAGTCAAATTCTAATGTGCAACCAGAAGCCAAGGAGACAGCTAAACCTAGAAAGGGCAGCCACCAGCATAGCAGAGAGAGCCTCAGAAGTTGGTCTGTGCTAGCGCAGGTTCTACGAAACAACTGGTATACCTGGGTCCCCATCACCCTAGGATGGATCTTGAAAGTTTGTGCTTCCCCACTGTCAGCCCTGCTGTCTGCTGACGACAAGAGTCAAGCTGGAAGTGTCCAGGTTTCATCCTGAGACTTGTTCCTTTCCTATCACCCTCAGGATCCCCTGGAGCTGGTCTTAGGGATGGAGTAGCCTCTTCTACCCTGTCATTCATACCCCACTGCTGTGAACAATTGCCTAGCACTCAAGCTTCTGCCTCCCAACCCTGCTTCCCATCCCCATCCCCTCCTCATGTTTCTCTGAAACTTTTGCTTACTTCTTCATTTTTACCTCCTCCACATTCTTCTTTCATTCTGAGTGTGGGCAGAACGGAAGGGGGAGGAATGTTAATGTGATGAATTAACATGACCATAGTCAAAGTTATCTGTGTAAAGGGGTGGAGCTTAGAGCCCCGCCTAAGGAGCAGTGCCCTGGACATGGTGCCTCCTCTTCCCAATTTCCTCTTCTCATTTTTCTTTAAGGTCTAGGCTTCAGGAAAATGTAAAAATAACCCTTTAACTTGGTTTCACTATTTTTATTAAGTTAATTCTTGCTGATGCAGATCTGCATTGATTATATAAAAAGAGGCCTTCCGCTGACTCTTTTTCTCTCAGAGGTCTCACAGGGCAAGCGGTCACCCTGCTCTGCTTACATGTCAGTGGCTTCTTCCTCTTGAGATGCTCAACATACAAGAAGAAACAATTTCTGTTAAGTCTGAACCCATCAGGAACTTTGAAGGAAATTAGATGCTTTTTAACTCATTTATTTGTTCATTCATTTCATCCAATTAAATTCATTCATTTTTCTTGTGGCAAAACACACATAATACAGAATACAACAAGTTAGCTACTTTCGAATGGTTTCACAAACAAAAAAAATATTATATATAGAATGCTGTGGCCATCTCACCCTTCTTCCCAGGAGCTTCCCATCAACCTTACCGGCAACTGTCACCAGTCCCTGACATAGATACCCAGCACTTGAGCCTCTCTATATTGACCTCCCAAGACCTCCCAGTGCACAGTCTCCTACAGTGTCTGACCTTCATGTCTGGCTTACTTCATGTGGTCCATGTTTCTGAGGTATATCCATGCCATTGTGCAGGCCAGGATTCTTCCTTTCTTAGGGCAAAAGTCTTCATTTTAACCGATGGACTTATTTATAAACACTCTTGAAGCTAGCCTATCTGTTCATGGACTCAAGGCTTTCAGAAATTTGACTAACTCCAGGGGTAGGGTGGGGTGGGGGTTTCTGATGAGGCAGGAACAAAAACAACTGGCTTTGAACCAGACAGCCTCCAGCTGGCATCCTGACTCCAGAACTAACACTGAGCTGACCTTGGGGAAGACACTTGACCTCTTTAGTTTCATTCTTACAAAACTCATACAGCACTTTTAAAAACAGTATATTAGTCTCACCCTTTAGACCAAAGGATTAGTTGGCAAGTAAGGAGGCTAGCTGTGAAGGATTTACTAGGATAACAATAATAGTCATGTTGTCTGAGAGACAAAGTTATGTCTCGGTGTTTGTTTATGTATATGTGTATGTATGTATATTTGTGTGTGTACATGCACTTAAGTGTATGTATGTATGTATTATGTATATGTGCACATATGTACATGTATTTATGTGTTTATATGTGTATATCTGTATATACCTATGTATTTATACATATGTGTGCATATGTGTATATGTATATGCTTAATTCTATGTGTGTGTTTGTATTGTGTATGTATGTTGTTTTATAGTGCATTTGTTAATTATGTGTGTGTGTGCTATATATAATATTATATTTGCATATGAGAAGGTTGGAAGACAATATCAGGGGTCATTCAGCCATCCACTTTGTTTTTGAAACAGGGTCTATAAGGCCTAGAACTCACTGATTAGGCCAGGCTGACTGGGGAGCCAACCCCTCAGCATCTTTTTATCTTAACTTCCCAACCCTTGGATTACAAGTGTGTGCTACCTTGGCAAGTAAAAAGAGGAAAGAAAACCATGGGTTCTGGGGATGCAAACACAGCTCATGCCTGCAAGGCAAGCAGTTTATACCCTGGGCTATCAACCCATCCCATCCCCAAAGTTGTATCTTCCTGTCTCTTTCCCTGTAAAAGTTGGTGGCTTCCTAGAGAAGATACAGACCTTGAGAAGCAGGATAAACCTTGTGGAGAACAGTTTGCTTTTGTCTGCCCAAGGTACCAGAATAAGGAGTTCCCACCCTTGTTTTTCAAGGCCTTCATGTACCTCTTGTCAACCTACTCACTTGGACAGAAGTGCATATTGTACTTGTGAACAAAAGGCCCATCTTCATCTTCCAGAAGGGAAAGATGAGGAAAGAAAGCTTTCTTAGAGTGTTAGGAGTGGAAGGAAGGCCACTCTGGGTGGAGGCCAAGAAATGATTTTCTGAGAAGACGTGCACGGGAACATTGGTGTGAAACTCACAAGGGTGATTTATGAATAGTGCATCGATGTTTTAAGTAGATGTGGGAAAGTTCTAGAACATATAGGTGGCACTACATGTGGAGCATTCTCAGGACGGAAAATACATTGGTCTGGCTACAGAGTGTGAACGGGCAGGGTGGATGGACGTGAAGATTTATGTAGGTCATGGGAAGGCACAGGAGTTAAGGACTTTTGGACTGACCAGTGTGCCGTGTGAATCTTGTCGGGGAACCGATGTGTGTGCTCCCTAAAGTTCACTAAAGCCCTGGCCTCAAGGCAGGTGTTTGGAAGAGTGTTTTAGGGATAATTAGGGTAGCATGAGTTCACCCCATGCTAATATTGTGGCCTTCTAAGAAGAGGAGACACTCGACCTTGTCTCCATTTCCTTCTGTAGCACAAGGACCATCCAAACACTCAAGGTGTGGTCAAGATAAAGTACCATCCACACCCTCATGGATCCCTCATCAGGGTCAGAACTTGCCAGAACTTTGATCTTGAAACATAGCTGTTGCTGTTTTAAAATGCTTGGTCAGTGGGAGTCTGCTCTGGCACCCTGGGCAGACAAAAGCAAAACTGTCGTCACAGGACCTAGCCTGCTTCTCAAGGCCTGCATCTTCTCTAGGACTGCCACTAACGTTTACAGCAAAGACTGCTTTTTAATCTATGGATCCTGAAAATGAGGAAGAACATTCTCACTCAAGAGCAAAGCTATGTCTAACTTGCCCACCTCAAGGAGCTAGCCAGGCCAGGCTCAGGTCTGGTGAGGTTGGCATAGACCATATCCCCACCCTTGACATTTCTGGTCAACCAGCCTTTGCAGGACCTGCTTGCGGTATTGAACCTTTGCCTATGCACTAAGCATCATTGTTGTTCAGCAGATACTTTCAGCAACCCACCAGCATTGGGTAATTGGAGATTGTCATATGCCATTGAGGGGCCACTGAACCATGAGTCTGAGAAGACGGTGGCCATTACCGTGGCTGAGCGTAATTGTGTTGAAAAAGCTGAGGCTACTGCTGCTGGGTTTACTTTAAAAATGCTTTTCACAAGAATACTCCAGCCTGTGAGGAAGCACTAACAATAGAACCCCAGGTTACACACCTCTTCCACACCACTGTGCTGATATGACCATTCTTGTGATTTAGTAAGAGCCTCAGGCTGGGGAGGTGGCTCAATGGGTAAGAGTCCTTTCTCTGCAAGTATGAGGACTTGACTTCAAATCCCAGGACCCACATGAAAAGTGGTCATGGCTACACATAACTGTGAACCCAACATGGCAGACGTAAGAAGCAGATCTTCTGCCAGCCTGCCAAAGAGGCAAGTTTCAGATTGAATGAGAATTACTGTGCAACAAGACAGACAGCAGCAGCAGAAGATATAAGGACATCCTACGCTGCTCTCCACATGTGCACCTATGGACTGCATCCACATGTTCATGTGCACACACATATGATATAGACACTTATGGATCATAATATGTGTAAAAGTGAAAAGGATTACATTTCTCAATTGATGGAAACTAACTCCTTACAGGATGTCACAGCCCTGCTCATACTGCAGAGCAATGCCCATGAATATGTAAACCTAATAAGGAATACATCCCTACATGTCCTAGAGAAGAAATTTAGATGCAGCTCTTCATGTGCACAGTGACCCTCCCGGTTAATTTACTTGCAGTTGGTAGTTATGGATACGTGCACTGCACTGCCAGAGCAGTGCTGTTACCCACTAGTCCATAAAGCTAATCTCTCTGGTTGATAGTTTGCAGCTTGAGTCTTATTAAGCGGGACTCCTAGCCATGCTTGACTGTAATCTTCTGCATTCATTTGCTGTAATTTGGCTCCTGACTAGAGGATATTTTCTCCCTTATTATACGGTGGCATTTCCTAGCATTCCACTTTGGAAAATGGCAGTGATCTTGTAGAGCCCATTTCAGAGAGGAGGTTGTCTTATTCTTAGACACGTACAGCAAATATTGCGATACTAGATGGCAGAGACAACTAGCAGTGGCTGACTGTACGTTGCACACTTGGAGTTCCAAGGGAAGAGATTCACATCCACATTTCTTAATATGAGAAACTGAGGCCAGGAAGGAAAAGTGTGATTCAGTCAGTCACTGTCCTGAGATGAAAATTCAAGCTTGCAGTCTCCTTCTTCTTGCTATTCAGTGTAACTCCTCAGACATGTGGTCATTACGTACAGAGCAGACAGGGCACAAGTGTGAGACCCCAGGTGAGTCAGAGCTGACCTCAGCTCTATAACAGGTTGGATGGAAAGTGGAAACAGTCTGAATTCCCAGTTGGAATCACGGGACCAGTTTTCCTTTAATTGCCATGATGACTTTAAATAATCTTCTGTTAGTATATAGAAACACCAAAAAGCTCTGGATGAGGGAAGACACTATGTCTTGTTTACTCTTTCATCCCCAAGACCCAGAAAAATGGCAACACAATGAAAACATTTTTGATTGAGAACACACCACTGTTTGGGGTTTAACATATCATAGTCTACCTATTGCAGAAACCTGCAGTCCATTGTGTTCTGTATGTAAAAGCAGCAATGTGGAATAAGCCTTGGATCATGTCAGGAGAAGTAAGGAAATCAAGGTAGCTGCATAAGAGCAGATGTTGGCAACCATCAGACCATAAGAAACACTATTAGATAAGTCATTTCATGCTCTATAGCAAATTACTGTATACTGAAAGTCATTAACAATAAAAAGAGAGCAAGAGAGAAGAAGCAAGCACTCTCCTCCGTTTGGATAGTGTAATTCCACAATGGTCTTGTGGTCTTGATAAAGAGCCCTCCCCAGTGTGCTGGTGACTGAGTTCTGTGTCCTCACATGGCAAAGAGTGGGTGAGAGGAAAAGAGAGGAAAGAGAAAGGCTGCCCTATCTCTTCTGATGGTGGTATTGGCTTGGTATTTATTTCTTGTTGCTATGGTAACCCTCCAATTAAAAGGAGTTTAGTGTCCTTAGAAGAAAGGTTTATTTGGTTCCTGTTTCAGCCCAGAGTCAGCTCTCTCTCTGTTGCAGTTAGGCCTGTGGTGAGGCAGAGCTATGGCAGAAAGGTGAGAGGAGCTGCTCACCTCACAGCAACTAGGACAGACCAAGAGCAAGGTTCCTGGGGCATGACTACTCTTCAAAGACATCCCCAGAATCTAGTCCTCCAACCATAGCTAAGGGCTAAGTCTTTAGCCCGTGGCCATATGCTCCCATCACCTGTGAACTCATCATTGGGTTCATCAATAGATGATGTTAGAGTCTTTGGAGGCCCAGTCCCCTTTCTAAGGTCTGTCAGTTGACACCAAGCTCTTGACACATGAGCCTCTGGGGACATTTTAGATTTAAATCCCATTCATGGGGTTCTGGCCTTGCACACTTGACTCCTCTTCAATGCCTACTTCTTGATACAGTGTCCATGGGTTAACTTTCAACACAGGAGGTTATGTGTTAGCCCAACATTCCAGCTCCAGGAGTTGCCCCTGCAGAATGTCACAGAGCCACGAACAACAAAATGCTGCTTAGAAAATGGCAACAACTTGACTTCTAGACTCCCACTTTAAGTCACCCCACCATGGAAGGAGAAGGATGCAAGTCTTGCGTTGAGGAATTGAGATCCTCTCACAAAACATAGCCGGCATCTTGAAAATTTACATTCATAACTGAACCCAACATAAAATTACCAAAATATACTCAAAACTAATAATGCGTATTTGGAGACATAAACCTCTTCATGGGTACATATTTAATATATTTTCATCTACTATACATACATACATACTACGACTATACATACATACATACATACTTACATACATACATACATACTTACCACACATACAATACATACATACATACTTACATACATACATACTACATACATCATACATAATTAAAGGGATCCCCGTTCTCGTAGAGCTAATGGTCAAGCACCACTACTGTACTGGGGCCATGTGCATATGTGTTCCACCATGAGGCCACCAGCGGTACACAATGCCATTTATGTTATTATCATTGTCAGAAATACGTAGTTTAAATAAGAATAGTCAAGTGGAGGCAATCAGATCAAGCCAGACTGTGTGACTTTACAAAGATAGCTGGCCTAGATTCGTAAGAGCAAAAGAGAAAACAGTGTCACATGCGTGAGCAGAAACTACCTACAAAGTGGTGAGACTGTGAAGGAATATAAAAGCAATAAACTAAACCTCATAATATCCTTTTATCTGTCTTGATAGATTCCTTGATTTAAAACAGAGACAACATTCCTCCTTGTCTATGGACACACCCCTCCTTGCTAGTGACACACCTGTGTCTATCTGGTATACAGAGCATGATGGTGGAGAGGGTGAGCCAGACACTCTTTATCAACCTAACAGCGCGTGTGATAAATAATGCATGAGGGTCAGGTAGACATGGAAGAGAAGGAGAAGGTGAATGATAGGAAATACATGTTGAAGTAGTGGGGTTAGTGCTTGTGGATCCTCTTTAAAAGACTGATTGTATTATTTACTTACGTGTGTGTGTGTGTGTGTGTGTGTGTTGGTAAGCATTTGAGCTAGACTACTTGGTTGAGTGCACGCCATACTTATACCCTCCTTGAAAGTTGGTCTCCACGTCCCCTACTAGTGCTAGTGCTCTAAGCCTCTGCTTGTCTTGCTGTTTCAGGGTTAGTCCCTGGCTGGAGCAGCAAGAAAGAATGCAGATGTCTCCCAAAGGCCTCTCTCTGTTTGGTGGTATCTGCTCTAAGCAGGTGCTTATGGTCTGTGGATGAAACAAGCATGCTGGATGTGGGTCTGTGGCCTTCTGCACTTCAAGTTGCTCACTTTTGAAGTGAAGGTCACTAAATGCTGTTATGCAACCTGCAGCATTCAGGGAAAGGTGTTAGCTAGGACTGGACTGTGTATCCAGGAAGCTGAGCAGGTACATCTGCTCTGACAGCAAAGGTTACTTACCCATGTCTAAGATTTTGCCCTGCTCTACTGGGTGGCCATCACCACAAAATGACAATAGCCAGAGATTGTTCTGCAAACCAGTGTGGGTTGATGCTTTTCATAAAACTTCTATTGTTTAATATCCATGTTCTGTGTGTGTAGTGTGCGTGGATGCACAGGGCATTTGTATATGTGTATATACACTTTTTTGGATATGTGTTTGCATGTGGAGGCCCAAGGTTGACGTCTAGAATCATTCTGGACCATTCTTGTGTGCTTGACGCAGGGTCATTCAATCAAACTCTTATTCACTGAGGCAGGGCCTCTCAATCAAACCCAGCACACCAATATGGCTAATTTATTAGCCAGCTTGTCTCAGGATCCCCCAACTCCGCCTCTAAGCTTGAGTTACAGTGGGCTGGCACTTTATGTGGATTTCTGAGGATCAAATTCTGATCCTCACACTTAAGTGCTGAGCCTCCTCCCCCAACTCAGAGGGCAAACTCACCAGCCGCCCACTTGGGTCATATTTTTCTTTTTCCTATGTGATTGACATCCTGAGTTTGAAGCTTCCCCTTAAAAACTTCCAATCTGCCAAACAAAGTCACCTGCTTCGGAATGTAAGGATACACTTGGTGATGAGGTGGCAAATGCACAAGTCAACTGGCTTGGGCTGCTACTGACATGGGAATATTTCTGGCAAGGTCCAGGGTGAGCAGTCAGAAAATTCCCATTCATTTCTGGCAGATGTTAGCTGGATAAAAGAGCAAATGGTAGGGACAGCATTGCCTCGATCTGGCTGGTCCCCTGCTTCTGAACATACAACCTGCACCCATAAAATCATCATTTCCCATCCCCCTCTTTGCATCTTTACAGGCTACTGTTTTCTTTAGAGCTCCAATTAACAAGCTTGTGTTTTAACTCAGGTGCTCCGTTAAAGCATCACTTAGCACCGAAATGTTCACCATGCATCACCCTGCAGGACATGTTCATTATTCTTGAGTGGAGAATGTAATGACTTTTAGTCAGTCTTGATATAAAGAAGTAAGCCCAGGCTATCAATAATCACCAGAGAAAATACAACAAAACTGCTTTCCTCCTGACATATTTATGATTCAGCAGCATTAAAAATGTGTGAGTGAATTCTTCAAAGCTGTGCCCATCTCTGCTATTCACGACTGGACTCTGTACCTAGCCTCCCTGGCTGTCACACTGACTACATCCTGTTCAACTCTAGCTTCCTGGGATGATGCGCCTTAGCTCACCTGTGTCCTTCCAGACAGGGGTCACTTGTCCGTGTTTTTCACAGTAAAGACCAGAAAGCTGCATGAAGGATAGCATTACTATGCAATGGCAGGACTCAAACTCGGGTCTCTCTGTACAGCCAGGGTGAGGCAGTATGATGTTCCCTGACCTCAGGGATATTACTAAACAAAGTGTGATGACTTGAAGCCCAGACTTTAATACCCATGGCATCAGGAGCAGGCTGTGTCTCTTGGGTAAGGAGACCACGGAACTGTGATCAACTAGCAGACCCTTGACCTTGACAGATATTTGTTGGGAAGACTTGAGAAGAGATGGGTACCTTGACTGTAGCAAGGTATTGAGAGAGGAAGAAAGGTAAAGATGTGACAGGAAGAGACTAGTTCACAGGACCCACTGGAATGGAAGGGGGAATCTCAGGCTACCTTCACTTTGGCGTCTTCTCTCACTGAGTTATTATCCATTTTCTAGCAAGAAACACAGTAAGGCCAGATGAGTGAGTTAATTGGGTTTTCCTGCCAAGAAACAGGAAGCTGTGGCAGGATTCCGATTTGACGCTGTCTCATATCTTCAAACTGTTACTTTTTCATTAGGTAGTTTTCACTGAATGCCCAGCTTCCTGCCTTCTATCATAAAGACCACACACCCCACACCCCATCATGGTCCATGCTCTGGGGCCTACCAACCAGAGGTTTGTCAGACCATGAGGCGAGGAAGTGAGCTAATAGGACAGGGCTGGAGTTCTGGATAACGCTGTGGTGGACAGATGAGACATTCCTGTAATCTGAGTGAGGAAGAGCCCTCCTGTCAGCTGAGATGTTGACACTTGGGCTTCTGTTCTCAGTGTCTCCCTGGGTTAATCAAGAACTTTAGCTTGGAGTTGGTGGAACCTGTATGGAAATGCCTCATAAGGCACGAAACAGAGTGTGTTTAGAGAAGAAGCAAAAGACAGGCATTTGGATCTGTGTTCCGCCCAGGAGAAGAGTTCCCAGAGGGTGACGACTGGATTCTTCAGAGGAAAGTGGCGTGGATGATGAGACCGATGGGTGCTCTTGTAGAGAAACAGGAGACCACACAGGAAGACACGGAACCACTCCCCTGAGTGGACCTGCCATCATGGTTTGACACTGCCAGACAAACAGTCTTGGCTCACAAACCCTCAGACTGTGTGTGCGGCAAAAGCTGCCAGCTCTGGTGTTCCTTTGTCACTTCTGTGGCCCTCGTGTGTTTTAAGGGACTTGCCGGAATTTGGCTGGTTCTATTGATGCTGCACACAAGGTCCTAATATTTACCTACACTGAAATATTGTTGTAGAGCACATGTGAGACTCTGTGACCTGCTTCATACATGCTGAGCCCCAGAACACATCTGCAACAAAGAAGCTGTGAGAACAAACTCATCAAGTTCACCTGTGATGTGTGTGTGTGTGCACACGCGTGCGTGCACACACATGTATATTCCCTCATTGAAATGACTTTTGCTTTCCTGGGATCTCTAACAGTCCCTATCAACCAAGAGTGCTCTCTCTCTCTCTCTCTCTCTCTCTCTCTCTCTCTCTCTCTCTCGTGTGTAGAGCCCGCTGGTATTTGCTGGAGCATCAATGAGCTCTTGTGTCAGACTGGACAAGAGAATTCCCCCGGGGGCGGTGGGAGGGAGGCATGAGGCTTGGGATGGCCTCCAGGTCTCTCTCTCTCTCTCTCTCTCTCTATATATATATATATATATATATATAATATATATATATGTGTGTGTGTGTGTGTGTGTGTGTGTGTGTGTGTGTATGTATATATGTGTATATATATGTGTGTGTGTGTATATATATATATATATATATATATATATATATATGTATATACATATATCCCCACATACACATATACACACATACATCCAAGTGGACATTCATACACATAAATTAATTTTAAAACCTTAAATTTTTTATTTGCTCCACATAAAAAGATGCCCAAGTGTCTCTCAAGATACCAGGAGTCATTATTTCTCAAGGTGGGACCTTATAGATCCATCCCACTTACATACTGCAATAGAAAAAAAAAAAAAAAAACACTGCAAAATATTTGCATAGTAAGTGAAGAAATTCTATGCAAAATAGAATTTAATAAAAAGCATACCTCAAGGTAGAAGGTCCATCTTTTGTGCCAGCAGGTAGCCTCTGAGGAGATATCTGGGCCAGCCTACTGCACCTTTTCTCCAGATGTGTGTTCTCCATGTGCTTGGAAAGAGAGTCTGTGGTGGAACACTGCCTTATACATGGTAAATGGAGGACAGCATTGCAGGAGTGTGGGCCGGGCTCTGAGGGAAGCAGAGGCCTGTGACAGGTTGATTCCAGGCAGAGACAGCATTGATCTATTGTCATTTAAGTGAAGTTAAAACTGGAGGACTGAGATAATCCAATAGAGTATTCCATTTGTCAGAGGGATATGTTTTATTTCTTGGTGATTTATTTCTTGCTCAAATATACTCTGTTCTACAAATGACATTCCAAGAGCCCACTTCGGTCCCCTGGGCACTGGAATTCCTTCAAGTGGTAAACCTTGAAGGTCCTTTAAGCTGGTTTGGAAAACTGTCATTCAGGGTGATGGATCACCATCCCTGCAGTGGGTGTTCAGCCTCCACAGAGTTCATAGCCTCCTCACCTTAAAGACCTAATTTGTGTGGAAATGTCACTCAATTATTTAGAAGTGCATTCTTGCTGACATCAGCAACTGTAGAGCCATAGATGGGGGAGGGGGACTCTGAAAGTCACCATGTGGCTGCCTGTGCATTCCCTGGAATATTCAGCTGCAAGAGAAGGGTGGTTCCTGGCTGGTGTCACCTTCAGGGAGGTTCTTTATGGCTTGGAACTTAACTATGTTTTAGTTTGGGATGAAATTAGAAAGTTGGAAGTAGGGAAAAATATGATGGCTTTGTCAGCTCAATGTGTGCTCAGAATTATAAAAGTTTCCAAGAAACTGGTCTCATTGTTTTATTGTGTGTATGTTTGTGTGTGTGTGTGCACATGTGTGTGTGTGCACATGTGTGTGTGCAGGCACACACATGCCATAGTTTGTAGTCAGAGGAAAACCCTAAGTATCAGTGTTCACTTCACATTGTTTGAGACAAGGTATCATGTCCCTGCTGAATACAGCAGCCACCATCCCGGAGCGGCTGCTTCCGGGACTTCTGGTCTCTGCTTCTCATCTCGACCTTGGAGGTCTAGGATTATGTGTATGTGTTACTGTGTCAGCTTCACAAAGATGCTAAGAATCCACTCTTGGGTCCTCACACTTACACAGTGAACCCTCTACCCACCAACCCTCCAGAAACTTTACCTTAATAATTCTTTGTGGAAAAGCTGAGTGTTCAGACACATTGATGACACCTGATCAGATATCATCTTTCTGTTTTAGAAAATAACTTTTTGTGGCTGGTAGTTAGTATCAAACAATAATATGTTTTACAATATTTTATGATACTTTCTTTGGAACCTAAATATTTAGAAATCAAAGGCAGAGGATCTTATCTTCAGATTTATAGGCTTGATGTTATCTCACAGATGTACGGGAATAGACCAGTTTTCCTGGCCTCCCGACACCCTTTAATTCAATTGTCAACTTTATTCTTAGATAAAATCCATTTAATCAAAGTGCACATGGTAGCTTTCCTATGTTGCCAATACTTTCTGAAAGGATTAAGTATCTGTGCTTTGAAGTCTGAAGAGCAATTATTTCAAAGCCAGATTAATGCAATTTGACCTCATTTCTGGACAATGTCATGATTATGGACTTGAAAGAGGAGTTTTCGCTGTAAATATGTGAGTTTACATTGTTAGAGTCTAAGAATGATATTTCTTACTCCATATACAAAGGTGTATGTTCAAGTCCCTGCCTGTCGGAAGCTTTTCTTTATAAGAAGAGGCCACCAAAGAAAGGAGTTGAGTTGTTTTTCCTGTTATTCCATTGCACTAGTTTGCATTTATGTTGCCAGGACCAAAAGCAGCTTCAAGGAGAAAAGGTCACTGCTCCAGAGAGACGAAATCCATCATGGCGGGAACACATCAAGGTTCAGGCAAAGCTTGGTGGCAGGAGCAGGAAGCTGGCAGATCTCGTTTTCATCTACACACAGGAAACAGAGAAAGGAAAACAGGAAGTGGCAAAGGCTGTAAATGACCTACTTCCTCCAGCAAGGTTTTGCCTCCTAAACGTTCCCTAACATACAGAACAGCACCAGTGACTGGGAACCAAGTGTTTACAGACATGAGAACCTGGGGACACTCTTATTTGAACCACAACATTCATTACTTCATTAATTCTGCAAGTGATTTATTGAACATCTACTGTGTGTCCATTGCTGTATTGGGTATTGAAAAGTACAAAGCCACATTGGATGGTTCCAGAGTGGGAGGTGGCTAAGGACAGTCCCATCCTCCCTGGCTTTCCAGCTTGTGCTTCTCCCTGGCAGGGTTGGGGTTGGTCCCATACCCTCTTCAGGACCTCCTGGGAGTGGTCTCCTTCTTAGACCCCCATTCCTTCTAAAATAAACTTAGATACTTAGATGCAGATTAGGAGACAGTAGTGCACAAACTAACATAATAAGTTGGTGAGAGAAGTGGCAACAAATAAGGGGCAGCAAGATGGGGCCAAGTCACCTGCATGCAGAAGTCAACCATGCATTTGCACAGGGGCTGGGTGTGCCCAAGTGTCTCGAAGGCTCAGGAAGGAAGGCTTTGTGTCTTAGTCTGAGTGAGAAGGAAGACATGGGAAAGTCTCACGTAGCTGGATCTGCCTGAGGTTTAAACAGCTGTCTCTGTAAATTGCAGACTCTGAAGTTTATTTTAGAAGGAATGGGGCCTAAGAAGGAGACCACTCCCAGGAGGTCCTGAAGAGGGTATGGGACCAACCCCAACCCTGCCAGGGAGAAGCACAGGCTGGAAAGCCTGGAAGGATGGGACTGCCCTTAGCCCCCTCCCATTCTGGAACTATCCAATGTGGCTTTGTACTTTTCAATAAAAGCACAGTGCACGGTATCTGTCTCTCTCTTTCTGTTGGCTGTTCTGTAGCATCCAGGCTCAGGTAACCTTTATGAGAGACTCTCCTGAGGCTTCTGTGCTCATTGCCTGCCTCTCATTGTATCAGCTGAAGAGCCAGGATGCTTGCTTGCCAGTGTCCACAACAGCTGTGCCATGGAACCAAGCTAGGCTCAACCAAGGCATGGATATGTAGATATGGTATTAGAAATGCAGTGTAGCTACAAATGGAATTGTTTTCAGGTGCAGAGGAGAATGAGAATGTTGTTGGCAGGAACATGGAGTCAACGTATTAACATAAAGACAGCCTCAGAGATGCCAATGTCATATATGCTCCTCATTCATAGTTCCTAGATTTACATAGGTACATAAATTTCCATATACACACACCATGAAAGTGGAGTAAAACTGTCTATGGGAACAAAGGGAACTAGTGGGCATGAAAAGGGACAGTAGAAACATAAAGAGGACATGTTCAACATATAATATGTGTATGTTGTAAGCCTTAAAAAAAAGAATGTTTTTAAGAAGAATGGATCCAGTGTGTGTGGCCCCAGCCTTTCCATATTATGTGTTGTCAAGCTTACTCAGTGGGCTGGAAGGAGAGGGTGTCTCAGAAGATGTCAGTGTCATCCCTGTTTGTCACATCGTCCTGACATTCCACCTGTCATGGTCACTTCCCTGTGCTGCTCTCTCACAGTCCCGTGTGCATGAGCTGTGCTCATCCAACCCTCGGGAGCATCACCCTAGCCCAGGAGGAGTGTGCACAGGCCTGACATGTGGCTCTTTACCGACTGACAGTGATCTCTGCTGATGCCATCTGTTTCTTCTCTGATGCCAGCCTCTCTAGAATCATGGTGCTAAATGCATGGTCTAGACTCGTCTGCCTCCTTTCTCAGCATCTGCAGACATATCACCATTGCAGGCACATCTTTCCAGACTCAAAGTCACTTTATCTCGATTGTAGTCTCATTTACTGGGAACCCGAACACTGCCTTGGCAAGCTCGTCCATCAGGGAGAACTCCTCTTCTGCCATTCTTCCTCCTTCCTTAGACCTCCTGCTTCTCCTCCGAGGCAGCCCTACATTTTGGGCTCTCACATTCTCCCCAGTACCCTGTGATTAGGGCATGCTCACAAGTGGCCATGGTGGCTCTTCAAGGAGCAATGCTAGAGTGTACCTGCAGGTGGAGGCTGAGTGGTGAGTTCACCTGAAGCCTCTCCACCAGAAGTACAGTGTTTAGGAATACCCCAGCACAGAAACCTGGCAGCAATGACCAGGGAGAACTGTACTCCAAGAGAACAACTGGCTGCTGTGTCCTCTCCTGATAGTGAGGCCACCAGTACATGGATGAGAAAGGAGACAGGCTGTGGAAGCTCCTGGGTTACCATGTGAGGAGAACATTTCAATAGGTACTCAGCTAAGAAAGGAACACATGGGACTGAATTAATCTGAGCTTGGCCAGATGGAAATGGAAGTTGGTATCCTCTTCTTCCTTTGCTGGCTGTACTTTTAAACAGAAGCAAATGGTGTCAAGCCAAGTTCATGAGTGACTCCACACAAATGGGCTGCACCCTCACCTTCCTTCCCAGCATCCTCTAGCTGCACTGGGTCCAGTGGCTTGAATGGCCTTGGACTTTGAGGGCCTCAAGACTGGATACTAGTTGATCACCTAAGACGGATTATCTTCTTGACTTTCCTCAGAGTCTCAACTCATGAACTACAGGGAGACTTTGAGAAGAGAGACACCGATAAACGGTGTTTCTGATGAGTCTTTAGTTAATTAGAAAATTAAATTAACCACAGCACTATTCCCAGAGCCTTCTGATTAATTGATATCTTCCGGTATCTGGATTAGAGACACCTTGGGAGGCCCAAGGTTGTGACCAAGAAGAATTAGAGGATCCAGGAAAGAGGAATTGTAGCTCATTTGCCAAGGCTGAGGCCCTCCTGGAAGTTCCCAGGCCAGGGTGTTTGGTTTGTGAGGTGGCCATAGGCTTGGGTCTCAGGAGCCTCCAACTGAGGGCCACAAGCTGTTTCAAAGAGAACAGAGGAGCAGAACTGTGCCTGTCACTGTGTGGCTGAACAAAGTTTGCCTGACTTTAAGCCCAGAGTGAGAGGACATAATGCAAAAGCATTAAGAAGTAATATGAATTTTAAATCTCAACTTTCCCCCCAATATCTGCCACTTTCCAAGGTTTCCAAGTATCTGAATTAGACTAGTTGAGAGAAATTCAGAATTGGGAGTCATCTATTTTCCTAAGAGACCAAAAGTCTACATGGTTGAAAGGATTTCATCAACCTGATAAGAATTGAGAACAAACTTTAACTGCCCCAAAGAGAGACTGGTTGTAATGTCTGTGATTTCATACTAGGGAAACATCTCAAATTCATAAGATGTCGGTGTGAACTAAGGCTGAACGGTGGGCCAACTACTGCTTGTGTGACTGCCACAAACAAACCTTTATGGCTGGGTCACTCGGGTCACATTTAGCAAAGTTGTCATTCTCCTCAGACCTTTTATACCTAAGAACTTTGGGGGTGACTTTAATCACATTTTCAACCTGTCTTTAACAATTTTATCTTTGAGTGTGTAATTGTGTGCATGTGTGTGTGTGTGTGTGTGTGTGTGTGTGTGTGTGTCTGTCTGTCTGTCTGTCTGTCTGTGTGAGGGGCAGGCATAAGTTCAAACACTTTTTAAGTGTGGTAAACTATAAACAGCATATTATTTGCCATCATAGCCAGAGTAAGTTGTGTAATTACAAGCATTGATGCACTTACAGTGTTGCAGAACAATCACTGCTATCCATCTGTACAAAATTCCATCAAACACTGTAACCTGTGCCCTCCTCCCAAGTACCCACTATCCCATTTCCTATATGTGATTCTAACAGCCCTAAGTAACTAACGGAGAAGGTGCACTGCGGTACTGATCTTCAGGGACAAGCTTTTTTGTCTTAGCATCACATCTTCAGAGTTCACCCCATGTGGTGTATGTTGGCATTTTTCTCTCTTCTTACATCTGAACATCATTCTATTAAACTTCTTATCACACTGTGTTTTTATTTCACCCATGATGGACACAGTTTGTAGTCATGTTCTCATTATTGGCAATAACCCTGCTGTGAATATGGTGTATCCATTTAAGATACCATTTCTTGACTCTCTGGAGTGTAGATCTAGTGGTTATATTCCAGGATCAAACTCTAATTCTACTTTTAATTTTTTGAGGGACAACGGGAATATTTTGTACAATGTCAATCTTTGTGTGTATACATTTATAATACATTTTAGAATCAGGAGGGTGAGTCCCAGCTTACATTCCCAGAAAGAGTACACTGAAGTTCTCACTTCTCCCACTCTCTCCAAATGTGACCTTATGCTTGTTTTTAAATGGCCTTTTGAATAGGTTTTGGTGAGGTCTCTGTGTGTTTGGTTTTGCATTTCCTCCATGGTTAGTGACCTCCAAGCATCTTTTCTGCTCACTGGTCATTTGTGTACTTCCATAAGAAATTACTCGAGTCCAGTACTCATGCTTTGCATTGGGTTGCTTTTGTCCTATTGAGTTTTAGTTCTCTATGTTCTAGATATTACTTTATTGCATATATATGTATATACATATATATGCATATACACATACACACATACAAACACACACATATTATGATTTGAAGATATTTCCTCATTTTGTGGATTGCCTTTTAATATGTTGATACTGACTTCAACGAATAAAATTTTCTTTAATGTTCATTAAGTATAGTTTGTTTGCATTTCTCCCATTTGGATTTTTGTACCTTCCTTATCTAAGGCACGATTGACAAACAGCTGTGAGTTTTTCCATTTTCTACTATGAGTTTTATAGTTGTATTTTACATTTGGGCCTTTGGTGTATTTGAGGCAATGTTTCTGTACATTGTACGCAGCTAGCTTCCAACTTCATTCGTTGTTACTGAGGAAATTTGTTTTCCCAGCATGTCTTTTGAAAATGCTGTCCTCACTCATGGGAAGGTGGAGCACCCACCCTCTCAGGACTCACGTGGCCCTGTGGGAGATTGCGTCTCTTCTCATTCACTTTTATTGCTTGGTGCTAATAGAGAGGGTTCTGGTGCTTTAGACCTATAGTAAATGTTAAAGTCAGGAAGCGAAGCGAATCTCCGCATTCACCTTTCTCTTTAAAAATCATTCTACTTCTTCAGGGCCATTTGAGAGCCACATTAATTCAAGGACAGGCTTTTTGTTTCTTCAGAAGGCATCCAGGTAGTTTTGATGGGGATTGTATTCATTCTCTTGGTCACATGGACTGGTGTTCTTCTCTACTCAGTAATGGAATGTGGGTGGAGAGTATTCAGGGCAGCAGGAACTTCTTCCTCTCAGTCCTAGAGGCCAGAAAGTCCAAGATCAAGTAATTGTTATATTCAGTGTTTAAAGAGTCTACTGCGCTCCTGCTCTCACGTGACCTCCTCTAATGGGTGGGGCATACAACTTCCCATAATCCCACCGCAGAGCACAGAGAATGTTACTATTTATTTATGGCTTCCTTCATTTCTTTCAGTAATGTTTTGCAATTTACATTGTGTTAGCCCTTCAGTTAATTCCTAACTATTCTATTCTCTTTGTTGCTCTGGTTTTGACGTTTTCTCTCTAGCGGATTCACAGCAAGCCTGTGAAAATGCTGCTGACTTCCGTGTTCTGACTTCCGTGTGCTGACTTGGCTTCTGGATCCTGCCTTGAAATCATTTGTTTGTTCCAACAGGTGTGTTCAGGAATATCTTCAGAGTTCTCTATACCAAGGGTCATGCCCTTGTCCTGTGTAGGCAGAGAGGATCTGATCTTCCTTGGCTCCACCTGGATGTTTTTATCTTTCTCGGTCTGGAGCTTCAACCTGAATTCTGCCACAACTATAGAAGTGTTTGTTAGAGGCAGGCACCCTGCCTTGTTCTTGATCTTAAGGGAAAGAGCTCCGTCTTTGCCATGGAGCACTATTCACCCTGTGTCTTTTATGTAACGGTTTTTGCCTTTGAAGTGGTTTCCTTCTGTTCGTAATTCTTAAGAGCTTTTATCATGAAAGGGTATGGAATTATGTCAAACGTTCTCTTCCATGTTAAGGTGACATTGATTGACTTTTAGAAGTTTCTATAACTTTAGGAATCTACATACTTATGAAAAAATTTTAATCAATCTGACGCATTTCTCTCTACCCCTTTATGGAGGGGATTCAGACGCCGTGGGGGGAGGGGAGGAGAAGCAGGAGGATAGGAGGCAGATTCTCTATTTCACTTGAACTTCAGAGAGAGTAACTGACCAGCCAGTGCCCTCCTGGGCCAGAAGAATGCTGTCTCCTGCTCCTGTTTAAAGGAGAATCAAAGCTCAGGCCTTCAAAGGAGGCAGCAGAGATGAAAGACACAGAATGTCACAAGACCAGGAATGTTGCTTCCTTGTCTTTTCTCACTATAAATAGTTGACTTTTCTTGTTAGATTACACACAAAGATAGCTGAGGTAAGGCATTACAATAAATGATGAAACACACATGAAATGAGAATAAAGTGGATTTGATTAAAGCATATTATGTGCATATAGGAGATTCTGAAACAATAAAAAAAAATTATTCCTTAAATAAAACAAGAAAAAAGAATAAAGTGGTAATTAAAAAAAAAATCAAAATGAAGCCATTTTTGACTACCACCCCAGGCTACCACCCCACCTACAGGCTCCTGATTCCCTCTAAGTGCTGGGAACCAAACCCAGGGCTTAGTGCCCATTAGCTAAGTGCCCTACTGCCCAACTACAACGTTAGCCTTTGGTTTTCTGAAATGGAATCTTGCTGTTAGAACTCAGGCTGAACTCAAATTTGCCATCCTCCTGCCTCAGCCTGTAATGCGGTAAGTTCCCCCTCCGTGATTATTTAGCAATGAATACTCACTGAAGAATTGTATAGAGTTATGAAATTTTTTTCATGATGTTAAAATTTAGTCTGCTCACCAAAAAAGGAACTAGAGAAGTCATTCAGACTGAAAGAAAAAACAGATTTTGGTTTTACTTTTCGTCTGTAAATTCTGTTAAGAAAAAGAGAGGGAATCTTTGATTCATTAGATTGTTAAGAAGGAAGACTGGAGAGATGGCTGATGGGTTAGGAGCGCATTCTCCCCTGCCAGGCTCCAAGAGTGAAATTTCCAACTCTCCTGTCAAGAGGCTCATAAATGTATGAACCGTAGCTCTGACCTCCTGGCTGGCCCCCTGTGTATACCCACACTCAAGTACATGTCCCCCACATATACATATAAATGAAAGTGAATGCTTTAGAAATAATGGTTAGAAAATAACTCCCCCTCCAAAGTAATGCTGTTGCTGTGAAGTTTCATCTGTTATTAATTTAAATATCCCTCACATACTGTGTGGTGACTTCAGCCAGAGAAATTATGAGCAAATCATCCATAATGATTTTAATGCCAGCACCACAGGCAGCTAGTACTGAGATTCATTCTCTCCTGGAGGGGAGAAGCTACTGCGATTCGAGCAGACAGGTTGGGGTTACAGGGTTTTGATAGAGTCTAATGGACTTGTTTACTTTTAAATGCTCCAACGATGCAGATGGAGAATGGATCAGCAAGTGCAGGATGCAAACCTTTTTCTTCAGTTTGTGGGATGGGGTAGGAGGCAGCTGTGGCCTCGTCTCTAATGAGTGTCTCTAATGTCTGGGTATTGATATCACTCTAGGGCTCCTTGCTTTTGAGGTTCACAGCCTGTCTTTTAAGAAGCGTAGTTTCCAGGGACAAGGTGCATTTGTTTCAACTTAATCTTGAGTGTACATTTCTAGTTTGTAGCCAACAACAGTAATGGTATAAAAAACGGGTGTGGCTAAAGAGATGGCTCAGTGCTCTGCTCTTACAGAGAAACTGAGTTTGGAAAGCGACCCCAAGTGAGTGGCTTAACAACCATTAGTAGCTCCAGTTCCAGCAAATCTGACGCCCCCTTCTGGTCTCTGAGAGCACCTATACTCATGTACACACAGAGACACACACACAGACACACAGACACACACACACATGCATACACTTTAAATTTTTGCAATCCTTAAATTATACATATGACAAATCTTGGCATAATAACATTTAATGAGTCTAGGTATTTGTGGCATGTGAAATCTTGGTGTTGAGATAATAACAGTGGGTTGGGACATCAATGTATCAATGCTGACAGGACTTTTACATACTTAATTCATTAGTAATGCCATGAGGTTTACATTATAAAGTCCATGTCAAAATGTAAGGAAAGTGGGGCTCACATAATTTAAATATTTTGCCTAATAGCTCTCCACTACAGATGGCAGGACATGGACTCAATCAGGAACTGAATTTTTCTCCCCATATTAGCATATTGTACCGCCACACTGCTGGATTTACCATTTATAAGATTCGTTTATAAGATGGATGCTGGGACGATATCTCCTTTTCCATTTACATTTCCAAAGACTTAATGACCAATATGAATGTCCTTGAAGAAGAAAAATGGTAATCTGCTATTATCATTCTCTTTCCCCTCCCCTTCCCTGTCCCCTTCTCCTCCCTCTTTTTCCTTCCCTTCCTTCCTCTATGCTTCTGTTGTCCTGATCTCATCTTACACTGTGAGACAACACTGACAGGCAGAAAACCCTATGTGGAAGGAACCTCCCTTGTCACCCTTCCTGTGTATCAGATTCTGGAGTCTGTGGCAGAATTCTCTGGGGAAGAAATGATACTTCCAGACCTTGTGCATTTGCTGTTTCAGTTCTTGTTCTTAAAAGCAGCAATGTTCAGGCACACACCAAGAGTCTTGTTTATAAGGTATACTTGATTGCTTAGGAAAACAAATTTGAAAAGTACTCTCTTCAGAAGGAAAAGATACTGTTTTTTCCAGATTAAATCATTTCAAGTGATCCTTCAGAGGGCTCGACACACGCCACCCCTGCCTTTATGGGAGCTGTTATAAGAGGGGCTTCATCGAACAGTGGTGGCTTTGATGATTAAGACTGGGTAGACCAGTTAAAATACTGACTGAGTACTGCCTCTTTCCTTGTATATTAGCGAGAGCAGATGAAGGGGCAGTGAACCTTATGTTCTGTGAACTTCATGGAAGCTCCAATATTTTGACTTCTTCTCCATCTGCGATTACTAGTGTTGACCATTGATTGACAGGATGTAGAGTCACCTGGGAGGCAGGCCTCTGAGCGTGATGGTGGGGATTACCTGGGTTATTTTAGTAGACATGGGAAGACACATCATTACTCCAGGGTGAGGATTCTGGGTTGTCTGGCAGGAGCTGAGCTTATATCTGTTTCTTTCTGTTTCCCAACTGTGGCTGTGACACAACTAGCCTCTTCCTGCTCCTGCTGCCTTGACCTCTCTGCCATGAAGGACTGGACCTCAAATTGAGCTAAAACAAACCCTTTCTCCCATAATTTGCCCATGTCATATTATTTTATCCTGACAACAAAAAAAGAAGCTAATACCGCCTATCTATTTTGAAGGAGGGAAGATCCTCTCTCCAGAGAATTGTTTGTTTGTTTCCTTGGTAACCATGGTCCTATAATTGTTTGTTTCCCTGGTAACCATGGTCCTATAATTATGTTTGTGCTGTTGATCAAGTCCAATCATAACTGACACATTTAAACCATGGCTCTGTACCCCAGGCGTCTGGGTATTTCCTGTAGACTTCCCTTTTTCTTCCTTGTTTCTTTAACTAACGTGTAAATGTTCCAGACTTGATCATTTTGTGAAGATGAAGCAGAGTGTGGACGTACATGAACGTGGGCTGGCCGCACTCGGATGCCAGGTGCTCAGCTATTTATACCCTTGCTGAGGTCAGCGAAACAGAGTCACTGTGCTGAGGAGTATCTATATTGAGGTCACACTCCGGGGGTCGGGGAAACCTGTGTTGCCATGGAAAATAAGTCATTCTGTGCACACAAGTAACTCAGGAAAGGCAGCGGTTACTGTCTAAAGACAGAGGCAAGAACAGAGTCCATGGCTGGAAGGAGGGAGCCACAGATGTGGGTTGCCTCTGTCCCTGTCATTTTCTGTTCTGGCCTCTGTCTTGTGGAAATACTTTTGCAATAAGGTGGGATACTCCAGATTTCATGTGGAAATTAGCTCTCTTCATTTGGCAAAGCCCAATCTACTGCTTTCTCTACATTCCTGAGTGTCTCTCTACTGCAAAGGGCTCCTTGAACTTCTGCTCCCTCGTATAGACAGAAATCTACTGAGTCACACTGTTTCCCAGTGTCAGCTTCAGTAGCTGTGTAGCTAAGGAGAATTGGGATGTCAGGCATCCCTGATATGGCTTAGCTGGCTTTGCTATTGAGCAAGGCTTCCAACCTTCAACCCTCCCAAGCAAGGGTAGCAGAATGTGCTTTCCTGAGGACCAGGCAGGCCTTGTGCAAAGGAGTCAGAGCTGAGTGAGGGGACACAGAAATCCAGCTTCCTCAGCAGGTAGTTATTTACCAGAAAGTTGAGCAGAAGTCTCTTCCTGTTTCTTGTTGACTCTGTTTTTGCAAGAATCTGCATAAGAAAAGGAAAGCTCTCTGGTCTGTGGGTCCTCAAAGGCTTCTCAACTTAAAAATGAGTGCCTTTCTGTGGCTACAGCCGGAGAAAGATGGCACCCTTCAATCCCAATGACTGCAGAAAGCAGGTTTCTAGGTTTAGAAGCTGATGGACTCCATGCTCCCTGGTCTCATGAGTGAGTTCAGGAGACTGGCACAGATGAGAAGAGATGGTCTGTACTGCTTTCCAGTTGCTGGGGTGTACAGGGTCCAGAGGAGAACACAGTGCTGGCTGGAAACGAAGTGGGAAGAAGAGAGAGCGCAGTGGCTCATGGAGCCTGAGGCACCTGCACAGTTTCCAGATCTTTGTGTTTCACCTGCAACCCCCAAGGCCGTTATTTGAGCAGTTCACACCTAGTGCCCTGAGTTGGTATGAACAGAGGAGACTGAGTTTGACAAGAGGTTTCTGCTGGTCACGACAGCACCCACTTTCCAAAAACCAAACAGATAAAAGACTGAACTCTAAACCACACTAGTATTACATAGCCAAAAATTAGCATCAGGAAATAGAGAGCTGGTATTACCCGGCTCTCTCCTGCACTTAGTGTGTCAGCTGGCTTCAAGTCTGCAGCTAAGTCGAGGGGACTTCTATGACTCTCCAGCCAGCCTGCCCTTCACAGCTGGGTTGGCATCTCATAGCCATAGAATTCAAGGGATTCTTAACTGGAGCCCCAATTCTGAAAACACTACCCCAATTGATTTGCTTGTTGCCGCCCCGCATACTGCCTTAGTACAGCCACGTCAAGGATAGAGCAGTCTCATTTTCCCCTGAGGGCCATGAGTTCCTATGGAGGCCAGGCATCTCACAAGATTGCAGTGAGCTGTTGAAAAGTAACATTAGTTCAGTCCTAGATCCCCAGGAGGGCCTGTGCTAGGCTCCCTAACAAAGCCATGGAAAGACACGAACTTCAGCTCTCCACTGTGTGGCTCTACCTCAGCTGGCTTCTGCACAGCAAGTACACAAAGGCAAAAGCGAGTTGTAATACTTTATAACTCCATCCTGCAATGGCCATACCACCCCTTTGTCCAAAATCTCTGAGTCACAAGTCAGGTAGGTTGTTGCTATGAAGACAGACCATGACCAGAGCAACTCTTATAAAAGAAAGCATTTAATTGGCATTTGCTTACAGTTTCAGAGGTTTAGTCCATTGTCATCCGGGAGCCTGGCGGCATGCAGGCAGATGTGGTGCTGGGCAGTAGCTGACTTACTCCAATGAGGCCACACCTTCTGATCCCTCTCAAGTAGTGTCACTACCTGATAACCAAGCATTCAAATAGATGAGACTACGGGGGCCATTATTCAGACCACCACAGTAACTATGATTTGAAAGGACATATAGGCTGTGCAGATAAGGAGGTGGCGATCCGGACCCTAGCAGAGTCCACCTGCTTCAGCACAGCTTACATACTTTGCTCTCAAGAGCTATCAGAGAATCATTTTATCCAGTTCAGGTCTCCCATGATGGGCTTGGTTTAGAATTAAAAGCTAGCATAAATAGGTTACTTGGGAGTCCTTGTCTATATAGAACACTCTGTAGAGAGATGGACTCATTTGCAAATGAATATTTTGGAAGGAAACTAAATATTTTGGAAAATATTTAATTTTTCATGACATAACATTATATTGTAACAGTAGGTTAAGAGGCAGGGCCCAGATGCTATATTCCTTCCCATCCTGACCTCTCCCCATCTCCATCTGCACAAGAGTTCACATTGTCTTCAGAACCTGATCTTAAAAGGCTAAGAGCCTGTAGGGCGATACTTCCAAATGTCACTTCCAAGAGGTGGTAATGAAAGGTCAGCCGCTGAACCTGTGTGAGGCATTCGAAAATAACTATTATGGGAGGAAACTAAATATTTTATAAGATCTTTAATTTTTCATGATATAACATTAAAACTGAAAAAGACTGAGTTACTCTTGTCTATTTCCTATCTTTATTTTTTAATATCCTAATTAAAACATTTATTAATAGAAGTTACAATTACTAATTCTTTGATGTCATGGTAGATTGTGCCATGCTCATTCAAAGGTGATAGTGGCTGTCCCTCTTGGAAACCATCCTCTGGGCTGGATTGAGCCTGTTCTCAGGAGAGAGCAGCCAAAGATGCCCCAAGTGGAGACATTTGTAAGTCGTAACAGTCTGGAGCTAACAGCCAGGGCCCTGTGGCATCCCTTTGTTCACTGAAGCTCTGAACTGATGATTGAGGAGCATTTTGGGGCTTGGGGAGATGAACTTAGCTGGTTAAAGTACTTGCCACACAAGAATAAGTTTAAATTTGATCCCTAGGACCCAAATAGAGAATCAGACATGATAGCTCACTTGAAGTCCCAACTAAGGAGAAAGAGGCAAGAAAATCTTTGGGGTTTTCTGGGTAGGCAAGTTTACCCTAATCAGTGAGGTCTCAGGTTGCAAAAAGAAATGCTATCTTAAGAAACAAGTTGTATGGCTTCTAAGAAAGCTTTGGGAAGTCTTCCCAAAGTTGACTATTTCTGATTCTCACATTCACACATGCAAACACACACACACACGCACACTCACAGGAACACGCACATTTTTCCTGATAAAACTTGTAGAATGTGGGAGCTGAGTTGGATGCACAGGTTGGAGGTGGAAGTGGTGGTGGAGATACTGAATTCCTTTGAAATTCTGGAATTGAGTCGACAGCTCAGCAGTGGGTTAGCAACACCATCATTAGGAAGGTAGTACGGCTGAATGAAAAGGCCATTCATATGACAGAGGTACCCGAACATAATGCCATGAGTTGCTCTGACCCTTAGTTCTAGGGCAGAGGCACTTGTCCACAGTTCGAAAATGGCCGATCTTAGTTACATCTAAAGTAGAGATGCTACTAGTTAACTACTGAGGACTTGGAGGACTGGGTTTCATGCATGCCAGGAAATGCCTCTTGCTACCCATCTGTTAAATGAGAGCACTGTAATGCTAACTAGACTCTTTGTTCTCATAACACTAACACACAGCACCTGGTAGTGGTGAGGTCTACCTCCACGTGACTGGTGAGCTGTCTATTTAATTCCAGAATTTCAAAGGAATTCAGTATCTCCATTACTACTTCTACCTCCAATCTATGCATCCAGTTTCTAATGACCTCCAGTATGACCTGCACCCCATTCACAGTTAGATGAAGCCAAAGCCATATTGTATATTCCTCACCGATGGATATCCCAGGGAAAGACTGCACCCTGCTGCCCACAGAATCTCTCTAATCTCCCAGAGACCATATATAACACTGTAGGAAGTCAGAAGAGGGAAACTTGGGGAGGCTGTAGCAGACGCCTCCTGAGATCTGAAGGAGGGGAAGGATCTGGCATGGCAGATGGAGAGGAGAGCCAGAACATCTGAGAAGGTCACTCAAGAGGCAGAGCCCGATGCTACCTTCCTTTCCATTCTGATCCCTCCACATCCCCATCGGCACAGGAGTTCACGACATCTCCAGAACCTGGGCTTAGATACCTGAGGGCTGTAGAGTGATACTTCCAAATGTCACTTCTGGGAGGTGGTTTTAAATAAACAGTCACTCACTGCACTTATGTGAGGCACGTGAAGGGAGCATGCTGTTTTGTCTTTTGCTCTAAAATAAATTCTTGTTTTCGAAGGGCTTCGAGAGAATTTGCTGTGGGTGTGGGTCCATCACTTGCACACTTGAAATTAGCCTGCAGTTGGTTGTGTTTAATGCATACAGGATTGAGCTTAGTGACAGGCTCGGAGTTGGTGCATGGTCCTTTTTGCTGGACTTCAGGTAGTAACTGGTCAAGGCCACTTTCTGATCCCACAGTCCTCAGTTTATAGAAGTGCAGTTACTACTCAGAAAAAGCAGTAAGTCGAGACATATACAGGCTCAAGGCAGCAGCATGACTTAGGTAAACAACTGTGATAGTCAGGAGCTATGTGATTGAAGGGGTCATTTTAGATTCAAAAGGACATGAAGAACCTGGAAGGAAAGATGAGTAATGCAAATGTGAAGTCTTTAAAATACTAACTGATAAAACAAGCAAGAGTGCCAGGAGCACATGCTTATGGCACACAGGGGAAGAGTTGATGTCTCTGAGCCACAGGAGCACCCACAGGAATCAAACGTTCAAAGGTCAACTTAATGAAAGTGGTAGACATGAATAGATGAAAGAGGAAACATGGATAATTTTAATGAAAGTGGTAGACATGAATAGATGAAAGAGGAGACATGGATAATTTTAATGAAAGTGGTAGACATGAATAGATGAAAGAGGAGACATAGATGATATCTACTCACAAGAGGGACCAGCTCCTGGTCTGCAAATGACTCCCTCAATTAAATCCTGGCCTTCCAAGCATAAGAGACTGAATTCAGTCCCTAGAACCCACATTTAATAAAAGGCTGGGTATGCTGACATGTACCTATGATCCCAGTCTTGGCAAAGCAGAGACAAGTGGACCTCTGGGGCTCACTGGCCAGCCAGCCTAGCCTACTCTGCAAACTCCAAGCCCCTAAGAGACCCATTCTCAAGACATATGATGGATGGCACCCAAGAAATGACACCTGAGGTTGTCCTCCAGTTTACACACACATACACATATGTGTGCCTTCTCCATGTATACACCTAAAATACATGTTCAATTACACCAGTGATCCAAGAAATTCAAATTAAGACCAAAAGGAGATATTTTTGCTCATTAAATCATTAGATATTTTGAAAATCCACAACTTTCAAAAAAGTAGCCTGCCTCTCTCTCGGCGTTCTGATGAGCTGCCATTTATGCCAGTATTTGGAGGTCTGACCTCTACTGTAGGAACACTGAAAGTATGTGTCTGCTTAATCCAGTACCCTGCTTCTAGAGGTTTGTCCTAAGCAAATACCATTCTGTACAGGCTTGATACAAAAATTGCATCAGGTATTTATGACGGAGGAGAAAGTTTATTATAGATAAAAGGAAGAGCATAGCCAGAGGCAGAGAGCACTGGGAGAGTCCAGAGTGAACATGACCAGACTGAGCTAGGCCGCATGGGGAGGAGAGGAGAGGATGAGAGAGGGGAGAGAGAGGAGAGAGAGGAGAGAGAGAAATCAGGTGCAGTAGCCTGGAGGTCAAAAGTACAAAATGTGGCAGGTGACCAAAATGGGAAGGGCAGCCCAGCCCCTGGGCTGGAGAATCAGTGAAACAGAGTAGGGTATGCCAGTCATATCCTGAAAGAGGTAGAGACTGAGCAGATGCTGGGAGAACCTGGTGGCCAGGTCTGCTTTGATATGTTAAGTAGGCACTTTGGCCCTTTGAAACTTAACACTCAGTAGTAATAACAGTTGGGTGCTTACCACTGTAGCTGTATACACATGTGTATATGCATTATTAGGAAATCCCATACTGGCCCTCCTGTGACAGTACTAGTCTGTGAGTCTGTGGTGGTTTGAGTATGCTTAGCCTGTGGGAAGTAACAGTATTAGGAAGTGTTGACATTGTTGGAGTAGGTGTGGTCTTGTTGAAGAAAGTATGTCACTGTGTGGTGGGCTTTGAGGACCCCTATGCTCAGGCTCTGCCCAGGGCAGAAGACTGTCACCTTTTGGCTGCCTACAGAAGAGAGTCTCCTGGCTGATTTAAGATCCAGATGTAGAACTCTCAGCTCCTTCTCCAGCACTATGTCTGTCTGTGTGCTTCCTGACATGATGATAATAGACTAAACCTCAGAACCTGTAAGCCTGCCCCAGTTAAATGTTGTCCTTTATAAGAGTTGCTTTGGTCATAATATCTCTTCACAACAATAAAACCTTATGGAAGACCCCAGTCCATGTGCAGGCAATACCAGGCTACTGTATGGAACTGCCTTCCATCTCCACATGCAAGGCCCATATGAAACCAATGAATTTGCTGTTTTTACGTGGGCCCAGACCCCAAGATATCTCCTAATATCTGAGCCAATGTTCTAAAATCTAAAATGCCTCAGATCCAAAGCCCTTCTGGTCCCCAGCATGTCAGACAAAGGCCTCCCCTCCAGTCTTTCTATATTTGTGAGTGTATGACATTCACTTCATTTTCAAAAACCCGCTGTAGGTGGTAGGACCTGCTGTCACCACAGTTGGTGATAAGGAGGTCAACAGAGCCCCAGGCCTCTTGAGGTTTACAGCGCTAACTCCATATGGCACAATCCACAGAAAAGTGAGATGGTTAGAGCCGGCCCCCATGGTTCATCTTGCATGAATGTTTCCAGGTACAAGGTGAAGATGTTTGGTTTTCAATAATGTTTTGTTAAGTGCATGAGCTGCCACTTCACTTACTCTAAATGAAAATAGATGCATTATTTTTGCTAATAGGACAGCGGTATGGGTTCCCTCAAGAGCTTCTTTCCTCCTGGGTTTTAATCTCTTAAAAACCAGAAATGTCTCCTAAGAGTGCTAGAAAGTGAATATATTAAAACGCAAATAGGAAAGGGTGAGTGACCTGAGCACAGGAAACTCCTGGCCCACCCTGAACTCTGGGGCTCTGCAAACTCAGACTGGCCCTCACAGAGGATGGGCAGTGGGAGATGAGAAGGACAGCTGTACACAGTGGACCCTGGAGGTTACCTGGACAAGCTTGAAGTGGCACGAGACAGAGGCCACAGAACGCAGCACAAGGCTGCGCTGTCTGTGTGCAGCTCGGCTGGACACACACATTTCCAGAGTGTCTTAAAGACCATTTTCCTGTTGCCTACTGGAGATATATAGGGAACATGATATAATGGTTCATGCTGTGTGGGTGAAGCCCCAGGTGCCCCGGGAGCTCAGAGGCTTCAGAAAGTCTACAGTGAAGATCCCAGGTGGAGTTCACTGAACCTGCATGTGGCCTATGGCCCTGTGCGTCTCTGAGCTCTGCAGTGAAGCTGAAGACCCTGCCCTGCATGCCTTCTCAGGACTCCGATATTAGTGGCTCACTGCCAGGAGCTGCAAGCTGGTGTTCCTACACCCACGCAATTCCCTCTGAAAGCGTAAGATGCTTTCAGTGGATTCTATCAAGTCTTCTCTTTTCTGTGTAGCTTTCTATTCTTTCTTTTCTGAACCCCTCACCAGACCCTTTGCAAATTCATTGTTCAAAAAAAATATTTTATGTATGTTACACTCGACTGCCCCGATCATACTAGAAGAGTTTGGGGAGGAAGGCATATCTACTTTTTAAATTTTTTAAATGCATTAATCTATTATGTGTGTACTTGGGAGATGTGAGCCCATGCCCTGGCTCATGCAGGGAGGTCCAAGAACAACTTAGAGGAGTCACTTCTCTCCTTCCTTCATGGGGATCCCAAAGACTGGACTCAGACCCTTAGTCTTGCTTGCAAGACTCTTGTCTGCTGAGCCACCATGCAAAAGATCCCTTGTCTGTTTTCTGCTTCCCCTCAATGTCTGGATGTTTCTGGAAGACATCTGGCAATCAGATTACTTTGATGTCTTGGGTATAGTTGCATTCTTTTCCTACCATGGCATGGTCCAGCTGTGTTTACATGTTTGTTCCTTGTACCTCTCCATTCTGGAGCTCCTAGAATTTTAGGAGATGTGTTGATTTAGTTGGCCCACATGGTTGGAGGGGTTTTGTTTGATTGTTTATTTAACCTCAAGTTAAAATTTGAGAACCTTTGTGCTAAAAAGTGAAACCTAGCCAGGTGTTATGAAACACTCCTATAATTCCAGCACTCAAAAGATTGAGGCAGGAGGGTTGCAAGTTCAAAGCCAACCTGGGATACATACAGACCATGTCAGAACAACAAATGTGAAAACTGTGACTCCTTTTGTCTATGTCATAAGCCTTCATTGAGAAGCATTTGTCTTGCTCAGGCTGCAATCATCCCCATGGTCCCTGCATTGTCCCTAATGTGATACCCTCAGGTAGAGGTCAATTCTCCTTAAGCACTGACTAGTTTTTAGTGTTGGCTTGGCAGCTTACTAGCTGTAACTAGGCAACCTTCAGCAAGATGTGTGCTATAATTCTTGGCTTCCCAAATTAGGAATAGTAGAATCATATGACACAAAGGCTGTGCCAATGGTTAAATGAACTGGAAAATGCTCAAAGCTAGCCTGGGCACACTGAGCATCTGAGAAACATTGCTGCCACTGTTGGCTGCTAGGAGCTCTGGCAGTAGCAGAACTGCTTCACATGTATGCATGTTTCTCTTCAAGCCAGAAAAAGAAGATTGAGTTAGGCAAATCTTGATTCTCAATAAAAACTAGGCTTTCAAGAGGCAAGCAGAGGCAGAGGCAGAGGCAGAGGCAGAGGCAGAGGCAGAGGCAGAGGCAGAGGCAGGAGGCAGAGGCAGAGGCAGAGGCAGAGGCAGAGCAGAGCAGAGGCAGAGCAGAGGAGAGGCAGAGGCAGAGGCAGAGGAAAGGAGACGGGAGGAAGGAGGAGACGGGAGGAGGCAGGAGGAGACCAGGAGGAGACAGGAGGAGACAGGAGGAGACAGGAGGAGACAGGAGACAGGAGACAGGAGACAGGAGACAGGAGACAGGAGACAGGAGACAGGAGACAGGAGACAGGACAGGAGACAGAGGGGTTTCTGTAAGTTCAAGGGTCAGCCTAGTTCACAAAATGAGACTCTGTCTCAAACAAAAATGAAAACAAAGCAATATCAGAAAGGAAGGAAGGAAAGAAAGAAGGAAGGAAGACGAAACAGTACAAACTTTTTTTAACATTAAAGTAATTTCCAGAATGTACAGTGTGCAAAGCTTTGAGATGTTGGAATGGCTTCACAGTGACTCATTAGAGTCTCTCTGAGGTCAGCATCAAGAAACAGAAGTGAATCTTGAGTCTTTGAGTCAAATCTTAGTATCACGTTTGAGCGGCTATTCCTTGTTTTAAAAATTTTTTTTTTAATTTTTTATTTTGCACTATTTTTAGGTTTATTAGAAAAGCCCCTAAGATACCACAAAAAGTTGTGAACCCCACCCCCCTCTACTGCCTTCTCCTGTCACACCTTACTCTCCCGTGGCACCACAGTCAAGAATAAGGAACTGACATGGCTCTATAGCTAGTGGACTGAACTCCAGGCTTGGTTTGAGCATTGCCAGGCTTTCCATTCACGTGTCCTTCAAGTGCCAGAAAGAATCCTGAGAACTGACACAGCATGTGATTACCATGTCTTCCCAACATCCTCTGCTCGGCGATAACTTCTCGGGCTTTCATTCCTTTTTCTGATCTTGAATCATTTGCATATATCACTGTTCCTAAGACTGTTGTAAACTGTCCCCTCTTTATGTTGAATTTATGACCTGATGTCCATATACCTTCTTGGAAATTGCCTGACTTAAGAACTTGGAGGATATAAATATGTTTAAATAAGGTCATAAAAATAAGCTTTCATCTGATTATTGTCCACATATGGGAATATTAGCAGTCAAACAAAAAGATGAAGACAGCCTGGACGCCAAGGGAAGCGGGCTCAGAAGCCACTCCTGCATTGATCTTGCTTAGATTGTGTTGGTTAAGCTACTCCACACATGGTATTTACTATGGCAGCCCTAGAGAGCTTCTACCTGCCTGTGACCGTGGACCTAAATGTTTGAGCTTTTCCTTCCGACACTGTTCTATTGTTCCCGTTATTGCTGAAATGGTTCCGTTCCTGACCTCTGCAAGTGCTCTTAGGTTGTCCCTGGCCAATTGCTGAACACTTCAGTTCAGGCACACAGGATATGCCAGGCTGGGTCCTCTGTGTTTTGGCTTTAGTTTTAGCCATTTCCCCAGAGGACTAGCCTTGTGTTTTGAGATCAATGAGGCCTCTGGTACGGTAATCAGCACCCTGCCAGTCACTGGAGTTAGACAGTTTGTTAATAAACTGTGAGGGTTCTAGTCGCTCTCCAAAGTACTGGTTCTGAAAGGCTGTGCTTTCCTTGTGCTGGGAGAGGAGGAAAGCAGGCAAGAGCATGACACTTCAGCATTCATGCTGGAAATGAGGGCAGGCAGACATAGCTTAGGGGAAAGGAACCCAAAAATCTTATACTTTAATGAGCAGTGTCTGTCTCTTTGCAAAGTGAAGGGAACAAAAGCACATCTTTGCAGAAAAACTGATGCGATACCGAGTGTGAGCTGTGAGCAGAGATCACAAGGCTTCAGGTTTGCTTGACACTGTATCTCAGTGATGCCTTTGTTGGGGCAGTATGCAGACGCTAAGGCTCAGGGGGCTCAATGTGGAAACATTATGCAGCCTGACAGCTGATGGTGGAGGAGTCTGGAAACAGCAGTAATGAGATTCCTGGAACTCTTCAATTCTGAATAAACAAGCAGCAGGTGGCCTAAATATTGGGATGGTTGCTCTCACCTGTCAACTTGATGGGATCTAAAACCTCCTGGCAGACAGGCTTCTGGGCATTTGTGGGGAATTATCTTAATTCTATTAACTGAACTGGAGGACCTTCCCACTATGGGTGTCACAATTCCCTAGGATGTGATCCTACACTCTATACAAGAGGAGCTGAGTGCCAGCATTCACCTATCTCTGCTTCTTGACTGCATTCACCCTTTCTGATTCCTGACTGCAGATGTGATATAGCAGAGTCCCCATTGTTCTGAGTTTCCTACCATGGAGGACTATACCTTAAACTGTCAGCTAAAATAAATTCTTTGCCCTTAACTTGATTTTGCCTGGGTCTTGTACAACAGCAACAAAGAAGCAACTACAACAACCATCTACTTGGGTGGAGATATTTCAGGGGCAGTATTTTGCTATGTCTATTTTTCACCCTGAAAGAGATTAAATGCTAGGATTCTTTTGGCATTATGCGTATATACTTGATAGTAAGTGAGGATGTAATATGGTCGTCTTTAGTCTTGTATCTTTCTGATATCATCTATGCAAGGTAAAGAGGTGAGGTTATTTGTAACTAAATTAGAAAACATCTATTTTCACTCAAGGATCTTTACTCAATGAATGTTAAGAGCAAAATGGAGTCTACATTACCAACATAATAGACTTTTAATTCTACCACTAATAAACATCAGAGTCTCATAGAGTGTAAAACTTTGTTCCTTTCCTTTTAAAAAATTAAGTTCAGTATTTTCCCTTAGAGTCTGACTCATTTGCTAGATTAAAACTCATTAAAGGCCCTGTTTCACACATGGAGAAGCATGCTGATTGCTACAATTCTTTCTCTTTATAAAGAAATAAATGAATGAAAACAACAAGAAGATTTGTAGTTCAGTCTTATGCACTGAGACTTCTGCAAGGCTTGGCTGCAGGAATTTAGATACCAGAATGCCACCTGCCTGGCTTTGTGCAAGATTCCCACCGAATCAGCCACTTTGAGGACCCGATATCCCCTTCCAGGTCACCAAGAGTATCCTTCACTATCTTTCTCATTAAAGCTTAAATGACCTTTTAAAAGAAGGAGTCTCTGGAGTTTAGTTAAGTGTTACAGAGGGGATCTGAAGTGGTGTCCTTCATGCCTGTCTGGTTTTGAAAACACTTGCTGTGCTATTTAGTTCCTAAGTGTCTGCAGGTTGATGGCAGTCCTTCCATGGAGGAGGTCACTAACTAATCTTTCAGGAATTCCACCACACAAACCAAAGTCACCACACACAAAATCATCTGTAAATGCTGCTTACCACAGGATGGACTGAGTTTCTGGATGTGTGTTTAAGTTTTGATTATAGGTCACTCCTAATGTTGGAATGCCTGTTCCGGTGCTTATGTAGAATCTACACTGGACCACAGCATTCTGTGGTTTAGGAATCACTGGTACTCATACACTCATGACAACGGTGAAGAAGCAGGGTTCTGGAGAAGTCCTCAGTGTCACTTCAAAGCCACCTTGGGCACCCTCACCCTTGTCCTCCCTTCCTTCCTGGTCAGTCTCTTCTGTGTGTTTAACTACACCTGCATGTGCTTCTCAAGGAATTAATTTCCCTCCAGCTTCCTATGTGATATCTCTGTGCCTTCAGCTCTTTCTACAGTTGCTCAGAGATGACAGGTGGTTGTTAAGGAGTCTATTAAATAGTGCAGGGGTCTCTGATACCTAGATAAACCTGGCTGAATCAGCACTAAAATATGAAAAGTGGAGTTGTGTGTAGTTGGAGTTGTGTGTAGTGAATAGTTTATGGTCCTTTTTGTCCAGAGACACTGTCTTCTATTTATGAGCCTTGGTTACTTCCTACGGTAAAATGTGGAATATTATTCAAACCAACTTTTGAAGCCACATCAGAAATATTACTAGTGTGGGATAGTTATTTTTATGTAAAATATAAAATGTTTAGTTTCTATTCCCTGGAATTTTTCATTCACACTTAGTTTCCTTATTTTCAATTATCAGTATTTAATTTTTTGAAATGGAGTCTCACTGTATAGTCCTGATTGGCCCTGCTCACTTGCTATGTAGACCAAGCTAGCGTTGAACTCACAGAGCATTGCCTACCTCATCCTATATGCTGGGATTGAAGACTAGGATCACTATGGCTGGAATTCTTAAAATTCTTTTAAGAATTATTTACTTTTATTTACCTGCATATGTTTATATGTATTTGTACACACACACACACAAATATATGCACCATATGTAAACAATACTCACAGAGGCCATTGGATCACCTGGAATTAGAGTTATAGAAAGTTGTTGATCACCACATGAGTGCTGGGAACCAAATCAGGTCCTCTGAAAGAGCAGCAAGCTATCTTAACCACAGAGCCGTCTCTCCAGTCCCCATTTTTGTTTTAATCAGTCTCGCTCTGTAGTTCAATCTGGTCTAAGTGTGTAGCCTAGGTTGACCTCAAACACGTAGACCCAACGTCCTACATGCTGAGGTTAAAGCTGTCATCCCTCATTCCCACCTTCAGTTAGTGTTTTAAGGAGTTGTAGAATATTCTGGAATTAGAACAGCAGGAAGCTGCCACCACCTATCACTCCAGGCAACAGGTTCTGGAACTAGCCATTTACTGATCAACAGAGAAAAAAAGCATCCTAGGACTCAGGGTTCAAGTCTTAGAGTCCAGAGTTAAAGTCTTCTTGAGAGAGGGCCAAGGGGCCAGGCTGAAACTTGGTCTTTTCCACCTGTTATTCCATGCTAATGGGGAGTTTTGCATTCTCTTAATAACCAAAGAACATAGAAAAATTAACACAACAAAGCACGTTGTCAAAGCTTTATTGGCAAAGGCATGTCTGCAATGATTAATGAATTGGAAAATTGAAAGCTGCTTCCCTTAATCACTTGTACAGATTAAGTGTGTTTTCACAGTGCAGCTGACGACTTTGACTGCATTCTTTAAAGCCAAGTTAAACAGGACGGTTAGAGTAAGGGTTCACTTTTCTTCAATATGCTAGTATACAAACAAACAAGTCATTGATAGAATTTCCCAAGCTTCACTAATTTCTCTTGTTACTGGAAAATCTGAAATAAACAGAGCCAGTGAGCTCCTCCCTCCCCACCACGGCCTCTTCCTTGAATTGGTTTCATGGCCCTCATTTTCAACATTCTTTCCAGGGGAGGGAATCGTCACTTCCTTTCCCACCAGTGTGGACTCTGTAAGCACGTGCTTACATTCCTCCAAAGGGACTGTCCCGTTTCATCCTGACACATATGTGAAGATGTGGAACCCAGATATGCCACAGGCAAGAATTCATAGTCACAGCGGGTAGAGACCAAGCCACCTTTCTATCTCTTGAACAGGCTAGAATTTTGGCCTGTGCAGAGTGGGAGATGTCCAATGAGAACTTGATAGGTGGCCCAGATGATAAAGTGAGTGAGAGCCTTGGAGATATAGGACCTGAGTTTTCTCCCCCAGATCCCACGTAAAAAGAGATAAGCATGGTGGTGTGTGTTTGTGAACCCAATGCTAGTGAAGTGGAAGCAGAAGAACCGCAAGGCTCCCTGTTCAACCAAGCCAGTATAATGGTCAAGTTCCGGGCCTGTGAGGGACTACCCCCTTGTTATATAACATGTTTATTATATGAACATAAGTACATATGTATATATTATATAAACATATATTTATAATGTATTTATATAATATAAAGTATATTATATAAATATGCTATGTATATAATTGTATTTATATATGTGTATATATGTACATAATACATAAAGAGAGACATATGTATGCATATGCATACACATGCATGTGCACCTGTATGCACATGGGCACAGAGAAAACTAAAGCCCAATTGCTCATGAATTCATTCTCTCCTACTACTGGGACCTGTCACTAAACACACATCTATTTGCCTACACTGTAGCTGGCAGGTCTGAGGTGGGCTTCCCTGAGATCAAGTCAAGGTGTGCAGGCTTGGTTCTGCATAGAGGCTTGCAGGAAACTGGCTTACTCACCTACCCCTCCTCTCGAGGCTGCCCACATTCTTCAGAGCCAGCAACGTCTCAGCTGTGTCTTCCAGAAACGCCCCTGCTTCTGCAAACATCCAACACTTCTGTGACCTCATTGGTCTCATGAAAAATTCAGGTTAATTTTCTATTTTGAGGCCTCCTGACTAGGAATGTTTGTTTCACAGGCTCCTTAATTTTATTTTGTATGAAGTATCATGGATTTCCAGGTTCTGGGAATTATAATGGAGAAATTTCAGTAGAGAACTTCTCTGTAAAACAGTGATCTGCCTATCACACTTATTCCAATGAAGAGATGCATGAACCCATTTAGGTTTTCCTACTCTGACTCAAGTTAAAAAGAAACCCTCTCCCCAAGTTCTGAACTTCAATCATGACATAAGACGGTAAGATGTTTATAAATGAGAACCGCCTCCAAATGCCACGTGATCACTCTATGACCTTAGGGAAACCTTCTCCTAACGATGGTGGGGAGGAGGGTAGAGGCAGGGAATCAAGGATCTCCTGTGTTCTGTCTGCTTGCAAAGTTTGACCTCTACAGTCAGTTTCCTTTAAAGACCCATCTGTGCTGGTCCAAGGTGAAGACCATTGAGAGCAGTGACCACAGTTCCTTTGGTTTCCTTCTATCCTAGATGCTCTTGAAGCCTGGTGCACATTTAGAGTCTATCACTTCTCTATTGCATAACACTTCCTGGGGTTGTGTAATTAGATGCAAATGAGTCCCCTGTAAAGTGCCAGAGGGATGACTTATGCTTTCCAAAAAAGGTGGGCACAACAACTAGGGACAGCTTTCTTCTGCCTCTGAAATGAGCTGGTGAGATTGATTCATCAGGGCCGGCTCCTGGTCATTTCTGAAAAATGGGAAGTAGATTCTAATAGATCATCATAATATACCCCAGGCTTCTTCTGGAAATAGATCCCAACTGTTTTTCTTCCATGGGAAACAGCACTGCAGAGAAATTAAGACACTCGCAGTAGACTCAGTCCATAAAGTAACTGGAAACAGTGCAAGACAGCCACCCTGGACAAGTGTCTGCAAACAAAGGCAGGTGGTGCAGCCCCAAGCATCCACCATCCCTGAGCTTGTCCCCTGTGCGTACTTTAGACGGTACACCCTCAGCACGCTGCAACAGCCTAATGTTGTCTCTGCATGGGTGCAAAGTGAATCAACACATTTGGGAAGGGTGGAATGTGGTGGTGTCTGTAGGTCCAAAGGGCTCTCTTCTTGTTCTTTTATTTATAGGTTAGTTAGGGGAGAAATGCAGAAATTTTGAATGGGCGGTAGTGTTTGAATGTCATGGCACTAAAAGAAAATTTTTTTCTTTGAAAACTTAGAGTCTGTTTCAGAATTAGACTTGACTACCTTGCTACTCTAGGTACATGGAATGGAATTTATTCTGAATAACTTCATTTCCATGTTATCTTGCCAACGTGGTCACAATAATTATCTGGCTAATCTGAATACAAGTTTGACAATAGGATGATGCAATCAAATACTCTTGTGATTTTTTAAAAATCTTTTTATTATAACCTTGAGTGGAAAATGGAAATCCCCTTTTGCTTCTTTTTTTAATTTTAATATTTTATTAATTATTTGAAAATTGCATACATGCATATTTTGTATTTTGATCATATTCATCCCCAGTCTTCCCCCAACTCCTGGCAGATCTACCCCTTCTTGTATGGGGGCTCTTGTAGGCATGTGCATGTGGATACCCAAGGTTCCCGTCAGCAGCCTTCCTTATCATTCTTCTTCCTTATACATTGAGAAACGTTCTTTCAGTTGAACTCAGGGCTCACCCATACAGCTAGTCTAGCTAGCTAGTCGGCTTGCTCCAGGGATTCCATTGCTACCTATTGAGATAAGGCTGGAATTGAAGGCTGACTGCCATGTTCACCTGACATTTATGTGGGCTCTGGGGATCTAAAGTCTGGTCCTCTTGCTTGCGAACAACTGTTCTCCTAGTTTCTGAAGGCCACTGTAATATGACCCTGTCATGGTTACAAGAATGTCTAGAAAGGGCCCCTTCCCTGAACAGCTTATGGGTGAGGGTGGGAGGCATTCATGCATAAGTTGCCTGAGAAGTGAAGGGCACAGCATGGCAGAAATGTGTGTTAACCTTCCAGGGGCTGGGGAGCTCAGTGGTGAGAACAGTTGTGATTAGAGTAGAATTCTATAGGCCAGGCAACTTTATTTACAGGCATGGAGGCTGTAGGCCTGAAGGCAGGCCTGGGCAGCTCTGCTAAGACTCCTCCTGACCTGTCTTCTTACAAGTCCTCACATGGTGAAGATCAGCAGGATCTTACTTCACCTCCTGACAAGGGACTATTCTCATGTATGAAGGTGCCACCCTCATCACTCCATCAGGGTCTCTCTATGTGAACTGAAAGGAGATATGTGCACTCAGACCATAATGCCTCCACCAGAGCACAGCAGAGCTACGAAACATGGTAGCTTCATACAGTGTCAGGTGAACAGCTCTGCAGTATACTGACTACCTGTGCCGTGCTGGGCATTGCTCTGCACATGCTCGTATATTCAGCTTAATCCTCTCTTCGCCTTCCTGAAGTTTGTATCACCCCTTACTCGAGGTTGAGGAACTGGGCATCAGTTACTTTAAACCCATGATTGCAGCCACGGGTTGTGAAAAGTTCAGGGACATGTGACTCTCAGTCTAATCCCCTCTGAGCCTTCCTTTCTCCAAGGGTCATTGAATGAATTTGGTTCAGGAGGCAAGAGCCATGCAACAAATGGGTAAAGAATTCTACAGCTCAGAGGCATGGAGAGGATGGAGACACTGGGAGTCGGGAGGACTCTGGGAGGATGGTATCACAGAGAGGAGGAGAACACAGAGAGGACAAGGACACTGGGAGGATGAGGAGGATGGGAGCACTGGGAGGATGGGGAAGATGGGGAGGATGGGAGCACTGAGAAGATGAGGACACTGGGAAGATGGAAGCACTGGGAGGATGGGAGCACTGGGAGGATGGAGACACTGGGAAGATAGGGATACTGGGAAGATGGGGATACTAAGAGGATGAGAGCACTAAGAAGATGGGAGCACTGAGGATGAAAAGTGTGCCCCATACTCACATACTTTTACTCAGCAAGGACAGCAAATGAAAAAGGACCTTTTCATGCTTCAAATGAAAAGGCAAAGAGATACTTGGGAAGGGACAGACCATAGGTCCCATGGAGATAGAAGGAAAGACAGGCAGCTTCAGCCCAGAGATGCAGGTGGCAGAGTGTATGGGAGCAGGGATACCTGGCCTGTGTCATACAGAGCAGATAGGACATGGCCATGTGTTAGTAGGATGTTTGGAAGAGGCCAGAGGCCAAGACATATATCTAGAAGAGGGCGGTGTTCTGAGGAGAGTTGCCAAGGGACCTGTTCAGAGCCACGGGTGAGCTACTGGGAATGTTCTGCTTTCCTCTAAGATTAACTGTTCACCAGAGCCGGCTGATCACACCACAGGAACCCTCCCATGCTCATACAGTATGTCTTCTCTGGCTCCTCTTTCCTTTCCTCTTCCCCTGGAGGCCTCTGTGGAAGCTGTCCAGCTCTGAAGAGACCACAGAGAAAGACTCCAAACTGCACAACCAAGCGCTTGTCCTCAGAGATCCTCCATCATGGGGCAAAGGCCTGGCTCTATTCGTCTTTGTCTTTAACTGATTGTCCTTAAGGACCTCCTTCTGCTGTCTGTCAGTCATGCAGGTCGCCCCTCTCCAGCAAACAGGTTCTCCAGCTGCCCCTGCTTGATTCTGCAGTTCCAGGCCAGGTCCATCTGTTCCTGGACCTATTCCAAGCCAAAGCTAGAAACGAGGTCCTGCCAACACCAGGTCGTTGGCTTCTCAAGCCTCTTCTTCTCTTGGAAAAACAGTGTGGGGATGGCAAGACTGCTTCCTGGATCAATCAGTCATGGATCAATCAGTCTCATGTCATCAGTCTCACTAAAAACACACCAGATGAAAGCCAGTGTGGTGTCCCTCCTGAGTTAGTCAGCGGCAATGTTAAACCAGATTCCCTTTGTGCTTAAACTCTAAAGAATCCCATGGGCTCAGTTGGAAGCCATTTTAATGATTATTTAATGATTCCCCTGAAGACTGCTTATATAACATAGGTATTTCATCTTTTTTTTAAAATAAAACTTAATGAGTATGCAAAATAATGTTTCTTTTGATATTTTATATGTTTATAATTGTCTTTGCTCATGTGTACCCATCACCCTTTTGTTGGTGCCCTTTTACACGCTAACTGATGTATATACTGAAGTATAGACTCATGTATAATGGAGAACATGCAGTATTTGTGCTTGCTTTCCTTTCTATTGGGCTCCCTTCACTCCTAGCCTCAGACTCCTCCTCTCCTAGTTAATCCCCTTTATTCTTCCTTACGTTTTTCTTATTTAGTTAAATTTATATTAGTTTTATGAGAATTTCTTGCAATATATTTGAATTATAATCATTCTCTTCCCCAACTCTTCCTACACACATAAAAGTGTGTCTGTCCTCTTTTTTTTTTTTTTTTTTTTTGGTTTTTCGAGACAGGGTTTCTCTGTGTAGCCCTGGCTGTCCTGGAACTCACTCTGTAGACCAGGTTGGCCTCGAACTCAGAAATCCGCCTGCCTCTGCCTCCCAAGTGCTGGGATTAAAGGCGTGCGCCACCACCGCCCGGCTTGTCCTCTTTTTGAAAAAGTATCAAGTATGATGTGTGTTGTTCACGTACTTTGGGGTGAGTATTCCACAGGAGTGTGCTAGCTGTCACAACTCCTGAGTTTGTATGTGCAGCTACCCTGTTGTGTGCGGCTTACACAACTCTTTACATAGTGCAGCTTACATAGTCATTCACCACCTCTGGGTTTCCCAAGCTTTTTGTCCCTTCTTCTTTGATGACCTCTGAAACTTGGGAAGAAGGGTGTCATATAAACCTCCCATTGAGAAATCAGCACCCCCACGTGCCAACACTTGCGTCATCCTAAGCACAATAAATTCTGTGTGACCAACCATAGCCTAAGAACCCCAGTTCAACAATAGGCCTATGAGTCTTTGTTCTACATGGACATCCAGGAGCAGCTTCTAATGTCACTTCTAATAACCTTATTTTGAAAAATATGTGAGACTATTTAAATCTCATATCTGGATTTATCAGTTGGTTCTCTTCTGTCCCGGGGAATATGTAATTGTTATTTCTCTTAGCCAAAAACCTTTAGATTATCCAAAGAGGCTATACATGAAAGTATTAATTATGTTTCACCCTGATCCAGATAAGTACACTAATTACTGCGACCTTTTCTTATAGGTCCAAATCTCTAACAAAATAATCGCCGTTTGCCCCACTTTAGTCTCTGGCAAGTTCCTTTCATCAGCTCCACAGCATCCGAGGCCAAGCAGAGACACCAGCTCTCCCTTTCTTGTTGGACATGCTGTTAGTACTCAGGCCTCCATCTCCTTAAAATATCTTAAGCTGTGTTTGATTCTTAAAAGGCCATTTTACACACAGCAGAAAGAAAAGTGTCCTCAGACTTGCTAAAACTGAGCAAAGATATTGGGTCATTAAAAAAAAAATTTTTTTTTTGAGCTTGACTGAGAGAGCAGAATGAGCAAAATTAGTCTGAATTTAGCTTCAGAAATAATCCTGACATATACAGCTTCCAGATAATTTTAATTTGACTACTTGACATGTAGAATTTTTCCTTGTTTCAGATAGAAATTATTTGAAGACACACCATGTAAATAGCTGCCATTAAAAGGCCACTATAAATCTGCCTCTTCTCTCAATTCTTTTCTGACCCCACCTCTTCCTTTCCTCCTCTTCTGATCCTCTCCTCACCCCCTTCTCTCCTGACCCCTTCTCTAATCCTCTTTTGACTACTTTCTTTTTCCTCCCTCCTCTTCTGACACCACTCCTCTCCACATTCCTTTTTAAACACTTTCTGTCTTTGGTGTCCTCTCCTGGGTCTGATGTTCCCATTTCATTTGGTTCTTCTTTTTCTCCCGTTTCCTAATTTCGCCCCCTTTGTCCTGAGCTGCTGGCCTGTACCACAGCCTACTCTCAACAGGTCATTGCTGTGTTCCTGCCCTCTGACCTGCCGAGGCATCCAACCCATAAATGGCAGAATATTGTTCTTGGAATGTTCAAGTCTCATGGCTTCTCTGGCCCATTCCTATACTCTCAAACTGCTAGGTCCATGTTCCTTTTGTGTCCATGGCTACAGAAGACATAGAGGAGTTGGCTGTAACATGGATTTCTGGGTGTTGCTGCAGAGTAGGAGTGGGAGATGTGTGGAGAAAGAGCAGTAGCAAAGAGAGGAGAGAGGGAGAAGAGGAACGACTTCGAGAGATAATACCAATTCCTTGTGCATTTCTACGAATAAAAGTCCAGGCTCGTTCCCCAAGTCCCCTTAGGGGATATGCCTGTCTGTGTAGCCTCCTCATCACCCATGTGAGGCTAGTATCACCCAGATGTGGTCTTGCTCATCTAGATCTCTCCAGCATCTAGTTAATATCTGTGTTGTGTTTTAGCATTAGCTTAGGAACCACCAATAAGAAAGAGGAAGTCAATGAGCCAGTAAAGAAGAGATGGGGCTGGCCATCCCATAGGCTCCCAGGCGATTAGTGACAGGCATGTGTCAATTGCTGAATGTGATTAAGACTTGCTCTCACCATCTTGTGGTCATTTGTTCTCCAAATATGGAAATGCACTGATGGAAAAATGGAAAGGCCATTTTTCTACCCAAGATGGATGCACCATTGATTTTATAATTTGTTGCAACCTTCCACTTATAGTAAATGGTCTGTGATCCATAAAAGAAATTTATGTCCAAGTATTTCACAGAGAATAAATATTAGGAAGAAAATACATCCAAACAACAGAACAGAGGCGTGTAATGGAAGGTCTGCACTCAGGCTTGTGTTGTTGACTTTCTTCTAATCATTTTTATCTTTCCCTCTGAACATGTTGGACATTAAGGCTCTGATTCTACATTTGGCCCGTTAATAAACAAAGTGAATCGTTAACCAATACCCAACTTCCAGAAGTTACTGAGGATGGCTTAAGAAATCCCCCTCAAGCTTCCTATTGAGATTTGAATGGGGAAGAAGGAGGGTATCTGTAAGGCTGGCATTGTCTGAGGACACTCCTGGGGCTTTAGCTTCTGATGCTTCACCTGGTGACCATGTCCAGCCATGCCCAATACCAAATGCATGTCCCTGCTTGGGAAAATGATTCCCTCTTCCTTACTTCGTTAATTACTTTGCTGGGCTACAGAGCAAGATTAGGTACAGGTGAGAGGGACTTGACAGTTTGAGGGTTGATATGCTTTCAGCCAGTAATGTGAAATCATGATACATGACGCAGTCAAACTGAGAAGTTTCTAAATATATGTGAGAAAGGGTGAGTGGAGCCCAGACAACCCCTACCCCAACCTGGAGACTCTGCTAGGTAAAGCAGTATTACCTGTCAACTTGGCATAGCCTAGACTCACCTGAGAAGAGGTCTCAATCAAGTGATTGCCAATGTAAGATTGGCTCAAGGGAATGAGAAAGTGTCTCAGTAGTTACCTGGTATAGAAGGGCCCAGTCTACTGTGGGCAACTCCATTCCCTAGGCAGGTGATCCTGAACTTTCTAAGAAAGCCAGCTGAGCATGAACCTGAGCAGGCCCAAATCAGTGACCCTCCATGGTTTCTGCTTCAAGTTCTTGCATGGTTTCCTGACCTAACTTTCCTCAATGATACACTATGACCTGGAAGTATAAGCCAAATAAACTCTTTCTTCCCTTAAGTTGAATTTAGTCAGAGTGTTTTATCACAGCAACAGAAAGCAAACTGGAACAAGCATGATAAAAGACAGTGGAGAGAGGTCAGGAGATTTAGGCCCTAGAGGTCAGGGGATTTAGGCCCTAGAGGTGAGGGGATTTAGGCCCTTGAGAACATTGCCTGCTGATTCCTGGAAGTATCTCTGTCTCTTCTTTCCCTAAAATGAATTGCCAGTCTTCCAAAGTTGGGCTAGTTAACATAAAGGAAGTCTGATTGATCAACAGGGGTTTTGTGGAGGACAGAACTTCATATTCTCTCTCTCTCTCTCTCTCTCTCTCTCTCTCTCTCTCTCTCTCTCTGTCTCTCTCTCTCACTCACACACACACACACACACACACACACACACACACGTACACGTACACACAGGTCTCACTAAATTGGTGGTTTACTTGAAGTGTCTTAGAATCGTTGCCATGGATCCAGCCTCCACTGGTACTTCATAGCTACTCACACTCACAACTAGCAAAGCCAAGCCACATAAAAGTATCTGTGAGACACACAGCCAAAGTGCTTGGGAGGGGGCAGCCTGGATGGGAGAGATTGCTTGCTGGATTGTGTCAGGATTGGCCCTGCAGGAAGATGAGCTATCTCACTGGCAGCCCAGAGAACTGCTGATATATGAGTATCTTCTGCAAACATTTAAAACTATTACTTGCCTAATCTTGGGTCTTTTTCTATTTGGGTAGCCAGAGTTCTGTAGTCTCTGCATGCTTCTAAAAGATGCCTGATATGGGGGTTGAAAGATGGATTTCTATAAGGGAGAAGGTTGAATGCATTTTCTACTTCCCTGGTGAGAGAGCCATCTGGTTGACCCCTCTGCTTTCAGCAACAACAATGAAATCATGAAACCACCCACTATCCCATCATGACCAGCAAATTCTACCCCTGCCATCAGTGCAGTTCCTGCTGTACCCCTGCCACCTGCCACCTCCTGTGTCACAGCACTAGCTACTTTAGGCTTCTGTTGCAGAGATGCCTTCCTCTGCTGGGAGTTCATCTCCTCTCACCTCTGCTGGGTGTAGCACCTGCCATCCCTTTAGCTATGTAAAGCAAGCATATTATATGTGTGTATCTGAAACATTCATAACTGTCTGCAGCTTAACAAATGCTGGATTCAGAAGGTTGTAACCTGCCCCATCTTCCCAGCAAAAGTTAAGACCCCAACTTCCCCAGCTGCAACTGAGGGTGATGAACAGTCTTCCTTTCTTCACACATGTCTGAGTTCACTCATTGTTGAGCATTAGATGTTACTGCTTTATTATTTAGCATTATGGTGATAAACAGTAAAGCAATAGCTGATCTCTTGCCACTCTCTTAAGTTACAGCCATGACTTGATAATAAGATTGTGGGTATGTCAGGGCCAGGAAAAGCATATGGCTAATCAACTGTTGTCTGGTGTATTGATTTGTAACCATTTTATACCTTCTAATGAACATGCCATTGTGAAAGGAGATGTATTTATGTGTTGTTATCTACTTCAGAGACTATCTCTATCCTACTACATCTTGGCTTAGTTTAACATGAGCTGAAATGAGAGACACTATAAAATATTCTCAGATTAAAGCATGTATAGCTACAGTACAGTCCTATGTCCTTTGTTTCTGTATAGATTTTTCTATAGAATTAATGATAATTACTATTTAATAGTTATATGCAGTACTTGTTATTAGATATTAATGATGCCCCACTTGTTACTTGGGGAATCCCAGGGAGGACCATAAATGATATGGCAACCCTAATCTTAAGGAAACTACAAGATTAGTCTCATTATTCCATAAGCCTGTTGAGTTCCTAGATTTGTTCCTATGTTAACATTCTTTAGTGATATCTCCAGATATACCTCCCACCCTCTACCTTTGTTATAGCACATATGTTGTTCCATGAAATATGGTGAGAGAACAGGATAAGTGAGCAAGGTAGAGAAGCAAGACTTGAGGAGTGCTAAAGTGTGCTCATGAGCTGAAGAAGAAATACCAGGCTCACACTAAGTGGCACACATAGAAGTTGATGCTCACTCAGAATGTGCTTACTAAATATTCATGCAGGGTGGCTACTGGTCAAAGTCAACACTGTGGTCATAAAGAATGGGAGAAGAAGACTTGTGGCTGGCAATGTTCATCACACTTGACTGAGATTCCATGAAGACTCCATGGGGTTTTGACAAAGGGAGTCTCGAGGCCACCCTGAGTGACAACTAGTTCATGAGGGTATTTTATGAGGGGGGGGGTGTTCTTCTAAACATGGCACAATGTCAGATTCATTGTAGAGACACAGTTTTCCTGACCTGAGGAGGGACAGAGCATGTCCTGAGGGTGCTGTAGGAAGAAGGGTTGGAGAAGAGCTCACTCTTGACAGTCTCAAAGTTGGAAGAGGCTTCTGCCATGGTCCTGAATAAAATGGCAGCTATTGATTTATTTGGCCAATCTCCTTGTGGTGCTCACTGGGTTTTCTCTTCCCGTGGTTGTTTCAGGAGCTGGTGGGGAGTATATCCTCCACAGAGAAACTGGAAAGGAATCGCCATTGCACTGCTCGTCATTCTTGTCATCTGCTCTCTGATTGTCACCTCAGTCATCCTGTTGACCCCAGGTATGAATGTTCCTCAGAACCAGTTACTAACATATTAAAATGAGCAGCTTTACTATGGGATAGTTTCTAAGTAGCTGTTGACTGAACAGTTTATTCTTACCAGGTTCTGGTTTTCATTATACTATTATAGGAGATGGTTTGTTTTCAATGAAAACAAATCTGTCTTATATGCTTTAAATTATTGTATAGCGTTTGATTAGCTTGAAATGGCATAGATCAAAATTTACTGATATTTATTCATCTTGAAATTAAAGTTAGTGGCATTAGAAATACTTTAATATATCCCATGGTATTCTCAGGTATTACAATGATGAATTAAGAAAATGTTCAAGCAACACATGATGGCTATGCACCAAAAGCAAATTATTTATTAGGTAACAGTGACAGAATTAAATACTGATAGGGCCAGAGGCAAAATTCTTTCAGATAAGAAAGTCATAACAGCATCCACAGCAGTGCCCACTGAGTTCCTCTGCATTGCCTGTGGGTGGTTGAGACGGAAGTAAGGCATGAGATGAGACACACTGCAGCTTGCAGGCCCCCATAAGCTGACCACAGATGTGTTAGACTTCAAGGTGGAAAAGTAAGCAGATAGCGCAGTGCAGCGGAAAGATCTGCATGAAATGCAGGTAAGAGGTTACACCATTAGATCGCAATGGAAGTGAAATAGAACTGATATCTTTATTAACAGGTGGTAGACACTACCTGGGAAAAATAAGAACCACAGACTAGTGTTTCTTGTGAAGAGAGATGCACAAAAAACTAGTAGTGAACCCAACACAGTAACGTAAAGTGTTATGGATATGGAGGCTGGAGAAACAGCTGCTGTTAAGAGTACAGATGATCCAAGTTTAGCTCTCAGCACCCACATTAGGTGACACACAACCACTTGTAACTCCAGCTACCAGGGCTCTGATGCCCTCTTCTGGACTCTTCGGGCATTTACACTTGTGGGTCCATACACACAGGGACACAAACACATATAACTAAATAAATACGTAAATATATAAGTGATGGATGATAGACAGACAGACAGACAGATAGATAGATTGATAGACAATAAAATCTTTATGATATATATTACATACCATGGCCAAGTGGGATTTATCCTAATTCAGGGATATAGGTTAACATACAGAAGTCACTGTATTAACAGAATAACACACAAACCTACAGATCACATAAGCACCCAGAATGCATCAGTACCACCGACTGTGAGCAGAGGTCTGAGGCCACTGTGTGGGAGAGCTGTTCTGTGCTGTGTCCCAGTGAACAAACAGGTCACCAAGCTTCAGCATAGGTGCCTTTACCAGACAAACTATCTCATAGACCCTCGCTGACTTGGTTGTATCTTTTATTCTAAATTTTATTTTATTTTTAATTACAATTTAATTTTATTTTTGTTGTGTTTGCGTTTCTGTGTAGGTTTGGGCTTGTATGTGTAGGTGCCTTCAGAGTCCAGAAGAGGTGCTGGGAACCAAAGTGCAGGCCTCTGGGAGAGCAGCACAGCCTCTTAACCACTGATCAAATGCTCCATGCCCTTTGACAGGATCTGCTAGTACACAAAAGGCTTTAATTTTGACAAAAATATAATTTCTCTTTGGTTATTATTATGTTAGGGGTCATAGCTAAGGAAGTGTTTTTAGTCTAAGATCACAAAGGTTTATTCCTGTTGTCCTAAGAATTTTAACAGTTTTAATTTTTATATTTAGATGCTTTGGGTAGTTGTGTAAAGTAGGAAACTGACTTCATTCCCTGGTGTGTGAGCATGCAGCTATATCAGCCGTGTTTGTTGAATATCCCATTCCCATGATGTAGTGATAGCTCTTTTATGGCTGTGTGGACTTAGTTCAGAACTCTCTGTTCTAATCCACTGGTCTACATGCCTCCCGATGTACCCATACCACAGCATATTAACAACTGCAATTTTATGGTCTTTTATAACTACTAAGTCTATGCTGTCTCAATGCTTGCTCTTAATATTGTATTGACTTCCCCATATTTCTGTAAGAATTCAAAACAGATTCTATGGTGGTAAAGTTAGTTACTTTCCTCTTGAAGTGATAAAACACCATGTGCAAGACAACAAAATAGAAGAATGTTTATTTTGGCTTATGGTTGCAGAGGGTTGGTGCTAATGAGGTCAGGGCAGAGGCAGCAGGCACGGTGGGAGAGAAGAATGCTGAAAACTACATATTTCTAACCATAGCACAAAGCAGAGAGAACAAAGAAGAAATGACAAGAGTCTTTTAGATCTCAAAGCCCACCCCTACTGACATACCTCTCCAACAAGGCCACATCTCCTAAACCTTCCCAAACAGAGCTACCAAGCAGGGACAATGTGTTCACACATCAGCTTATCCCTCCATTCTCAGTCAGGCCACTGTAGTAAATTACTATGTGTTGTGGAAGCTTACTGAAAGCAGGCTCTGGGAGCAAAGGGTTTCCCCCTGTCTCCTAAAGTTTGGTCAAGTCTACTTCCCCAAGAGTTAGAACTCTCAATTAAAAATGATGGATAGTTATTAAAAGAAAATATGTGATATGATCCCTTGTTTTGTGAGTGCTGCTTTTGGGTGGATGAGCAGGGATCAGAGCAACTGCAGAGGCTTAATTACAAGAAGAGAACTAGGGCTCCCTCTGGATCCAGGGAGCATGAGTTTGTCTTTTCTTTGCTTTTCCCTTAGCTATGATTTGAAAACAACAACAAAAAAAAAAAAAAACACCAACTACCCTTTACAGTTTTGGTCCTGTGGTCGTGTCACACTGATCATGCCACACTTCCTTGGGACTTAGAATGAGGTGATAGTTTTCAGAGATTCTTCTGCCTGAAGTCCAACTCCCTCCGAATCAAGGATCCTTGTGAGCATTATTCAGGAGTGGAATGTGGTGGGTGGAGATGGCTTGTAGCAACAGGGCCATGGTACATGGGGCAATGAATATCTCCAGACTTTAAAAATGGCTCCTGGAACCTTCTTATCAGCTAACCCTGATGGAACCTGAAACAACCTCATGGCTGCCCACTCTACCTCACTAGATAACACAGTCGCTGCAAGGATTCTGTCCAATGATGGCACCAGCTGTCAGGGCAGGAGGCTGTAGAGGGCAGCTGGTGCCTCGGATGACTCTCTGGATTCCAGAGAGGCTTCCTTTACTCTTCCGTTGGAATAAGTATATGGCTGAGCCTTGTCTACCAACCTCAGACATCCATGGGTGGTATCTCTTTCTACAGGTTGTGCTATTGGGGAACTGTGTGTTCTGGGCTTCAGAGGACCACAAAGGCTGAATGCTTACCAAATGAGCTGTGCTACAGTACCCTCTTGGCTTGGTCTTTCTGTGTTTCCTTTCCTGGAGCAAAGTAGAAGCTTTTGTTTTGACATTCAAAATTGTGTCAGGTGCTCTGCCTGTACTGCCCTGGAGTGTCCCCAGATCCACTCAGATCCAGAATGTCTTCCCGTCTTCCCAAGCACCCAAAGAGCTAATTTTCCTCTCCTTCCAACCTTAACAATCCCATTAGGAGTTGCAACTGCTGTGCTAAGCACTAAGCAAATGTAGAGAACACAGTTATGTGTGTTCTCCTTTGAGCTAAAAGCAAGAAAGGAAGGTGTCCCAAGCGTTGCTATCAGTAAGCAAAACTAAACCCAGAGATAATAGTGGGGCTACTAGCCCAGGCACAGTAGGGAAGGAGGTTTCAGTGCAAACTCCTCATAAGAGTGGCCATACCATGAGGACATATGCACGCAGTCTTGAGCACAGCCTTATGGCATTGCCCATGCCCCACCCCAGCATTGCCTTCATCTTGATAAGGAAAACTTCTAAAGTGAGGGTTTTTAAGCACTCATGAATTCTGACCTTGTGTTCTGGAAATTCAGAGTCTAGAACATTTTCATGCTCACACTCAGTTCTGGACTCATTTGCTTTGTGACCATTCCCAATGCTCACAACCCAGCTCCAACTTGGCAAGCAGGATCTGGTAGGAGGGTGTGCTCTGGGGCTGTGGTGTTCGGGAAGGTTCTCTCGATGATTCTGACAGACAAGATACCTTGCTCTGTGGTACAGGCTGATAACCTCCTATTACTCACTATCCATGTCTCTCTGAGGGGTCTTGAAGGGAACATGGCCTTTCTAGTTGTTGTATATTTCTCCCTTGCTAGGCCATGTTCTTTTCTAAATTTCTCTTCTGAATAATAGATTCAAAGTTACCTTTTTGGTTTTCTGCTATTTAACTACTGTTAACTGTAACTGTTCATCTATAATAGGTTACACATGCCTAGTGTGTGCCAGCCAGAGCAGCTGCATTGCTGCGTTCCGACGAGACTGATTACAATGAACTGCACCATAAGGGGTCTGTAGACCTGATGGATGTTGCGTTAGAATGTTCCAGACTTGGCCTTGAATGGAATTCTGACCAAGCTGGGCAGTAAAAAGCACTAAATACATTAAATACTTCAGAGAATTATAAGGAGAAAGCCACTGACTTGGAAGATTACACTGAATGAAGACTGGCTTCAAGGCCAGGCTGTGCTCAAGTTTCCAGGAGTAAAGATCAACTAGTATTTGGTAGCATAAACGGGATGTGCAGATTGCTTATGTTGGAATGTCTCCACAATTTTATTTAAATGCAGTGCCTGTGACCAACTCACTTGGCTAAGAAATTACATTCTGAACTTTACCACTGAGAAAAGATGGACCCACTGGAAATAGGAGGAAGCCCAGGAGGCCACTGGGAACATTATTAGCATGCATGTCATTTGGTGATAACCTGGCTTGGAAAACAAGGAGGGCCATAGTGAATGGTCAGTCCGGTGTAAAGACTGATGAAGGGAGCCTGTTGTAACAGGGAGGGAGAGACATGGACACCAGGCCTGAGTTTGGAGATTGGATGCTGATTCCTCCCACTGTCTCTACAGAGGTCTCCTTCACAACCATTTCTAGAAGCTGACAAATTCATTATGTCATCCTGTCCCTGGGGAAGAAAGAGAATGGTAAACATGAACACATCCTGGGTCTGTCTGAATGTCTGTGGACTGTAAGGGTCTGACCCAAGACTTAGATCGTATGCAAAGACAAAGTGTTTATACTGTAGAAACATCTAGCATGTGGGGTCAACCATTCTTCAAAATGGTGACCCCAGATAAAGGTACATAGACCTTCTTATAGGGAGCCAGGTGGAACTCTTTAGAGGAATTAGGTAATCTCTAATGTGACTGGCAGGGGCCAAAGCGGTGACCTTAGTATAATTTTAATTGACTACTATGTTAGTTTTTCTATATTTAGAGAGTGGGTTAGGTAATCTAAAATTTCACTAGTGGGTGTTGGGGAGGTCACAGGGGTCAGTTTCTGACTGGGTTGTGCCAGGTAGTCAGTGGTTTGCATTCCTAAGTCATGAACATTTAACTGTAGGATGAGATAAGACTTCCCAGTACAGATGATCCATCCTGGGATAAGATATTTTCCCATTCTTGCGGTTATCTCCAGGCTATTCTTTGGGAGGGGGTTTTATGATCTTGTTCTGGATTTTATGGTCTGTTCCTGGAAGTGATGTCTATGGCCTTCTTTTCTAAATTAGGCTTGGTCCTTAAATGGAGACAAATGGGGTTTATGTGGTCTTTTCAGGACCATCTGCTAACCTGGACTAGCAGGTAGTTCTTCAGTAGCAGGTTACTGAGGGAGAGGATCAAAAAGTAGAGCAGATACTAGAGTTTAGGATTAGGAGGTCTTGCATTCGCTCCACCTTATACCAAGCAAGTTTATTAAGATGCTGTACTTACAGCATCTTATATACAGATTTCAGGGGAAACGGAATGAGTCAGCAGGATCACACAATGGGACAGTCAGCAGGAGGTTAATCAAACAAATGTTGTACAATGGGAACACAGGGCATTCATTCCAAGTGCATTGCAGACAGGACACTCAGCAGCCTTGACACGCATAACCACAACCCTTCAGTGGGAAAAAATTGGTTTTCCAGGATACAGTGGTGCAGCTCTCCCATGACCCCAGCCCTTGGCCATTACTTGCTCTGCCAATCATATTCCTGATTTTACAGAAGGAACTGTATTCCTTATCCATACATCGAGGCCTCAGGGAAAGCTTTTAATCATCCGGGTCCCCCAACAATCTGCTGTTACGGAGATCCACTAACAAAAATATGTATGTGTGCAGTACCAGAATAGGCACTAAGCTTGTCTGATTTGAAGGTATCGGTATTGCTCCACAAAGCAAGTCCTTGTCTGTTTTGGTGGCTATGGTCAGCCACAGCCAGCTTGTCTCCACCCATCTCTACCATCATCCTCAGCTCATTGACTGAGGGGCTAGAGCAGCCTCACATGTTATGTGACCACACAGGGAACTGAGGAGGGACACTGAAGAAATGTCCCTAGGGCTAGACAGAAAGCAAATCGTTTGATGAACCTGTGTCTCCTAGAAATTATGGCTGCGGTAGTTGCTGGGAATATGGGTCTATGGATTGAGAAGAGAAGAGTCAGGCTTCATGGGAGGTAGCACTCCATGTCGACTATACAAGGGAAAGCCCTAGATTTGATCTACCCAAGGACTGTGATGTTACCAACCTTAAATCTGAATGATGCATTCAAATGATTCTTGCAGTTGAAACAGACCTGGAGGAGTTCCAATGGAAGGATTGGTTTATGCAGCTACTCACCTTATTGTGAGTTGCAGACTCAGACTGACTGAGCAGTGGGTCATTGGAGCATCTTTGACTTCCCCTCATTAACTCTAGATATATTGTCTAGTAGAGCTTGCTTATTTATGGAACCCTTGCACTAAAGGCCCATTTTCCTTAAAGATGACAACACACTCTTGTTATTCACGTGTGCATTAAGACCGCAAGCCAAGACAAATACAACGTGTGTTTATTTGTAAGGGCTTTTCAGGCCTTGCTCCATTATACTCCTATTTTAAAGACACACAACCCCAAAGGAGTAAATCTAGCTATTGTGTTCCCTGTTTTCTCTGGAGCCTGTCACCAAGAAATGATATTGGAAAGTTATAAACTAATGTGACACACATCCAGGACAATGCTCTCCAAGGCACTGGCTGATATACTGAGTGGTGGTTTAGTGAACAGTCACCAAGGCAAGTATTCAGGAGTCTAGGTTCAGGGTCAGAGAACTGAAGAGCAATGGGCCACAGTGAGCCAGGCAGGTCAGGGACCAGAGGAGGCTCAGGCTGGAATGAGCACTGTCTTCTTTAGAAATGGAGCCATTGCCTTAAATCCCACTGAACTCATCAGCTGTTGCTTCTGTGCTTGAACTTTCTCATATCGGATTCACATCCATGAGCGCTGGGACTCTTTGAAGAAAACCTATAAAAACATTTGGTTTGTTAACTCATATATAGATGGGTTCTTTTTCTTTAAATATATTTATTTTATGTGGATATGTGTGTGCCTGAGTGCATGTATATACACCATGTGCATGCAGAACCTGCAGAAATAGGGAGAGGGCATCAGATTCCCCTGGAGTTGAAGTTACAGGTGATTGTGAGCCACCAAGTACTCTTAGTACTTGAACTCCAAGTACTCTTAGCCTCTAAGCAACGTCTGTGGACAACGTGCCCAGATTTCTCATATCCTTGCAATTCAGTAGATTACTATACATGCAGAGGAACTCCTAAAGTCCTAGCTAGTTGCATATGGAAGACCTGAAAGAGTGCATGTGGTGGACCATCTTCACAAAGACTTCACATTCAAAACTCTCAAGATAGGGTTACCCTGGGGTAGTTCACAGATTCTAAGCACACGGACAAACAGAGTTGACAGAGACAGAAAAGGAGATAGCCATGTCCTCAGGATGCAAGAGTAGGCACGATGCTTCATTGGGTCCAGAACAACTGGTAGGAAGCTGAAGACCAGAGCAGATGTTTCTTCAGAGCTCTAAAGATGCAACCATCTTGGCTAATGCAGTCCAGTGTGACAGCCTCTGCCCCTAATATTGTGAGAAAATAATATTCTACCCTACCACCACAGCAGCAGCACTAGGCTTTGGTACTTTGCTATACGCCCAGGAGAATGCCTATTTCAAGGTGACATGGATGCCCATGCCTACTTTGCAAGCTTGGAAGAAGTCATAGCTAGAGAGAACTGTATAGTCAGGCTGAGAGATGAGCCCAACTACACATGCCTCTCATTCCATTCTTCCCATCACTGCCACAGAAATAAACTCCTGGGCCTCTTCCTTGGCCTTTAGCGCACTCATTTTGGCTGGGATGTTTGGTTCTTGCTCATCTTTGCCATTGAGCAAAAAATAGAAATATGTTCAGCTTAATGTGATATTTTTTCCTAAATTTGAGAGGAAAAGACAAAGTGTTTCCAGCGCTGACTTTTCATTTTTGTTTCCCCTGATATGTACTCAATAGATATTAGTTTCATGTACAATCTGAATTAAGTTAACAGAGATGACAATTAAATGGAGAATAATCGACAGAGCCAGCAAAATTTTGAATTAAAATGTACTCTCAGAAGAACAGATGATGCTTCTAGAGCCAAGAGTCCTCTCTGGGTACATGTGGAGCACACTATATGGCACAGAGGTTTGGAGCTAGTGAGTCTACCCTTGTTACTCTGTGGAAGAGCTGACCACCCGCCCTTCTCTGTTGGGAGCCCTGCATACCTGGATCATGCTGCTGCATGCACTGTCCTTAGGAAGGTTCAGTTGGCTCATTTGGTGTTGATGGATCCTTACTTTAGGTGAGAATACAAGCTATGACCACCTGTAGTATTTATTCTCTCATTACTGCTACAGAACACATGACAAAAGCAACTTGAGAAAGAGTGGTTGGGGAGGCATGGGACAGAAGCATGAGGCAGCTGGTCAGGAATCAGAGAGAGATGAACACTAGGGCTCACAGTCTTCTTTATAATCAGGCCAGGATCACAGCCCCTGGTACTGTCACCCACATGAAGAACTAATTAACCTAATCTAGAAACTCCCAGACATTCCCAGAGGCTTGTTTCCATGGTGATTCTAAATTCTATCATATGGCAATCAAGGTACCATCAGATAACTTTATTACATTTACTGTTGCCAAAATATATAAATATTAAAAAGAATCAATAGAAAAGTAATGAATTAATAAACTCACCATGATAATCCTTTCTCCTATCTATCATTAATCACTCCAGACTATGTTTCTCTGTTTTTGGCTTTAGGCTTCACTCATGCTGCTCTTCATGTTACATGTTCATGTTACTGTCAGTGCTCACCAACCATCATCATGAAAATAGTTATTCCTTTCTTGCTCAGTGACATTAGTTAAAGTCTTTCATTCCTTTATTTCATAACAATATGTAACATGGCTTTATATATGCATTCTATGTCCATCCATCTTCAATGTTTCCTTTGCTTCTTGGGAAATTCTCATGTCTGTAGTCCACTCCAGCATGAGCACTGTCTTAGTTAGGTTTATTGCTGTGAACAGACATTGACTAAGGCAACTCTTATAAGGGCAAACATTTAACTAGGGCTGGCTTACAGGTTCAAGGTTCAGTCCATTATCATCATGGGAGCATAGCAGCAACTGGTGCAGGAGAACTGAGAGTTCTACATCTTGTTCTGAAGCAAAGTGGAAGACTGTCTCCAGGCAGCTAGGACAAGGGTGGTAAAGCCCATACCACAGTGACACACATACTCCAATAGGCCACACTCCTAATGTGCCACTCCCTGGGCAAGCATATCGAACCACCACAGTATGGGCACATACTCTCACCATAGGCACACACCCCACCATGGTACACACCCCACCACCTATGCCCTGCTACCCAGGGTTTCTTTCAGCTATGGAAATATTTCAAATCTCTTTATCGAAGTCTCCAATGCATGGCAACAGGATTGCTTATTAAGGAGGCAATATTAATAACACAACGGATGAAGTTATATTCTCACATTTCCCTTGAAGACTCTGGAGATATGGCTGCAGCCATAAAGAAGAAAGCTATAGCCTGTTACTAAACAATTTACTGTCAAGCACTTAAGTCTAATATAGTCTGATTTCCTCAGATACACCAAGAGCTACAATTAACTTCTTGTTACTTGAACCCAGGATCCTTAAGCAAACCGTGTTTTTTTTTTTTTTTGTTTTTTTGGGTTGTTTTTTTTTTTTTTTTTTTTTTTTGCGTGGAGGTTGTTTGGTTGGTTGGTTTTTGTAGTTCTGTTGGGTTCTAGACAGTGCCTACAAGGGATATGCTAACTGAGTGTAAAAGCAAGCTAGGAAGAGTACACCACCCAGTATCTATGTTTAAATGCTGTGCTTTTGTGTGCTGGTCAACAGAAATTTGGAGATAGCTATAGTCTTGTTGATTAGGTCAGACTACTATAACAAAATGCACCAACTGATGGCAGCTTTTTGCTGTGTCATGTCATTCCCCCCTTCTCTCTCTCTCTCTCTCTCTCTCTCTCTCTCTCTCTCTCTCTCTCACTGATTGTGTGTGTGTGTGTGTGTGTGTGTGTGTGAGGTTCAGGAGCATATATCGAAAGAAAGCTCTTCTTCTGCCTCTGTCTTCAAATCTAGTCAGCTCAGTGTTTATAACCTCAACCTGTAAATAGTGGATGGCCCACAATTCCATAAAAACAATTGCATGTGGGTGTCTTTGATAGCCTTAGGCACTAAGAAAGTCTGCCTTCTGACCTTCAAACACTGTTACCCACCCTAATAACAAGGGATAGACACTATCGTGTGAACTTGACTTTGGGCCCCAGATCCCACACTGAAAGGTTAGATAGTGTGGCATCTGCTTGTAATCCCGAAACTCGGAGAACACAGGAGGAGCTTGCTGGCCAGAAAGCCTGGCTTAATCTATGAACTCCAGGCCATTGAGAGTACCTATTTCTATTTTTAAAGGTTGCCTTTTATCTTATTTCAAATTATATGTGTGTTTTGGATGGGTAAATGTCCTATGAGCAGGTGCCCACAGAAGCCAGACAAGGGAATCAGATTCCCTGAAGGTAGGGTTACAGGTGGTTGTGAGCCATGTAACTTGGGTGCTGGGAGCCAAACTCAGATTCTTAGCAAGAATCTTAACTGCTGAGTGAACATAAAAGAAAAATAAATTATATTAAAAAATAAAGACATTTGGCATCAGCATTCAGCCTTTGAAAGCATGGGCATACAAGAACGTTTACACTGCACATACATACACACACAGTAGGGATGCTAAACATAGTTGTGTGCTGTAGTATAGACAAGCATGGGAAGAGGTGCCTTTTGATGGTTTTAAGTTTCTGTTAAGGGCAGAGGAAGGGCTTTGAACTCACAGTGATGATTTCATAGCCACAGGACTACATTAAGCAGAGCCTTGGCTGAGGGAACTGACATGTGGATTTAATTTTATGTTTAAATAAAACCATTTATTCTAATTAATATGCATTTCAATAAAGGGAGGAATAGTGAACACATACACACATTTAACCTGTGTGTATGTGTGACAAGATGAAATTTTCAGGCTTAGTAGATGCAACTCATTAAAGGACAAAGGTCAATACATAGATTTTAAAGATTTTATTTATTTTACTTTAAATATATAGAGAAATGGACTGAAGGGTCTGAAGAGGGGTTGGATACTTTTGATGGATTGAATTCAGAAGCTATATGAACAATAAATGAGAATTTCTTGATTTATAGGCTATCCATAAGAAAACTGAAGGCTTTACACAAGTGTTTCAATAAAAAGCACAGTGCTGCTAGTTTTCATAGGTGGCTTTGAAGACATGAACTTTTAGGGTAAGTTACCATTTGTGGGACTTTTATAAACTGTGGACATAGCCATAGACAGTACTCTACAGCAACACTGAGACTTGTTGGAACAAAGTAAGCAAAAGCAGTGGGGAGGGTTGGAGAAAGACAGCTCTCTTCATTCTGAAGAGATTGGCTGGGCATTGACAATGTGTGAGAGCCCTGAGACCATGAAGTCACTGCCCCTCTCTTAAATAGAAAAAGGAAAATAATTCAAACTCATACAGAATAAAGCTCAACGGTAGTGATGGGTTCAATGCTAACTGTTGGTAGAAAAGATGGTGTGGCCATTATGATCCAGTCTGAAAGAAACATCCAGGGAAGATTGTCTCTACCCAAACTGGCCAGGAGGGGCTGAGACACCTTAGAGTACATGCTGATCTTAGCATGTCCTAGGATGATGAGAATTATTTCAAGTTTTAAAATCCCTACTAAAAATGTTCCCAACCATTATCCTCTTTAACATCAATATCCAAGAAACATCTTAGAAAAAAGAGTGGGGCTGAGAAACTCACTTTAATACTGATCCTCATGTCTGTATCACTGCAGACCACAGGTCTCCTGTGACTACTAGTTTAAGAGGGGAGCTAGGCATGTAGGCTTCCTCATGTTGGCCATAGGCGTGGGAAAGCTATAGAGGAACACACACTTGCGCATGCCTCAGAAGCAGCAACACGAGTTTCACACACACCTGGAATGGAATGCTACCCTTGAAGGAAGAACCAGTCAGAAACCCACAGAACCCAAACATGCATAACAAAAGGTGAGAATATCAGTAACTAGGAGATGATTGAGGCTGGGGAGTAGCCTTTCCTAAATCTGGGGCCACTATGAGAGACGCTGTCCAAACTATCAGTGTCATTGCTAAAGCCACACCTCCAGGAGTCTTCAACACCCAGGACTCCATGTGACAGCTGCTGGGGCTGAATGTAGTAGAACCGCAGCGGAACACAAGGAAAGGCCGAGGCCCAAGCAATTCAATCAGGAGGGGAAATGGGAAGCAGCATTTTAGGTTTTAAAAAGAACTATAGATGTGATTAAAGAAGACAGGGGAGACTCTCATCTCAGAAAAGCCAATCAGGAATTTTAGAGATAAAAGTAAACTTGATATCCATTTAAGACCTTAGTCTTAATGTGTCTGAAAGCTGTGTGAGAGGCCATCAGGCACACTGAAAAACAACTAAATCAGAGAGACAGGACTGATGGAATCAGGCAGATGTGCTCAAAGACAGACACCCACAAGAGCTGTGGAGGCTGCCTGAGGGCCCTGGTAGAGCTTCAGAAGCTGGAGTATGAAGGACAAGAGAGGGGTGGTGTTAAATGACATGATTGTTGTAACATCTGATGTGAAGACTCACTCATTCTTGGACTGTACAATGGACGCTTGCACCAGATTTAAAAAGCAAACCCACCAGGGAGCATCGTCTTACAGAGTATCTAAGCATAATGGGAGAATCCATCTGCCTTCATCTTGAGCTGTTTCCTGCACATGCGTCTCCTTTGCCAATAAACCGTGTCCTCAAAACACCAAAGCCGCTGGCAGTTCTTGCTTGTAGCCCTTCCTAGCATGCATGTTCTTTTATTGCTTGTATCTGAGCTAAACTGTTTCTACCTTAGGAAGGCCTTCCCAGAATTCCTTCTTCAATCTTATTCTTGCTGCCCATGGGGATAACCTGGCCCTCTCGAGACTGTTGCACTCTTACAGTTGTGTTCTGGTTGCTTGTTTAACTTTAGCTCCCATGATTCCGTGAGCTCTCTGCAGTTGGGCTTACCATGCCTGTGGACACATAAATCAGGTGATTGTGTCTATCATCACCTCAGAAGTCATAGGAATGAATCGAACTATAAACGAGTGGGTTGCATAATAGCCACACTAAGGCCCAAAGACATAGCAGAGAGCAACTACGGAAGGTAGGGCTGCTTATGGACAAAGTCAAGTTTCCTGCCTAAATGAAAACACACACATGCACACACACACACACACAACCACATACGTTCACATAACACTTATAAGCTCACACATACATACACTCACACTCTCACACATTCACACACACTCACATACAAGGCATACATTCACACGTACGGTATTTCTACCACAAACTGCCACTCTACACATCTTTTGTATGTATATTTAAAATGTTTAAAACAAATAAGAGATTTTTAAGCTTACTTATTTCATTTTATATAAAAATGTGAATGCCCACTGTCCTTTTCTGTGGATACGTCAGTGGCAGAAAGTTGTGAGAGGGAAGGCTTGGCTAGTCTTAAGATGCTATGTTTGGAACATCAATTGCTTCATATGCAATCACTGTTCATGTCTCACGATGAGGACATCTTTGATTGTATCTCTTTGCATTTTCAAGAATTGTATTCATAGTAATCCCACTTAGTGTTCAGGAAACAAGTTCATCCACAAGTTTCAATGCATTTCAGAAATGGTCCAGTTAAAGTAGGGCCCCTTGTTAGTATAACAGGGGAAAGGGAGTTGATAAGCTGGTCTTCTCCAGTGATGTCTGTAATATGTAACATCAGAGAAGCCAGAAGGCAGGATCACAAGGTGATCAGTAGAATCTATGAGCTGAGACACTAAAAGTGCTGGAGGCTTTGATCTGAGATCACTCTTTGTTCCATATGCAATTCCCACAGAGTTCCTTGCTTTGGTCAGACATACTATACATTTGGAAATATAAAATTAAGACAGGCAAATGGAGCTACAGAAAATGGGCACAATGATGGCCCCAAGATGGCTCAGTAGACAGAGATTGGCAAGAGACACAAACTTAACAACCAAATACCAGATGCAGAAGACAATGATCTGAAACAGATTGCTTGGTTGTCATGCATAAGGACTTAGGTTCAATCCTCTGCACCCCTGAAAAAAACAAAACACACACCAAAATCAATGCCACCTCATACAGAATGCACACATAGCTAATTAGCTGAGCTCACCCCACACCATAGCTGATGAAGTGAAGATCCAAGTCTTTAAAGAGAACTAGTGAATTTGGCATTTTCCAGTTAAGAGGACAGGAAAGGAAGCAAGCATTCCAGGTAGGCAGAGCATTTGATACTTCTATTTAAGGTACCATCTCTTACTCACACAAAACAAGAGAGGTAGCTTGGACAGTCTAGCCTTGGGTATCCGTGTGTTCACTCAGGGCTCCTGGGGAACCTTGAGCATCTTTCAGAAGCAGATAAATGGATTTTGTGGAGATAAATGGAGGCTCTTATGGAGATAGCCTCTTATGAAGGAGAGCCAAAATCCAGGGTTCTTTGAACTCTGTAAATAGGATAAAAGCTGGCAGATTTTCAAACCTTGTCGAGAGAGAGATCATTAACTGAGCATGACCTCTTGGGATAGATATTAGTTCAATGACAACCTAAGCTTCTCCCAGGTGTTTTCAGTTAAGATGGAGGAGTACTGGCCTGGGAGTCTGTTTACAGATATTTGGGAGTGTTCATTGGTCTGAACAAGAATGAACCCTTAACTCAAGATAGCCAGGGACAGGTGACACAAATGGGAACTAAATATCTAAAGGATGTTTCCTGTATCTTTGAACGCCCAGCAGCCTGCTTGTCTGCACGGAACCAATTGAGCATAATTCTGGACAAGCATATCTTTTCTCTTAATCATCTGTACTAGCCCTGAGACACATGTTCACTTCTGCAGTTGTTTAACCCGCTGTCTTTTCTTTCTCCAGCGGAGGATACCAGTCTGTCTCAGAAGAAGAAGGTGACCGTGGAGGATCTTTTCAGTGAAGACTTCAAAATCCATGACCCAGAGGCAAAGTGGATAAGCGGTAAGTCCATAGTCCTTGAGCGAGCGCCTGGGAGGTCCTCCCACTCCCACTTCCTCTCCATCACCTCTGTGTAGGTGAAGCTCTTCAGAGGCTCTGATCTGTGGATGTGATTATCAAGCATCACCATCCTAAGAACATGTGACCCGAGATAGCCACTCCTTACTCCACAGGCTGCCTCACAGGCATCAGCACAGCCTCAGCTTTGTGAGAAATGGGTCTGCTGAGGACCCATCCCCCATCATCAGCCTTGTGGTGCCTTCCTCCTGGAGCCATTACTTCTCTGAGCAGGTTGCTAAGCAACAGGGGCCCTGGTGCCTCTGCGGAAGCCTGCCTTCTCCATGGTGCTGGTCTTCTCTGCCTTCAGCTCACTTTCACTCACCAGGGAACTTAGTGTGACCAAAGCCTGAGCTAGGTCACTGTCAAATATAGGGGTCTGTGCAGGTGCTGAGAACTATATCTAACCTGGATCCCTCCTCATTTTCTAGTTTGGGAGACTTTTTCTTAAACAACGAAACAAAAAGAACAGTCTGCAGATGGCAGACTATTCCTGACTCTTAATGCCCAGGATAAGGGGGTCTGAAATCCCATGAGCCTCCTCCTTGGCCCTCAATGGCAGGGCAGGCTGTATCTCTCCTGCTGTGCTCATCCATGGCTGCACTTTGCATTGTGTTTACTGCTCTTGAAAGTGACCCTCAAGTTGGTAAGCCCTTCCAGTGCACCAGGCCCAGGCCCAGTCCTTGCTTTTATAACCCAGAGTTTCAGAGATCAACAGATTTCCTGAGAGCCTGACACAGCAGAGCTTGTCTGCAGCACAGTGGGCTGGCCAACCACCTGACACCCATTTTGTGTCCTTTGTATTGTATCAGTGTGTGTGTGTGTATGTGTGTGTGTACATACACATGCATCATTTTTGTTTTGACCTAGTGTTTAAGCAGGTCTGAGGGCTCAGGCAATGTTCAATGTCAGATCTTGAGAATAAAACACAGTTTTCTTGGGAACTCAAAGATGCATTCTGTCAAGAAACATTGACTCTAACTCAGTAGATGCAGAGAGATGGGGTCCATTTTCTCATTCTCCATGGGAAGATGTTTTGGAGACTGTGAATGGTCTTAATGGATGGCTAGGGTTTGTTAGATAAGAGAGAACAACCTCTGGGAAATGTAAGTCTAAAACATGAGCCTGTGCCAAACTGTTATCAGAAGAACCAAATGCAAATTAAGATACAATTCCCAGGGATGAGCAAGTAAAACAAATCCAAATAGCAAGGCAAAAACAGGTTCCAGGGATACAAGGAAGGTTAGAAATAAGGGACACCAGATCCAACTCTGGGTTAAAAGCTCACTGGGGACTTGGGGGCGGGGTAGAAATATTCCAGGAGGGGCCAAAGAGTAGAGATGTGCACTTTTTTTTTGGTTATGTTGCCATGGTTTCTGACAGTCTAATCCTAAATAACAGTCTAAATGAAGAGTCCAGGGCAGAAAGGGGAATGTAACTGTGGAAGGAAAAGGAAAAAGAGGGGAGGGGAGGGTAGAGAAAGGAGGAGAGGGTAGGGAGGGAGAGGAAGGGAAGGGAGGGGAAGGAAGGGAGGGGAGAGGGGGAGGGGAGGGGAAGGGGAGGGGAGGGGAGGGGAGGGGAGGGGGGGGAAGGGAGGGGAGGAGAAAGAAAGAAGTAAGCTATGGAAAGGAGGTGCAGGTTGCATAGCTTGCGAAAACCCTTCCTCTGGGCCCAACTCCCATGCTGTCAGCAGCTTGTGCTGGGAGCTGGTTCTGATTAAATTAGAAGCTGCCTAGAGATGTGCTGAGCCTAGCCTCCTCCTTGTCTTTTCCTTTCCCCCTTCTTTCTCCCCACCTCTTTGGCATCATCTTCTGGGTGTCTGGTAAGCGTTTACTGTCAGTAAGCACCTCACACCATTGAGCCATTTGCTTCCCACAGACTCATTAATCCCATCTTCAGATGTTGTAAAGTGAGGCTGACCATTTAAGTAACTCAGCCCAGAGCCCATTAGCAACCTAATTTTCTCTGGTGTTTCCAAACTGCCACACTAGGTGGAACCCAGATCTCTCCAATCCAGGAAATTGTCTTTCAACCTCACCAGCTACCTTTTCTGGTTTTAACCAGTTTCTGGGCTGTGAATATTTCAGAGTTCCCACCATGTTTTAGACTTCTCTGTTCTTGGAAGTAACACAACAACCAAGTGCTGGAGGGAAATAGAGAAGGTCTCCACTGAGAAAGTAACTAGGGTTTGTTTTGGGGGAGAGTGTTTGTTTGTTTGTTTTGTGGACATCAATCACTGACATTAACATGCATCTGGGATTTAATATTGGGGCTCATGCTCTAGAAGTAAGGCTCTGTTTTTATCATAAGGAAACACTAGTTTGGATTTTTAACTTTTAAGATTATAGACCTTAATTAGTTTCTTTTTAAATAAATTAATGGATTTCATTGGTAGTATAATAATTGCATAAGTGAATAAAATTAATTGATAGTAAAATTATAAAACCCTAAGCAACGTTCCATGGCCTCAGAATGGCCATTCTGATAGACAGTCACTGAGGTGTAGAGAACTAGGACTGGGCTGGTGTGTGTGTGGGTGTGTGGTTGTGTGTGTGGCTGCTGGTGTGGCTGTGTGTGCTGTGTGTGTGCTGTGTGTGTGTGCTGTGTGTGTGTGCTGTGTGTGTGTGCTGTGTGTGTATCTTTTTGCATCTGGTGATGCTTTTATTTGTGAGTTCATTGAATAGTGATTGTTTTTGTTTGTTGTTTCCTAAGACTGTCTTCTTTTTGACAGCTTTAAATCTTCTGGGTGTGCCTGAGCTCTTGTAGATTCCTTGTATGTTTGTAACACAGGTGAGAACGAAAAACTAACAGAGCTGGAGGCACGGTTGGGCCTTTGTTGCATGTTTGTGGGAGAGGCTAGTACAGTGGTTGGTGTCCTGTCACGTGTGTGTGCTGTGTGTGTGGTGCTGTGTGTGTGCTGTGTGTGCTGTGTGTGTGTGCTGTGTGTGTGTATGCTTGTGTGTATGTGTGTGTGCTGTGTGTGTGTGCTGTGTGTGCTGTGTGTGCTGTGTGTGTGCTGTGTGTGCTGTGTGTGTGCTGTGTGTGTGTGCTGTGTGTGTGTGCTGTGTGTGTGTGCGTGTGTGCTGTGTGTGCTGTGTGTGTTGCTGTGTGTGCTGTGTGTGTGTATGCTGTGTGTATGTGTGTGTGCTGTGTGTGTGTGGCTGGTGTGTGCTGTGTGTGTGTGCTGTTGTGTGTGCTGTGTGTGCTGTGTGCTGTGTGTGTGTGTGCTTGTGTGTGTGCTGTGTGTGCTGTGTGTGTTGTGCTGTGTGTGCTGTGTGTGCTGTGTGTGTGCTGTGTGTGCTGTGTGTGGTGCTGTGTGTGTATGCTGTGTGTGGTGCTGTGTGTGTGTGCTGTGTGTGTGTATCATTATACCATCTGGTGATGCTTTTTTTGTGGTTCATTATATAGTGGTGTTATTCTTTATTGTTCCTAAGACTACCTTTTCTGACAGCTTTAAATCTTCTAGGATCTGAACCTCTTGTAGAATCCCTGGTATGTTTGTTTACAACAGAGAAGAACAAAAACTAACGAGCTGACAGAGACAGGCTCATGGTAGGCACTCTTGCATGCATGTGGGAGAGAGGCTAGTAACAGGTGGTTGGTTCCTCCACACTGTGCTTTGCTGAGGAACGTCTTATGTTTGCTACAGTAGGTATACTGCCCTCGGGACTTTGGGTGCTGTGATGAAACGCCATGACCAAAACAATTCCATAAAAGAAAACATTTAACTGTGGACTAGTCTTAAAGTTTCAGAGGCTGGGTCCATTATCATCACGGTGGGGAAACATGGTGGCATACCAGCCGAGCAGGCAGGGTGCTAGAGAAGTAGCTGAGAGGTACATCCTGATTCACAGGCAGAGGGGGAGGGGAGGGGGAGGGGGGAGAGGGAGGGGGAGGAGAGGGGGAGGGGGGGGAGGGAGGGAGGGGGGGGAGAGGGAGAGGGAGAGGGAGAGGGGAGGGGAGAGAGGGAGAGGAGAGGGAGAGGGAGAGGGAGAGGGAGGAGACTGAGCTGGCAGGGGATTTTGTAAACTCAATGTCAACTCCTAGTAACACATTTCCACCCAAAAAGCCACACCCCTAATCCTTTTCAAAGTGGTGCCTTATATTTGACTAAGCGTTCAAACATATGAACCTTGGGAGGCGATTCTTTTTCAAACCACCACAGGGACGTTTCCTTTGCTGTTCCAGCATTCTGTGACATAGGACAACACTGTGGTTACTGCTTCTATCCGGACTGAACCACCTCAGTTCTACTCTTCCCCTCTTTCCTCACCTCACCACTTCTCATCCATCATCTTCTTCAGCTGAAATGACAAGAGAGAGGTTACAACATTCACCCCCTCACCCTGCCTGTGTTCATCCCCACTTCACAACACCCCACTTCCCCTCTAGAAGGTACCAAACAACCAAACAAAAAAAAAAAAAAAACAACTCATAGGCAAACTTTCACTGTCTTGAGGAATAATCGTAGGATTATTCCTACGATTTTTTGTGCTCATCTGGAAATAAATGCATCCTCATTTCTGCCCCATTCAGCCCCCTCACACACCACGCCCTTCACCTAAGCCAGGTTCCCAGTAGGGTTCCATCTGGTCTCTCAGTCCTGTGCAACCTGGGACATCTATCTACTACGATATCTTTCACACTCTGCTTCCCTTGCCTTGGAGCTGACTCTGATTAGGCATCTACCTCAGGCTCCTGGCCCTCCTCTTGTCAAGGTCACAGAGGACCACCTTGCTAGTGAATGCTAATGTCATTCCTCAGGATTATTTCTTAGGTCTTTCATCTCCCTGATAGCAGTGTACTCCAGAGTGATTGGCCCCTAGAGAAGGACTTCTTTAGGCCATCCTTTGTGCTGGTTATGGACCAGCCATGCTGTCCTCTGGTGTAGGCCCCTGCCTTGTAGGTAGCTCCCTGTACCTCAGGCCTCTTGCTGGTGGTCTGTCTTCCTAATGTTCTCCATGATCAAGTCCCAGGCCCTGACTTGGTCCTGTCTTCTTCCACCTGCCCTCTTGCTCTTGGTGTTCTGACCCTCCTAAATGCAAAGCCCTCCCCAGATTTCCCATATGCTTTACAAATAAAGCCTTCACACATATTTCCAAAGCTGAGCTTCTAACGCTATAATTGTGGCTTCCTAATGTGGGCTGATGGAAAACTCACCCATGTGAATTTCCCATACCATCCCCACAGGCTGTCAATTTGGCAAATAGTCCCTTTCTAAGCCTGGTTCAGGTAAATGTTAATTCCAAAATTCATGCGTTTTTACACGGAGTCTACTTCCTACCTGGTCATCTTTTAATTCTTTGTCTGTTCAAGACAGGGTTTCGTGCAGCCCAGGCTGGCCCCTGACTGCCTGTGTGTAAAAGATGACTGTGCCCAATGTAGACTTTTTTCTGGTCACCTTCATTTTCTTGAATCTTGCCACTTGTTGGCAGAGAGCCCTCTGTGTCTCGGGACACAGAACTAGAGAGACTGGAAAATTGGAGAAAATTGCCTCCTTTGAATGTAGGAAAGTATCAGCTGGCTCTTTGGTACTGGGAAAGTATATGTTTGAGGAGATAAAATTGGCCTTGGTGCTCAGGGCTCAAAGCAATTTGATTTCCAAATGAGTTTTAGCCTCTCCATGTTGTTTGAAGAAACCAGATGGGTTTTTAAAAAATAAAGCTTGAGGGGTTCGGTAAAAGGGGAATTCACTCTTAAAATGGTGCCTGTTCCTCCACTGCTTCTGTGAGAGCATAATTTCTCATCCGAGTCAGGAACCTTGGAATGGGAGAGAAGATGGTTGACCCTGGGCACCCCTGGCTGCAACAGCCTTGGCTATGAGCACGGTGACTGCGCAAAACGTGCCTGGGAAAGATGGCGTCGCAGCAGCGAACCTGTGTGTGGCTGTCTCTGTTAGTTCCAAAATCCCTGACCAACGCAACTCAAGGAACGAAGGTTTGGAACTCGTAGTTCAAGGGACAGCCCACCATGACAGGGACGGTGCTGGGGCGGGAGAGCGAGGCAGAGGACCACACTGCATCTGCAATCGGAAAGCAGAGAGAAGTGAACACTGGCCATCATAGGTTTCTATTGCTCTGTAAAATACCACGGCCAAAAACAACGTGGGGAGGAAAGGGTTTGCTTCCCTTCCATTCCCACATTACAGTCCATCCGTGAGGGAGTCATGGCAGGAGTTCAAGTGGGGTCCTGGAGGCAGGATCATGGAGGAATGGAACCCGCTGCCTTGCTTCTCAAGGCTTGGGAAGCTTGCTTCTTTTTATAACTCAGGAAGCCCTGCTCAGGTTCATCCCCTCCACTATCACTTATCCATCAAGAAAATGCCCTATAGCCAGCCAGCGGTGGCGCACCGCTGCAGTCACTGCGCTCTGGAGTCTGAGGCGGCCGTCTGTCTCTCCCGAGTTCGAATCCCCGCCTGTGCTGTCAATCACAGGAAAAAAAAAATGCCCTGCAGGCCAATCTAATGGCGGCATCTTCTCAGTTGAAGGCTCCAGATGGCCACAACGTTGTCCAGTTAATACAAACTACCCAGCACACTGGTTCTCAGCTCCATTTCTCCTTTTATTCAGTCCAAGGTAACAGACCATTCCCAGTTAAAGCAGCTCTTCCCGCCTCAACTAACCCAATCTAGACAACCACTCACAGACAGGCAGAGGCTTCTACCCTTCTAGGTCCTGCCAAGGGGGTGATCAGTATTAAGGATCTCATTGCCTAGTGACCAGATGGATATGATAAGAGGGATTATCTGAAGTCATAAAGTGAACACTGAAGTGCATCTTTGTGCCGTCTGGCAGGTCTGCAATGTAAGCACCAGGTCCTCGCAGTATGTGTTTATGCAGACAAAGTTGACTGTCTTTGTCTTCTGTTGTCATCTTTGTGACCCCACCTCTCCTCTGGAGCAGAGATCCTTGGTGTCCCAGCCCCTAGCAGGCCAATTGTTCTCCTGGTGTCAGATGCGGTCACACCTGATACACCTATGCTCCCTCAGTGTCTGCCTATGGGCACTGTCTCTCCCCGTGTAGCCTTTGCATCTGAGAAAATCTCTCGTCTGCTCACCCTCCTCCATAACTTCCTGTGTATTCCTCCATGCTTCCCACAGGAGGAAATACACAGAAGGCACTAATATTTGGTGTTGGTGGCAATGCAAATAGCACAGTTGCTACATTACGTATCTCTCTGACTCTATCTCAGTCTTCAATAAACGCAGATGGGTGGGGACTTTCATCTTTAGAAGCTAGAAATGTATGAATCAAAGAAGTTAAATATAATGTGTGTGTGTGTGTGTGTATGTGTGTGGTGTGTGTGTGTGTGTGTGTTACCAGTTCGTGGCCAGCCTGAGCTACAGAATAAGAAGTTGTCATTTTAAAAAAATGCCTTTTTTTCCAGACTTACCCAGATAGCTTTTGAGAGGCCTGTGTTCTCCTGCCTCAGTATACCCTCCTGGGTTTTCTTTCTTCCTCTCCCCCAAGCTCCACCACTCCCTATCTTCAATACAGCCTCTGCCACCTCCCCTGGTGGATCATTATTTCACCTTTTCCAAAGCTTCTTGCCTTCACTTCTCTCTCTGTCTGAATATGTCTTTATAAATTCCCATTCACTCCTCATGACTTGATCTCAAATCAATTCTCCTTAAACTTTCCAGTTTAAAGTTAGTTGCAAAGGCCAGACCTGTGTCATCCCTTCTGTGACACCTAGAGGGATATTTAAATAAGGGCCACTCTAGCTGAGGTCCTGCATGCCACTCCTGTTGATTTCCTGAAGTGCTCACAGTCTGCTACCACACCTTAACATTGGCATGATGCCCCATGGACCCTGCTGCTGGCACTGTTTAGTTCATGATTCGAGCACTCCTGACCCCAGAGACTAGTGTAGGCCAATAGACTATCACCAAGGAGGGATGCGCTCTGATTCTATCTCTGGTGAATGTACTTTCCTGGGAAATTTAAATACTTTTCTGATACCACCCATACCTACTGGCTAATGGTTCTCTTTTTTTATACTACAAAAGCCTTTTTGATCTAGGGGAAATATATATGTTTGTGGTCTGTATATATTTCTATTACACACACAGACAGACAGACAGACAGACAGACAGACAGATAGATAGATAAAATAGATAGATAGCATTTTTCAGAGGATCTCATATGAATTTCTGTTCCATTTCCCTTCTCAGCATGAAGGCTCATTTTCTGTAGGACATTAAGCATTTGTTTTGATAACATGGAGACTCTAAGGACCTCAGCATCTCCCATAGCCCTTCATTCTCCTCCTCACTGGAGTAGATGAGCAAATGGGCCCTCAGATGGGAGACAAAGATACTGGTCCTTCTTCACAGTAATCTCTGAATCTGAGACGGATGTCCTTCCAAAGGCCAATGTGGCTAGCCTAATAACAACAAAAGCATTTTTCATTCCAGCATCCCTCAGACTTTTAATTGCACCCAAATTAACTGGCCGAGACCTCAGATGAGTCTCAGTATCCTGTAGCCATTTGGGCCAAGACTGAGACATAACTTGGTACCTTTCCTACAGTGATTCTCAAAAGGCACAGGAGAAGGCCCCATTATCCTTCACATGGTGACCCTCACTGTTAGCAGTTATTGCCTCAATTAAATTATCTCACATACTCCTTAACTACGGCAACCTGCAGGAACCTAATTAATTATCATTGACATCTTCCCAAATATGAATCACCTTCTTAATTAATTTTCCTTCTTAATTCTCTCTGTAATTGAGCAGAACCCCTACAGACTACAGGTCTTCTACCTGGACCTACACTTATGGTCAGGTGGCTGTTTCCATCTCTTTCCTTCATAGTTAGCTTCTCCAGAGTCTTGACTACATTTTGTAATTATATTTCACTCATAGGCCAGACTTTCTGGCACATAATAAAGTCTTAATAAGTATTCATTGATTGACTGACTGAGTCAGCAAATAAGAAGCTGCATCTGTTTTTGTTCTGTTTGCTGATGCTATAATAAAACGCCCCAACAAAAGCAACCCAGGGACAAAAGAATTATTTGCCCACAGTTCCAGGATACAGCCCATCACAATGTCAACAGCTTGGGAGAAATGGTCATAGCATATCCACAGTCAAGAGTAAAGAGCAATACATTTGTGTGTATTGCTGCTCATCTCACTTTTTCCACTGCCTAGGGAATGGTACCACCCACGGTTGGCAGGTCTTCCCACTTCAACTAACATAATCTGGATAATCTACTGCAGACATGCCAACTCACGACACTCTCTTATTAAGACTCCTTGCTCAGATGATTCTAGACTGTGTCAAGTTGACAGTTAAAACTAACCAGCAGAATCTTTATGGAAAAGTCCTTGAGATCAGCTACATTTCTAGTTGACCGATGACTAGTCATCTTCTTTAGCCTTCCTGATGCTTAACACTAAGAAATTCTTCACACATAATTTATAACAGATGTACACCCAATCCTATTGCCTTGCTTCAACTAGAAGTCTCTCATGCAGTAAAGGGATGACACTTCCATGCCCTGACCGCATGTATTGCTCATCCTTTCTCTACTAAGCCAGGTATGGTGCACACTCTTGCAATCCTACCACTTGGAGGTTAATCCTACCACTTGGAGACACTTGAGTTGAAGGTCAATCTGAACTATGTCTGAAAGAGGTAGATACAATAACTGGAGATTCAGCTCCAGTCAAGATATATCTCTGTAACCTTTACTCTTTGCAAGGTGAGGAATCAGGAAGTCTGTTATTTTTCTTAGCTTCTCTCAGCTCAAATTATTAGGCATGGTTTTCATCAGCTAGTGATTGGTATAACAAATCTGCCATAGGTTAGTCATGTGTCTCCAGAGGGTCCATGTATTAAGGGTTAGGTACTATTGGAAGCTTGTGGGATCTTTCAGAAGTGGTACTTGGGGCTGGAGGGATGGCTCAATACTTGAGATCACTTACTTCTCCTTCAGAGGACCCAAGTTATGTTTCGAGCACCCACATCAGGAAGTTCACAACTGTCTATAACTTCATCTTGAGGGGATCTGATGTCCTCTTCTGACCTCTACCCACACCCTCACTCACACACACATACCCCTGCCCTCATGCACTCATGCACATAAATAGAAGCATAAAGTAAATCTTAAAAGAAGTGAACCATTTTGGGAAAGTCATGTCCTTGAGGGAGATAGTGAGGCCCCTTATTCTTTCTGTATTTTCATGTTCCAGCTGTGAGGAGATACGTTTTCTCAACTATGCATTTCAACACTGACACACTGTTGTCCCATCCTGACGCAGACATCAGAGGCATAAAAGTTATGGACTGAAACCTCTGGTACCAGACAAGGTTAATGAGAACAGGAAGAAGGAAGAAACATTAAGTTTAACCTCAGCCCTCCCAAATACCATGTCCCCTCCCCATCCCCATGTTTTCCAGTGTGTGATGCTCATATATGCATGGGTATGGAGCACTACACTCGGCATGTGGTTCACCTACCAGGGATCACACCCATAACTGACTCCCTTTCCCGGCTCCTACCAACTGTCAACAGCACCAGCTAGGATGTAAATCTACATGGGTTCCACGCCTTCCATACCCTTTGCTGCCTCTCAAAGTGATGAAATATGGCAAGCTGACACTGTTTTTGAGCATCTCTCTCAGGGGCCTCTGAAAGCATCTGATACTGGCCAGAGCTCCTTATTAAATAAAATCAGTTCTAACAGGGCAGGATGGGCTGTATTTTAACAGGCATGCGAGCAATCAGGAGCTGTCTGTGAAGGTACAGGACAGTGGCACCGGTTTCTCCTCTCCTCCACATCTCTCACTCAGCCATATACCACTTTGTACCTGCTGGTCTGTTCTAAGCCTGGCATCCTGATTGTCAGAGCAGAAGGACTGGAGGTGAGGGGTGCATCTGTCAGCAGTTTCTCGCAGCCTCCTGAGGCCTTGGGCAGCTGAGTGCAGTGTGAGCAGTGCTCTTTCCAACACATGCTCATGACTGATTTCTGCTGCTTTGTTTATTTTTATGTTATATCTGATCTCTTCCCAAATACCTCTGAGAATTACATACTGTCTACTGTAGTTGGAATGTGTAAAGATCAACCCCTAGGGATGAATGGATAGGATGAACAGAATACTTATGATAATATTTTATAATAATAACAACAACAAGATGATTATTTGGAAGACTTGGGTGAGTTTGGCTTTGTTTTCTCTCATTTTTTTTTGTTATTTATTTACTTTTATTCATGTGTCTGTGTGACTGACATACTGTGTGCAGTGTCAATAGAGGCCAGAACCAGATGTCAGATCTCTTGGAACTAGAGTTACAGACAGTTATGATTTGGCAACACAATGGTTGCTGGGAACCAAACTCAGTATTCTGCAAGAGCTATGAGTGCTCTTAGTAACTCAGCCATCCTTCAGTCCCTGGCTTTATTTTTAATCTAATACTCTGGGTATGTCTTCTGCACATATATGGTAACTTGGGGGCTGTTAAATTTTAACTTAAAAATTCTTTTTTAATATACTATTTGACTATTCTTTGGGATTTCACACACACACGTGATTTCTTTTGATCCTATTCACCCTTCACCTCCCCACCAATCTTATGTCATCCTTTTACCCTCAAAATTTCCAACTTGTGCTGCCTGTACACACATGGGACAGAGCTATTCACTGGAGCATGGTTGACCTACCATGGGCCACACCTTTGAACAAAACTGACTCCCTTTCTCTAGCAACTACCAACTGTCAACAGACTACAGCTAGGAGCTAAGGAGAATTCTACACGGGTTCTCACTCCTTCCCACCCCTTTGCTGCCTCATACTCCCACTGGACATACAGTATAAAAAGCTGATAGCTAGAGATCAGGAATTCATCCTTAGCCCTTAACTTCATTTATTTAAGATTGAGTTTAACGTGGCTCAGGGAGGAGCCTGACTGCTATACTTAGTCCTTGCAATGTACCTGTGAAAGGAGCCTGTCACATATCCTGAAGAAGGTAGTCAGCTCTCCTCAGCCCAAAGATACACCCTTAGGCTGAGCTCAGAGTGTAACTCACAGTAGAATGGAATGCAGTATTTCAGGGGATAACTTTCCCCCAAATTTCTTCTCAATGACTTTACACATTGAAACAAAATTTTATTACATACGAAAAAAAAAAGTTTATCTTTAAACCAAAATATGTAGTTTAGAACACAAACTTAATAGAGGTTAGGGAGTTGGCTCCATGGTTAAAAGTGCTTGCTATTTTCCAGAATTTCATCATGGTACCAGGGGAGACTGAGTGCTCCATTGGTCTAGCTACATAAAACAATGTAGGCAGACAAAACCATACTCTTGGAACACATTCTATTCTTGCTTCATAAATATTCATCCTCCACTCTTCCAGAGGATCCGAGTTCAGTTTACCCGACATGGGCAGTTCACAACCACCTGTAACCTCAGCTCCAGGAGATCCGATGATTTCTTCTGGTCTTTGTGGACACCCACACATACATGGATTATACACATGTGGGCACATCCACATCCACATCACATAAATAAAAATAGAAGTCTTTAAAAAAAAAAAACTTTATGTTGGGTTAAGATCACAAAATAAGTCAAGATTTATAAAAGTAGATTGAAAGTAAAATTGGAGCCCATTGTTTCACTGGCCAGTGAGCATTAGGAACAAAGGCTGCATTAGCATCCCTTGGAGCCCATCTTTAAACTATTAAAAGCTTTTCTTCCTAATTACCCAGATCCCAAGACAGTGCTTAAAAGGAAATACTAGAAGTTTCTATTTCACTTTGGCTCCCAGGAGGGTCTGTTTTCCCTTTGATTGTATCCTTGTCTTCAGTCTTCACCGCCTGACTCCTTTGGATCATAACCACATAGAGAGAAACAGAGCAGCACAATGTCACGTTCCCACCCACCCCATGTACACACTTGATAAACAGAATGACAGGGTGACACAAGGATGCAAGACCTAGTGTGAATGGGATGACTCAAAGTTTAAACTAGTGCCTTTGAGTGTGGTGATTTAACGTTCTTCCAGGCATGGAGGAATACCTGGAAAAAGAAGGTCAGAACTGAGGTCTTGCAAAAGAACCACCAAGCTCCTCTTCTCATGTGTTTGTTAAAAATACTGCACTGGTGATTCTTCTCCTGGCTTTCCTTCTGGGTTGTAGCCTCCTTTATTTTATTTTATTTTATTTTATTTTATTTTATTTTATTTTATTTTATTTTATTTTATTTTATTTTATTTTATTTTTTACAGCCACTCTCGCTCCTTTCTTCCCAGTCCCACCCTTAAAAGCCCTCCCTCCTTGCCCCCTTCTCCTCAGAAAAGAGGAGCCCCCTTGGGTACCTTCCCACACTGAGACTTCTAGACTCAGTAGGTCTAGGCACATTCTCTCCTATTGAAGTCCAGCCAGGCAGTCCAGGAAGGGGACAATGGATCCATTTGCAGGGAACAGAGACTGAGACAAACCCCACTCCATGTTAGGGCACCCACATGAAGACTGAGCAGAACATTTGCTACAAATGTGTATAGAGCCTAAGTATATCCTGTATGCTCCCTGGTCGGTGGCCCAGACTCTGTGAGCCCCCATGGTCCCAAGTTAGTTGACTCTGTGGGCTCTTCTTGTAGTGTTCTTGACTCCTCTGACTTACTTACTTCTATCCGCTACTCTTCCACAAAACTCCATGGTCTCTACTTGATGTTTGGCTGTAGATCTCTGCATCTGCTTCCATCTGTTCCTGGATGAAGCCTCTCAGGAGACAGTTATGCTAGGTTCCTGTCTGTAAACATAGCAGAGTATCATTAATAGTGTCAGGGGTTGGCTCTCTCACACAGGATGGGTCTCAAGTTGGGGCAGTCACTGGTTGGCTGTCTCCTCAGTCTCTGCTCCATCTTTATCCCTTGAACATCTTGTAGGCAAGACAAATTTTGGGTTGAAGGGTTTATGGTTGGATTGATGTCCTCCCTCCTTGGGTGTACTTCGTGGCTACAGGAGGTGGCCACTTCAGTCTCTCTGTCCCCCTCTTTAACCTGTTTTCAAGGACTCCATCATGGTACCAATGGAGACGGGGCTCTCCATTGGTCTAGCTATGTAAAACAATATAAGCAGCTAAATCCATATGTTTGGAGCACCTTTTGTTTGCTTCTTAAATATTCAGGCTCTACTGGGTAGCTGTGGGCATGGGACTCTGGTTTGTGAAGATTTTGGATAGCAAACACATACAAGACATGGTCAGAACCTGTAGGCATCACATAAGACATGTAAATTGTTTTGTTCAAGGCCTGGTTTGTTTTCATTGCCTGACCATGCCAGACTGTCTCTGAAACATGGCATGCAGTGACCAGTTAGTGACATGAATGAACAGGTGGACTTGGCTTTTCTCTGGAAATCATTTGCCAAATAAGTGCAAATGTGAAGTAGTGAGTCCTAGTTTCTTTTCTGTTGCTGTGATGAAACACTCTGACCAAAGGCAACTTAGAAGAGAAGAGAGTTTACTTCATCTAACACTGAGGTCATACTTCGTAATTGAGGGGTGTCCTTGCAGGAACTCAAAGCAGGAACCACAGAGGAATAGCACTTGCTGATTCACTCTCTGGCTCATGCTCTCATACAGCCTAGGGATGGTGACACCTATGGTGGACCAAGCTTCCAATACCGATCACCAATCAAGACACTCCCTCACAGACATCGCTACAAGCCAGTCTAATCTGGAAAATTCCTCATTATGGTTCCTTCTTCCCAGATGACTCTAGGTTGTGTCAAGTTGACAGTAAGACTAAATTGGCACAAAGGATAAAAACCCCACAACTACAACATGAAGGACATAGGTTTTTTAAAAAGAAAAAGTAGATGAAAGAGGAGGACTTGGAAGAGGATGAAGAGAAAAAGAAAAAGGAAAAAGAGGATGAGACAGGTAGATTATATGCACCTGAAGTATATGTTGATTTCATAGGAGTTTCAGGGGATTTAAAGACCTGGGTGTCCTGGGATATCCAAAGTGGGCTCCCCACTCCTCTCCTCACCTCTCTTGCTCTCTCTTGCTTCATATTAGCTTACCCTATCCTTCTTTCCATCCCCAGCTCCCAATTGTGAACAGTATTACACCAGCAATTAGGCATGTCTAAGTCTATTCTATCTGGTGACCTCTTTGTTCCTCACATGAGCAAACCGCAACTTCAAAATGTCTCTAAGCCTCTCAAGGAACATGGATGACTTTGTAACCAAGACAAGATATCAAGTGTGTCTACTCCAAAATTACAATGAGGACCCCACACCACCGCACAGGGGACGGATTCCTGGTTCACGGGAAGCTCTTGTTCTTTTAGCATTTTGCTATGCATCTAAGGACATTTTCTAAAGATCACCTGTAAAATCACACTTAAGGATTGAGAGTCACACAGCTCTAAAGAGAAACCCAGCCAGTATCCTGGTAGTTTGTAGCCATTTTCCCAACCAAGACTCATTGGCCCCTATCTGCAACATAAACTGGAATTACCTCAGAAGACCATATATGCTTTGTAAGTCCATTAGCAACAAGAGTGGCACAGAGCTGATGTGACCATTCACTCATCACCTCTGAGGCACTCCTCTGAGGCGACATCACCTGCCTGTAGCAGAAGCCATGCTTATGACAGGCTGATGCTGTAATGGCCTTTCCAAGACCCCTGAGTGCTCACATATCAAGATAACTTTAGGTGTGAGCTGTGAAGGGCACTGCAGTTGCAAAGATGATGACATGGACCTGATTCTCAGTCCCTTCTGACTACACCATCACTAAGCCCAGACTTGTAACTTCTGATGCTTCAGCTCCCTGGGGATCCCAGGCAGGTGCACCCTGGGATGGCCTCTAAGGAAATTTATTTAAGTTGATATGAGCAATTGAGACTATATAATGTATTGCAGTTAATTTTTATATTTGATTTTTTTTTATGTGTACATATGAATACTTTCATGTTTGCCTGTGCACCACATGTGTTTGGCATGTGGAGGCCTAAAGAACATGTCTGTTCCCCTGGAACTGGTGTTATAGTCAGTTGTGGGCCAGCTGCTGAGGGTGCTGAGAAGTGAACCTAGGTCCTCTAGAAGAGGACTCTTAACCACTGAACTGCTGAGCCATCTCTATATTGTAATTTAAAAAAAAAAAAAAAAAAAGAACTTAAAAGCAGAGAATAAATTCTGATTGTAGAATCACGTGTAGACCAGAATGTGTTCCTTAAGCCCTGTGTACAGCTGTGAACAGGGTTTCTTCCTGGTTTTCGTGCCATGCTCTGCTCTGTGGGTTGGATTCCTTCCAGTGTGGCACTGCCAGATTCCTAGGAGGTGAGGTAAACCAAGAAGCCATAAGGGCTGACTGTCAGGGCTCCCATGTTATCTGCATAAAATACTACATCATATAACTTCAATAAAAGGCATACTGTAAAGAACAGGACCCCCAAGACCAAGTTCTCAGCACAAAGGAGATTTGTTTGCTCCAGAAGAAGAGAGGGTAGGAAATAGGAGACAAAAGACAAGGAAATAGAGGATAAGGGAAAAGGGGAAGGGAACAAGGGAGGAGGAGAAGGAGGAAGGGGAAGAGTAACTGCCTCTGGAGAGAGAGGAGATAGATGGCTGTGTGCCATAGGAAAAAGCTGGTTTATCAAGGTAAAAGAGGAAAGCCTTTGTTGAGATGAGATGTTTAATTTTAATTGGGCACATTAATTAGATGATCCAAAGGGGGCTTTTGATTGCTTGGCTTCAATACTTTGATAGATGGACCTTGTATGTCAGTTTCAGGAGGAGGAAGTGGCCAAATTAGGGAATAGACCTTGGTCTATTCTTTAGGAAATGTAATCTAATGGGTTGGTTTGGTTGGTTGATTGGGTTTTTTTTGTTTGTTTGTTTGTTTGTTTTTGCAAGACAGAGGGAATGCGGAAGGAGAGCAAGGCTTGCCAGAGCCATATGCTCCAAGTGTCCCTTCACATGCTATTTATAACCTTCAGTTCAGCATTAACAACAAACTTACGAAGTGACACATCACACAGACACCCCTCATCCAGGGTCTTCACATCTGAAAGAGAGGTTCTCTTATCTTTTTACAATTGTCCCTAGAAGATAGACAAATGGATGCTTTGCAGGTTGTATTCCTTGTTATATCTCCCAGGGACTCCTGTGGGAAAAGGGAGTCCAGAGACTCCAAGTCCAGTGCTCTCCTTTATTCCACCTTCTCCCAGCCAGCCAGTTCCCTGTGAGCCGGCACGCTCATGCTCACCCCACCAGCACCAAGAATAATGGTGACAAATGGCAAGACATAGTCCTTCCCAGATGGTAGAGTGAGAGTTCAAAGAAAGGTCAGCTTGTGCGCCTGGGAGCCTAAAAGTCCCACAGGGTGACATTCACATCCAAGTGGTGTTTGAGCATACCTAGGACTTTGCCAAGGGAAATGGTTGCTAGCTTAAGTAGGAGGGAAGAACTTGAGACATAAAGAAAGCCGAAGCACATTTGGCTTATTGGATGCTGATCAGCACATTGGTTTGGCTTGAGGTTAGACCATTCAGAGAGACTAGCAGAAACAAGACCTCAGTGTGAGAGGGCATCAGATATTGGACTCCTGGTATAGGATGCTGCTCTGGGCACTGGGGCTCTGATGGTCTCTGAGAGGTCCAATTTGCCTGCTGCTTTCTTTGTGCGATGAGGGTAGACAATTGATAAGAGCTATGTTGGGGTTTGAGTGTGAAACTTGCCCACTGGCTCTTGTGTTTGAACTTTTGGTCTCCTGCGGATTTTTGAAAGTGGTGAAGTGAGTCACTGGCAGCTAGCCTTAGCCTTTGATAGCTCAGTTTCACTTCCTGTCCGTGCTCTGCCTCTTGGCTGAGGATACAACGTGACCCTGCCTCATGCTCTTACCTTCATGCCTTTCCCAACCATGGTGGGCTGTAACTCTTCCAACTGTGAGCCAAATAAACCCTTTCTTATTTAAGATGCTTCTTACCAAGTATTCGGTCACAGTCGAGAAAAAAGCAGCAAATACAAGCTGGGAAAGGACATGGTGCGAAGGACTGTTGTCCCCTAGTGAGTTCTCTGAGGCTATCTCTAGGCAAACAAAATGCCTTAGACAGGGCTTCGGGTAGGAATTTGAGACATACATGTAGTAAGCTGGTGGAGAAAGGGGTCCGGAGAGCAGAGTTTCACTGGAGCTGTGTTTGCAGGCTTGGCTAATGAGCATTTGAAATCCTCCTGCTTCAAGAAGGCACGCCGCCCCCTCTCCTTGGGCCTGGCCATAGGAAGCCCAGGCCAGAACACGTGCTCATAACGGGCACTTTACAAGCCATAGTCTCAGATTTTCAGACAAGATTCTCACAGGTATAGGTCTTAAATTTTAATGAGCTACCCATGATTTGTTAAGGAGGTTTTTTTTCTCTCTCTCTCTCTCTGTGGAGTAAACATTAGCAAACTTAATTTATTCCAGCAGAAATACAAAGAGGTAAGTGGGTATCTGAAAAGCACCCACTCTAATCCTTTTTCTCAGACTCTGAGCTAGCAAATCTCCTGCCTAAAAGGAATAAATTAATTTTCGAAGAGTGAGATGAAGAAGCAATGAACACAGAAGTTATAAAGATTCACTTAATGTGACTAGACTAACTTGACCCAAAGGGGGCTCTGGGAGCCTGCGGGTTTTGCTTAATGAGAATTAGCATGTGGTGGAGGGTCCTGAGATTTGCAGCAACTTTCCCTGGAGGCAACTTTAGCGACACAGTCCCCTGAAGGCGGAGGAAGCTGTGTACGTGGGCACAGAGCCAGCAGAAAATTCAAGCTCGTGTACGCCCATCTAGAAACAAGATACCCCATTCCACTACCCCATTCCACTACCCCATTCCACTACCCCATTCCACTGTAAGCTTCACTCTTTAAAGAGGCAAGGAGCCTGCTCAGACCTGGCCGCTCACACCATCCACACACGCCACGAGTGGGTCTGAAGGGACCCAAAGCCCACTTCTTACCACTCAAAAGGATGCTCTGAGAAATTGACGGAAGCTGTCCTTAATGTGGCGTCCCTGCACCCACATAAAAGTGGATCCTGTTTGCATATGTCCAAAACCCCACTGCTGGGAAGGTGGAGACAGAACACTCTCTGGCCAGCCAGTCTGGCCATACTAGTGAGCTCCTGGATCAAAACCAAGGTAGAAAAGCACGCTTGACAGTGATCTTTGGCCTCCACAGGCATTTGCACACACACACACATGCATACTCATATGCTCATATGTACAGGTATGACTGCGACATATGTGCACAGAAACACACAAAACAAGTATTACTTTGAAATGAAAAGAACGTGCATCTGGGGGTGGGGAGTTGTGCTTCGGCTTCTAGTACACATGAAGAAAACATATATACACACACATACACAATAAAATAAAAATTTAAAAATTTTAAACTTCCAGGGATTCAGTCCTAGACATTAGAAAATAGAATCTAGCTTGTCCCCCACTGACTCTTTTTTGTTTGTTTGTTTGTTTGTTTTTGTTTGTTTGTTTGTTTGTTTGTTTGTTTGAGACAGGGTTTCTCTGTGTAGCCCTGGCTGGCCTCGAACTCACTCTGTAGACCAGGCTGGCCTCGAACTCAGAAATCCTCCTGCCTCTGCCTCCCAAGTGCTGGGATTAAAGGCGTGCGCCACCACCGCCCGGTCCTCCACTGATTCTTAAGCTTTATCTCTCAATTCCTTTCCACAGATAGTTACAGAAGAGATATATATTGTCCTCACTAAGGTTCACACAGGGAGGGGGTAGAGAGATGGCTCAATGGCTAAGCGCACAGCTGCTCTTCCACAGGACCCAGGTTTGAGTCCTATCTCACAGCCATCATAACTCCTGTCCCAGGCGATCTGACTCCCTCCTAATGTGACAGTGTCCATGTAGAAGACGGAGTTTTATACCCAGTGTTCTTCGTTTAAGATCAAATAATAAAATATCATTTTGGCTGAATTTTATCTGCTTACCAAGTTCCCTTGTTCAGTCTCTCAGCACCCTTTCAGGTCCAGAGCAGTTTATGAACTAGTGCCCTCTAGTGGCTGAGGCTACACTTAGCAAGGACAACATTTTAGTCTGGCTGGAGAATTAAGGTCAGCAGTTAAAAGCTGTACAGCCTCACTGAAGATGTATGTATTGTATATGTTGGGTAAATAGTCATGAAGACCGATACTATCCAGATTGTCAACTGGGCATATCATTTCTTTATCACTGGCTTATTAATTCACTTATTAATATATAATATTGCCCCGGGTATAAGTTTAGCTGTCTGTCATTTATAATAATGTCAATGATGTGACATGCTATCATTTGCGCAAGAACTCTGCCTTCTGCCAAAGCTGAGAGCTCTGATAATTATTTTTTGAGCTGCAGTTAGGTGTGATGGGGGATACAGGAAAGGCTAAGTCAGGCGACCCACAGACAGGACCTAATTTTTCAGAAAAGAAAATCACACTTGTCTCACTTTTCTTTTTTTGGTCCCACAGATCATTACAGCCCCAAAGCTCAGGACCATATTTATCAAAACGTGAATTAAACACTTCCTCTCAAAATAGCCCTCCTTAACTAGAAATAAAGAATCAGGTGGGTTTTATAGTTTAAAGGACAAAAGAGCAGAGTGAACGGAAGGTGGGCTTTCCCCATCTTTGCTTATGTTACTGTGGTGAGATGAGATGGTTTGCAACTTGTAGTTTGCCCTTTTAAAGCCTCCATGTGTGATGCTGAGCTCACAGGTTGGTCCGTGCAGTCAGAGTGGGAGTATGCGAAAGGATACAGTCTGAGAAAGCAAGTGCTTTATGTGGTTAAAAACAGGCATTGAGAACAGATCCAGAACTAGGACTCTCAGGTATGACACTCATCTCTTCGCCCTGGTGGCAACACTGCAAGCTGACTCTCATGCTCACGTCGAAATCTGCCCTCAGACATGGAAGCCCAGAGTTGGAAGGCACTCTCTCTACCTCCATAGTCTTGTCACTCCCGAGAAGCCTTCACATGATATATCTATGACCTCCTAGGAATAAAAGTAAATGTTTACATTTTAGAGTCGATGTATATCACAGAGAAACCATAGTGCTCCCTCACTCCAACACCCAGCTTCTCTGATGTTGCCGCTTACACCAGCCCGATGCATTTACCACGGTTAACAAATGCTGATACACCGTGATTAACTGAAATATAATCTTTTTTCACACTTCCTTAACATTTAGCTATTATGTTCCAACACACACACACACACACACACACACACATGAATTCCATCCGTGGCACCCAGATGCCTTTAATCCCATATCTCCCTAAGGTCTTCTTTCTGTGATATCTTCTCAGACTTTCTTATTGTTATACATTATCCAGGTTGATTGTCTCAGTTAAACTCCCACTGCATTGTGGGAATAAGTCTCACTTGGCTATGGTGTATAGCTTTCTTTAGGTTCTTGGGCTTGGTATATTGTTATGGAGGTGTGTGGCTACATTCCTAAACAATAACTGTGAACAGTTTTCTTTTGATCTGTTATTTCTTGCTGGAACAGGCTTCATAGAATCCTTTTAGTTTGTGCCTGGCAGTGTGTTAGTTTATTGAAGGCTTAGTTGGCTGGATACACCACTGTTGGTTGATAGTCTTCCCCTAGTGTGCTGGGTCCTATCCCACTGCCCTAGAAACACCACAGCTAATGATGTAGATTCTGCTGTTAACCTCATAGAAACTCCTGTGTACAAGTTGGGTCACCTTCCCCTCACTGCCAACAGAATTCACACTTTGTCTTTTGACAGTTTGATCACAAGATTTCTAGGTGTCTTGGTTTGGGTTTCATTGCGGCAAACAATTGGTTTTTCCTCTTTAAAGTATGTTTAGCAAGGTCTCCTTATTTCAGCTATTACCACTACTTCGGTAATTCCTGTGTTAAACAATTGTCACTGGTTATTTCCAAAGAATTTCCCCAAGGAAAAGGCCATTTGCAGTGAGCCTGGGCTGAGTCAGCTCACAGAACAATGATACTCCAAGCATAAGTGTCTAACCACCTGTCAGGTCAAATCATTACAGACAACCAGCTGGAGAGCCTCCAAGGGGCCCCATGCATGCTCCCTTCCCTCCTCCAGCAGTTTGTAGGCTACCACCTTCATAGCCCCACTGCTGTAAGACTGCATGTTTGTAAGCCTTCTAAGGAGCTGGGAAGAAGCAGATGGAAAAAATATAGCTTAAAATGCCCAATGCTCTCCCATGACTGAAGATAGGTGTGAGTGTGTGTGTGTGTGTGTGTGTGTGTGTGTGTGTGTGTGTGTGTGTGTTGAAGGAGATATTTTAAAAATGGCCCTAGTCAAGCCTACTATCTAAGCTACAGAGCTCTGCCTAGCTCAGTCACCATGTTCTATGGCCAGAGACCATGTGCACACTGCAGCTAGAACCGGCCAGCCAGAAACACCAGCCCTGCCACCCACGAGATGGCCAACATGGGAGATGGCTCTGCCAATCTTCCATGCTGTCTCTGCAAGGCTGGGCATTGCCCAGACCATCCCACCATCCACCTGGGCCCAGTAGAAAGATGAGACTCTAATGCTTAAAGATTAATCAAAGGCTTATATATTTGGTAATGATCAGTAACAAGATACCCATACAATCAGAGGTGTAACCCAATACCCAACCTAGGTATACCAACTACCTTTGACTGCTACAGACACGTGAATATCCGCCTCCATCTCCTCTCTCTCTCTCTCTCTCTCTCTCTCTCTCTCTCTCTCTCTCTCTCTCTTCTCTCCTAGCCCCTCCTCTTCCTTTTCCTCCTCTCCTCCTTACTCCTCCTTTTCCTCTCCTAACTCCTCCCACCTTAGCTCCTCCTACGTGTGTGTGTGTGTGTGTGTGTGTGTGTGTGTGTGTTTGTATAAATGTTTCTCAAATTCTTATGCAAAAATCACTGTATAATTGCTGAGGTTTTGGAAAGTTCACCTTGACAACATTAGAGAGTACTGGTTTTGCAGACTTTCAAAGGTCGCCCTGGGCCATTCCGGATGTGGCTCCTCCCTCTATGGGATCACACAACTCTGATGCATCTGATGTTGAAGGGTACCCAGGAGAATTCTCTGCTTCCCAGTGACACTTACACAAACTGTTAGAATATCTTAAAGTGTCACAAACTCCTCTGCTGCAAGTAGCGGGTTATTTGAAGACAGCAGCTTTTACATATGTACAAAGCTGTATGTTTTAAAGCTACTCACTGTCTCCTCTATAGTAGTGCCATTATCTTAAGGAAAAGACTCTGAGGCATTTATTCCACAATTCTGGGACACCTGGTTCTGTAGAGAGCAACAACCTCCTGTATGCACTTGTACTTTGTTTGCCTAATGTATCACATTGATGATGTCACTACGGTCACGGCTAAATTCCTCTACTTAACCTATACAACCATGGCTCCCCACTGAGAACCCTGAAAGCCTGCAAGATGGATCTGTGCAGTCATAGACCGGCTGACCCTGGGCCACTAACCTATTTAAAAGCAATTTCTCTTGAGTTCTCTTCTACACAGAATGCTGAAGACAAACAAAACAAACCAAGAAAACTGCCAACAACAAAAAAACAAAGATTCTTCCAGGCATGGCACGGGTGGCACATGCCTTCAATCCCAGCACTAAGGAGGCAGAGACAGATGGATCTCTGTGTGTTTGAGGCCAGCCTGGTCTACAGAGTGAGTTTCAGGCCAGCCAGAGCTATAATACTGAATATATGTATATGTGTATGTATATATATGAAAGCTCACAATATGTGAGAAAAAAAACAGAGACTTTCCTCTTTTCCATAGAGTCACTCAGGTTAGTGATAGTCTGCACTTGGGACAGCAGAAGTAGGACACAGGACACCCCATCACTCCCAACACCCTGTAAACGCCTCTCAGTTTGATCCGGAAGTAACTATGGAGAGGCACCATTAGAAATGTTCTATCTGGCCAGTTATGACAGTGAGTATACCAACAGGGAAGGGCAGAGCCTCCTTAAAACGCACCCTGTGAGATCAGAAATTAAAGGTCCCAATTTCTGAGCTTGAGACCACACCAAGTTCACTACAGTCTCCAGAAGATGCAGAAGTTGCTTTCCAAATGAACAAATGTGTCAGCTGATCTCCTGAGCCTTCTTCTCTGATGGCCTCTCAGCATGAGCTCGAGAGGCCATGCCATATCTTCATTATCAAAAGGACTTTAAGCTGAGTGACTGAAGGTTATAGTCACTAATGGAATGATGGAGATATTTTTAAATGGACCTTTGTATTACTGGAACATACTTAGAAAGCACACTCCAATAGAGATTCAAGAACTCTCAATACACTTAAGCCTTAAAGCATAGTGATGCTTACAAGAAGGGTTACTCTTTGAAGACTTTGTGCTGGTGGTTTTAAAGGAATTTATGGGCATAGATTAATGGGAGTCTTCAGGCATTCTGAACCAAGGATACAATGTGGGCACAGGTCAATCCGATGAGGACACAGCAAGAAGAAGTGGGACTGGAAGGGTGTAGTGTATTACCACTAATTATTCACCCACTGAGAGAAATCTCAGAGGCCCCTGCCCTAGGGTTGGCCAGTCCAAGACTACCCATCTCCATCATGTGGCCACCCAGTGCTCTCAGTGGGGAACCAAGGTCACTGTTAGATTGTTTGTCATGATATTGCATTAGAATATACTTTTGGAACTTTCTATTCCTGTATATAACTATTTCTTTTGGAGTAGCTTAGAATCAATTTAATATTTTCTGTGAGCATCAATGTGTTGAGGAATAGCTGTGCTGTTTAGTTTTGTCTCTTTTTTGTTTTGTTTTGTTTTTGGTTTGGTGGGTTGGTTGTTTATTTTGTCAACTTGACACAAGCTACAGTCCTTTTGAAGAATGAACCTTAACTGAGAAAATGTCCCTGGCAGATTGTCCTGTGGGCAAGCCTGAGGTAAATTTTCTTGGCTGATGATTGACAGGTGAAGGCTCAGCCCATTGTAGATAGTGACACATTGGAGAAGGGGTCTTGGGTGCATTTGAAAGCAGTCTGAGTAAAGCCATGAGGAACAAATCAGCAAACAGCATCTCTCCACAGCCTCTGCTTCAGCTTCTGCCTCCTGTCCTGCTTGAGGTCCTACCCTGACTTCCCTCAGTTGATGAGCTGTAATCTGTGACATAAGATAAACCCTTTCCTCCCCACATTGCTTTTGGTCGTGGTATTTTAATCACAGAAAGAGAACCCAACCAAGACAGAAGCCGGGCTTCATCCCTGTGCCCTGTGCCCTGAGCTCTAAAGACTCTGGTGTCTGTGAGCTCAGCTCAGTGGGAGAAGCGCAGGGGATTTTCCCTGGTGATTTTTGCTGCACTCTCAAATGTTCTGTTCTGAACTCACACTGGCTTGACAGAGTGAGTGATCATAAGGAGAATGAGAGAGGCGGTAGAGGCCCCAGGGAAATTAATTACTGTATTAATTGCTGATGCTATGTTTATCTACAAAACTAGTATTAGTTGTTGGGGTTGGAAAGAAGGCTCAGTGCTTAAGAGCACTTGCTGCTCCTGCAGAGGACCTGGGTTTGGTTGCCAGCACATAGATGACAGCTCACAACCTGTAATCCCCTAGGATTGCCTAAGGGATCTGATGTCTTATTCTGACCTCTGAGACCAGCAGACATATACTTACATGTAGTCAAAACACTCATATACATAAAACATCTATAAAAAGGTCTAGTATTGATTTATGAACTGAAACTGAATGGTGAGCTATAAAACATTCTGTTCTCCTAACTTCTTATGAACTCCCATTGGTCTAGTGCTTCAGTTGCTTTTATATTTCCAACGACAATGGTTCAAACACTAGTTGGCAATGCCATTTTTGCCATGCTATGAATAATCTTAATGTAACTATCATGATATTTAAACTATCAAGTGAACAGTCTCCCAGCTGTGGTTACACTGGCACCCACCATAAGCAGCTCCTTGGTGCTCCAATGAGGAGGCAAGGAAAGTCAGAACCGGCTACTTTCAGGTCTCTAAGCCCTCCAGCTCCACCTAAAATCATGGAAGTCACAAACTTTCTGTTTGGGCTTCTCAGTTGAGTATAGTTTTAAACATCCTTGTTTAACTTTGATTGCTACATTCAGGGTGGGTCCTCCCCTCCCAAATACACCCAAAGGTGTGTCTCCATGGTAACTGATAGTCAAGTCAACATGAAAACTTATCATCCATTTTCTTGGTAGTATCACTGACATTTCTATGATTTCTCTTCACATTTGGTAACCCTGACATAACTAGCAGTTAAATCATTGAGTATCCATTGGTGGAGAAAATAGAATTGCAAGGAAAGATATGTGGTTTGGCATTCATTTACATTGCTATGACATTTTGGTTTATGGGAGAGACATCGTTGATGGTGAGGTTAGTGAGGTGATCGATGTTACACCCTGAAGTGATCCCTACCCCCCCTCCCCCCAATGACACCCTCTTCGTATCCCGGGTTTCGGCACCATTGTTGATATTTAGGACACAGCTGCTTGGAACAGAAGACGTCAGGGCAGAGGGTTCCATGAAGGGAGTATTTATCTAGGTGGGTGGAAGAGAGGAGAGGGGGAGCAGAGAGGTAGAGGAGTAGAGGCCGGCCATGACCATGTGGAGAGAGGGGGAAGGGAAGGGGAAAAGGAGCAGAGACAACCTGCAGATGTGGGTCACAGGAGCAAGAGAGACAGGAAGGGCCAGACAATCCCTTTTATAATAGTGGGCAGGGCTACCTGGCTGTTGCCAGATAACTGTGGAGGTGGAGTTTAGACAGAATGCTAACACCCCTCACATGATCTAAACCCCACCTCCTATTATATCTGCCATCAAACTATGAACCATCAATGATTTGTTCCACTGACTAAGCAAGAGGCCTTGTGATCCAATTAGAACCAACTGGGGACCAGGCTTTTAACATACACCCCATCCAAACTGTAATAGACCCAAAGTGCTCAGTCACTCTGCTCCTGCCTCCTCGCCCAAAGGAAATCTCACATTACTGAGCACTTCAGAACAGAAATCAGATACAATGAGGAGAAAGTGAAGTTGTGTTCTCTGGCCAAAACTAAACTAAACTAAAATAAAATAAAATAAAACAAAATATGGATTTTCTGATGATCTCTTGCATATTCTAGATTCGACTTCATTGAAGGCTGGATGCCCCAGTGTGGGGGAATTTGAGGGTGGGGAGGTTGGAGTGGGCAGGTGGGGGCACATCTTCATAGAAGCAGGATGAGGGGGGATGGGATAGGGGGTTTCTGGGTAGGGGAGAAATGGGGAAAGGGGATAACACCTGAAATGTAAATAGAATGTCCAATAAAAAAAAAGGGAATAAAAGGAGTATTTGTTGTGTTTGATGCATGTAGATACATCAAAACCCAATGGCATGATTGGGGCAGGTGTCAGAAACACACCACCCCAGGGCTACAGTGTTCCGGAGTGCTGGGTGTGAGTGAGGTCTTTCTTTGCTTTCCTCCCTTCTCCAACAGGGCCTAGTATATAGGACTTACCTCAGGAAGACCTGATGTTCATCTTGGAGTTGTGGTGTGCTCCCTGCAGAGCTGAGACAGATGTGTCCAAATATTTGCTGGAAACAGAGAGACCCCTAGGGAGCTGCTGCACACAGGAGCAGGCCAGCACGCAGCATGGTGCCCAGCCCAGGCAGCTGCCACAGCAGTGAACAGTAGACAAGAGACAGACGTTTCATCTGCAGTGAGGAAGCAAAGCAGCATGTTGGTGTTCCGCTTGCGCTCTCCTCGCCAGTCTGGGACCCCACGTGGTGCTGCCCACATTCAGGGGTCTTCCCACCTCAGTGAAATCTCTCTGGAAACAGCCTTAGAGACACACCCACAAGTGTGTCTCCTAGGATAATCCCAAATCTTGACACACTGACAATTAAAACAAGCCTTTAGAAGAGTGGACGCCCAACATGCATGGGTCTTGTCCTGTAAAGTTAGATATTATAAAACAGACTAGGTTTTCCAGGCTAGAATATGAACAGAAAAGTCCATGACCTGACTGAGGTTACATAGTTGCTTGCAATTGTGGGAATTTTCAGAGTAGGAAGCTATTCCAACATATGTTCTGCCTCTGATTACAAAACGAATCTAAGGGCTTCTTCATTCACCATGGTCACATAGACCTGTGACTACTGTGAATCAAGTCTCACAAAGCTTAGGGCCTTGGCTGTAGCACTGATGTCTTTCAGGTTGTTGATGCTTGCCCTAGACTGAGTAGATATCAGTAATCAGCAGAGCTTGAGCAGGTCAAAGCCAGAGTGAAGGACACTGTGGTCAGCTCAGAGCTCCAGGACAAACGTGAGTCCACATCAGCTCTCCAGCACCACCACCACTCAGAAGTGGTGGCAGATGGCAGTCTGCGAAGAAGAGATGCAGACCCCGGAAGCCATTCGCATGGTCTGACAAAGCAGATGGCTGTAGTTGAGCCACACACTACAGGAGAGACCTGTCTCACGTGTGACATCTGCCAACCCGCCCTGAAGGGCCACAGCCCACTTGGCCCACCATGTCATCAGGCACTATGAGGCTTGACAGACACAAATGAGCAAAGCAGGGGGAGAGAATTATCCCTCCACAGGATCCTGCCTCCTTCCTTCTGCAGGGTGAGAGCCAGTAATGCTCAGTCTCTCAATTTTCCACCCCAATGCCTTAGCCTCAGTAATCTGGGCAGAGATCCCTGCGCCCTGCAGAGATGCCAGCCTTCTGCCTCTTGCATGTGGGATTGTTCTGTGTGTCTTTAGGGAGCAAGTTGTGCCAAAGTGAGCTCCTTCACGGTTCCTGCCCCGAACTCTTCCAAAATTGTTCTTCACATCTTCCCTCATAAATCAAACTATGGAGGGATGTGTGTAAAAGGCTCACATTCAGAGAGCATGCAGAGGCTCTCAAACCCACCTGGCTCTTGCCTCTCCCTTTACAAAGGTCTTCACTGGGCTGATCTCAACCCTACTACAGTAGTCTTTCCAGAAAATACTTTATTATGAGGAAGCTCCAAGAGCTAAGGCAATCTGACCCTTGAGACACTCATAATAGAGCTCCAGCCAAATTCCTCTGACTCCTGATCCAAACGGGGCTTCCAAGTGATCCAGTCTGCAGTTCCAGAGAGCAGAAAGTTATAAACAGTGCAGATTTAAGCAAGATAACATAAATTAGTCTGTCAGCTTTCTTTTTTCTCACATTGAGTCAGGAGGTAGGAACAATGTTCTACCTAGCGCTGCTCCCCCCCCCCCTTTTTTTTTCCAAATGGTCTTTAACTGTAATATTTTCTCTTGTTGCTTCTTAAACTACCTGGGCATTCCACTATACTGCTGCTGACATCATAGATGATGTCACAAGGTCGGTGACCTTTGCATCACTGCTGACATCATCTATGATGTCACAAGGTTGGTGACCTTTGCATCACTGCTGACATCATCTATGATATCATGAGGATGGCGGCTATCCACATTCAACCCTACAGACTATGCAGTATCGAATCTTCTTCATAGATCCAGAAAGTCCTCTGGCTAAAGAGCTATGCCATGTAAATCAGGCAATGTTGATAGTGTCATCAAAAGTGGTATTTCTATCATGCTTAACCTTAAACTGTATGTAAATGTATGCATATACATATTATAAGCAATTTTAGGTAAATGTAAAGTAATATGATTTTCTATAGCTTTTCCAAATATTTTTCATGTTAATCTATTTCCAATATCACCCAAAGGTCTCGTGCTCTAGTTCTTCACACCACAATGGCTCCAGTGAGCAAGTCTGAGCCGAGGGGAGGGACAGCATACCTCTAAGGACTCTGTTTGAGGCTTTCTCTACCTCTCAGTGACAGTCAGTCTGTGATGGGGCCTGACACAGATGGTCAATGTACAGATTCCAAGATAAAGTTTTTCTAGCCATGAGCTGTCTCTCTTCTCCTCACTATCTTTCCTTGATTAAAAAAAAAAAATCCCATGGGCAAACCCATGGAGGGAAATTCCATGTGACTGGCCTAAACAGAAATAATCTGCTTTCAAGGGAAAGGAGAAGCTACAGCACACTGAGAGACACTCAAGAGATGCAGTCATCTGTAACTGGGATGCTTACAGCAATCTGTGGATGATACTCAGAGAATGAGTAAGGACATCACATACGGCCCAAGGCTCCAATGACAGACAACAAGGATCACAGTATTTCTGCCAGATGCAATCTTGTTCTTGTTCTTCTGGAAGAGCTTCTTGGGATGCACGTGCTTCAGTGTCGGGCGTGGAAGGGTATCTTGGTTCTTGGGTTGGCATGGGCCTGGAACCCCAAGATGGCAGGTGTTTGACCACGTCCCCAGAACCCAGGGCCCTTACACTTTGTCTTATCTCCGGTCTAATCTCCATTTAACCTGATCTGTCAGTCACATAAGACACAGGTAGAGGGCATGACTAGCAGGCATCCGCCTCGAGAGATTTACATATTAATGAGTTATCTAAAGGCGGGAAGGGGGTGCAGTTAATTAAGTTATTCCCTCCATGGGTTTGCCTAACAACTTCCATCAATTGACAGACAAGTTAGCACTGTCCACTTGTTACACTACTAGGACACAAGTAGGCTAAAGAGTCCACAACTAAATTTTCCATAAATGTTTTGTTGTTTTTTTTTTTTAAGTGTGGTGGCATCTCCACACTTCAGAGACTGAGTCAGTGGAATTACCAAAAATTATGGGCCTGTCTTTGACTATGTAAAGAGACGTTGTCTGTCAAAAATAATAGATTAAATTTAAATTAATACGTTAGTTGACCAATAAGATTGGCATTTTCTGTGACATAATATTTGGTATTAGACAAATATCCTGTCAACTTTTCAACAAAAGTTGGTTTCACAAGTTGGCTACTGGTTTGCATGAGCAGTGTCTATAAAAGGCCAGTGTGTTGTAGATGTGATCTGTCCCTGACTGGGAGATTGAGCCTTTGAGAGGTGATCAGATCATGAGGCCCTGAACTGATAAATTAGTACCTTACTTATAATAGGTTGTTTACATGAGAAGCCTAGCTGGAAAAAGCAGGTCCTGGAGTAGGGGAGGAATGTCCTAATAAGATATACCCTGGCCTGGGCCTTTTTTGTTCTCTGCTTCCCACCAGCCATGAGGAGAGCAGCCTCCACCCCATGCTCCTGTGACCATGCTATTTATTCTGCCTGACCTTAGGCCCCAATCAGTAGACACAGCCAATAGGATCTCTGAAAGTATGAACCAAAATAACTCTTGTTTCTTTAAATTGTCACTCCCACACATTTACCATGGCAGCAATGGCTGGCCACCTTTGCGACTCCAAGGTCCTTACCTGAACTGAGAGCTTCAACAGGAGCCACGAATGTGGAATGTCCGAATTGGCCATTACTTTATGCTATTGGATTTACAATTCACTGGAACAAGGGGCCTATTACCCAGAAACTGGTGCGTCCGTGTACCTGAGCTGCCGAAGAGCAAGCCAGGTCCTTGTGACTCACTGTAAATAGGAGCTCTCAGAGTAAGACTCGATACCATAGCAAATACAGCCATGGGGAGGCTTGGCCTTTCCAAACTCTTTTATGAGTATGATAGTGGAGACTGGGTTTTCTTTTCTTCTCTTTGTATACTTTAATCAGTTTTAACATTCTTTTGACATTCAAATTATCCTAATCAGCCACCAGCCACCTTCAGACATGAAGCGTTTGTATTCACACACCCGGACACTTGTGGCTCGTAGTCAGATGGCTCTACTTGACTCTGGCAAGTTGTGCATAGGCAGCTGGATTCAAAACGCCTCCCTCTTGGTGGCTAAGACCTCTCTGCTTCATGGCTCAGGCCCATTCATCTCGTGATGATCAGAGAACAGAGCCTGGGCACCTATATCTGGGCAGAGCCTCAGCGGCTTTCTGCTCTTACTGGCCAATCGAAATTGTGTGCTTGGTCCAGGGAAGTTAGCATAGGACTCGGCAAAGATCTGGAGCCAGTACTTCAGCTTGACAGAGTCTTAACATGCCCCATTTATCACATGCCCTGTGAATTTGTGCTCTGACCAGTAAGATGCCCAGAAACATAAACCGTGGAAGCAGACATCTGTCCATGTCAGAACCCTTTTGCAAATTTACCATGATAGGATTTTTTGCTTCTACAGTACTTGCATGATTTTAAATATGTATCTCTTTTCTTTCATGGAGAAAATTATCTCAGTTCCTAATGACACTAATAGAATTACTTATTGTCTCAGAGTCACACTAGAGTGTGATTTGTGATTAGCAGGGGACTTGAGTGCAGCAGTGGGTGTAGCTGGCCTTTGACTGTCAAGTTTCTTTAAGTGAGAGCATGCGGTTGAATCGTGGTGCATGTGAAAAAGGCAGCAGAAGAGCCAGCACACCTTAAACACTTTCTGGGTGAGCAAAGTGTCCCTAGGTTGTTTGTTTTCTCTGCATCATTATCTTAGTTCCAACTTTCCTGAGTATATTCACATGAAAATCAGTCACTGATCTGCCTGAAGCAGACACAGGGGACACCTTCCACACAGGCTCACTGCCTCTCTGTGGAATAGTTCTCTGGCGTGTAGGAAGATTTTTGTATCTTTAATTTAAAATGAAACAATATATTTATCATCCTAGGTCATTAAAAATATATGAATTTCCAAACACATGACTGCCCTTGACAGTCTCTTGATATTTGGGTTATTAAATGTTTCCGTGTCATGGTTAGAACCCAGACCCTGGCATGTGTCAGGCAAATTTTCTGCCACCTCAGCTTTGAGCTCCGATTTTTAATGTATTGGTTTCAATGGTACTTCTAGAACTCCTTTTATGCTATCAACCATATTCTCATTTAAGATAACGTGATGCTTGAATCAATTCTAATTTCCTTCCTGTGCCTGTGATAGAACACTGATCAAAAGCAACGTGGCAGAAGAAAGGGTTTGTTTCAGCTCACTGGTCACAATCCATCACTGAGGGAAGTCAGGGCAGGAAGTTGAATCAGAAACCATGCAGGGACATGACTTAGGAGATCACTCACAAACCAGCTTTCTTATACAGACTAGCACCACCTGACTAGGGAATAGTACCGCCCGCAATGGATGGGCCCTCCTATATCAATTAACAATCAAGACAATTCCCCTCAGGCATACCCACTGGTCAAAAGATCGAGCCAAAATTGTTCAACTGAGACTCCCTTCTCAGATGACATTATACCGTGTCAGAAAGACAGTTAAAGCTAACCAGGACAGGGTTACCCTGGGTTATTTTAGGTATTTACATATCTTTTTTGTCCACAAGCTCCATTCATGATCTATAGGTAGAAACAGATCTTTGAACTGCTCCCACCTCTGAGACAGCCTTTGGTTGTCCACCTCTGAGACAGCCTTTGTGTGTCCCCACCTCTGAGGACAGCTTTGGGTGTCCCCACCTCTAAGGACAGCCTTTGTTTGTCCCACCTCTGTGGACAGCCTTTGGTGTGTCCACCTTGTGGACAGCCTTTGGTGTTCCCACCTCTGTGGACAGCCTTTGGTGTGTCCCCACCTCTAAGGACAGCCTTTGGTGTGTCCCCACCTCTGTGGACAGACTTTGTGTGTCCCCACCTCTGTGACAGCCTTTGGTGTGTCCCCACCTCTGAGATAGCCTTTGGTTTGTTCTTTGATGGCCATGGTCTGAGAAGAGGGTCTTTTCCAGCTTAAAGGCAGACTGTGATGTAAACTGAAACACTCTCTGGGGATGAACTATATCTACTTACCGTAATCTTCTAAAAAGTTCTATGTGGGAGAGCTTCTTGCGCTAATAGGAGTATCCACTCCTGGACATCAGGCATGGCACCTACCAGCCACACGGGCCCTTGAGCTCTAGAAAGTCTTACAGGAGGGACTCGGTTTCAAATGTGCCTTTACTTTTAGTATTGGCAGGAGTATGTCATGGCTATGGCTCAATACCACAATTCTAGATTATTAATGTGATTCAGCTAAAGCTTTTGCTTTTGGTTTATAGTTTCCTTTTACTTAATTTTCTGACATTTATTTAGTGAGATGGGGCCGCAGCATGTGTGGGGATCAGAGGACAACTGGGCCAGTTCTTGTCTTTCACCACGTGGATTCCAGGGGTAAAACTTGTATCATCAGGCTTGACTGCAAACACTTTTCCCTGCTGAGCCTTCTCCCAGCTCTGTATTTCCTCTCAGAAGTGTAATCCCCAATGCCAACTGTCTAAGCACTGCTGACTTGACATTTGGAAGCTAGAACAGAAACAGTGCTCAGTTTTCTGAAATTGGGTCTGTCTATCTAGATTGAACAACATCGTGTCTGCCTCCACATTCGCAGCCCCAAACTCTGACTTAGGAGCAAAAAATTCAGCATGCAGGCTTGTGGCCAGTGGTCACTGGAGAAATACAGAAAAACACCATGACTGAAGCTTTCAATGGACTTGGAAAAACTCCACAAATTCGAGTCATCTCAGAAGCCCACATAGTTGAACAGGGAAGACAAGGCCACGTGAGCCCACATCCAGTTCAGCTGCATTTAAAAAGTTACAGAATTGTAAAACCGATTTTAAGTTTTTCCTAGTCTTTATTATGGGAAATTTAAATTTTAAGCAAGTTCATAGCCAGATTTCCACAAATTAATATTCTACAAAATAATAACTTATTATTTTACTTATTTTTATAATTTCACACATGTATATAATATAGTATATCATGTCACTTCCCATAATCCTCTCTTGTCTTCCTCCCAGTCCTACTGACCATTCTCTTTACCAAATCCTCCCTCTTACTTGCATATCTTTATGTGCAAAGCTCTTGCAGATAACATGCTGCTTGAGTTGTTTTGACATCTTAAACAAGACTCAGCTGGCCATCAGTTGGCCTGTAGGCAAGTCTGTGGGTCGTCTCCCTGATTAATTATTGGCATGGAGGGGCCCAGCTCACTTGGCAATGCCCTCTCCAGGCCGGTGGTCCTGTGTAGGACAAAGTGGCGGGCCACAGCGGCAGCCCCTGGGCCCAGGCGGCAGCCTGTCTCACATACCGGAGAAGGTCCCTGGTTCCCAGGGCTGGAGGCTTCGGCGGCGGCAGCAGGCCCGGCAGGCCCAATGATACGAGGAAGTCCTTGTTCCAAAAGGGTTATTGTCATGGCGGATGGTAGATGGATCTGGAAGTACCCCCCAAAACTCAGGGCAGGCCTGGTTAAGTAGGAGGGAGGAAGGGGAGGTTCTGGGGAGGAATGGTTAATTGGCTCCGCCTCTGACCTTCATTAGTATGTAAATCCCTAGGGCTGAGGCCTGTAGTTACACCCTGTGCACTTTGGGAGGGGCTGTAATGACCTTCGTGACTGAACAATGTAGGTCTATGGAGATTGGACGCTTGTTAGGACTCTGAGTTCTGGGGACTTGGCCGAACTCCTCCGTTTCTCCCTTGGAGTCTCGGGTTCTAGGCCCATGCCCAGCCAAGAACCAGAATACCCTTATGCAGTCCCACAGTCCTGGATAGTGTAAGAAAACAGGCTGAGCAAGGCATGAGGAAAACAAATCAGTGATCCACATTCCTCCATGGCCTCAGCTTCAGGTCTCACTTCAGCTTCCTGCCTTCACAACCTTGCTGATGCTGGGAAGTGTAAGATAAAATATCTTCCTTCATAAGATGGATTGCTCATGGTAGTTTAATCATAGAACCAAAAATCAAACTAATGCGGGTGTCCTAACTGCAATGACATCACGAGAGCGTGCCATGTTATATCCGGAAGACTGTTTCACAGTCCTGCCCATCCTCCACTCTTACAGTGTTCTGCTCCCTCTTGGATGTGGTGTTTCCTGAGCCTTAGGGGGTGATAGAGATGTCACACTTAGTGTTAAACATCCAACAGTCACTGATTCTTTGCACTTTGACCAGTCCTGCACTGACCGTTGTCTACTGCAAAGAAGATTCTCTGGCCAAGGCTGAGAGCAGCACTGGTCTCTGGTTATAAACGTAAGTATTTAGAAGACACCTTGATATGATCATTTCACAGAATGTCTGTAGGAGGCTCCCTGCCTAGGCTGGCAAATTAGACAGATTATTTCTTAAACACCAGTCCTGATTTTGCTGTGTACTGAACTCCCCCACCTGAAAGCAAACCACATATACTATGTCATTTTAGAGGCATCTATAAAACAGGAAGACTCACCCTGTTAAACAAAAACAATCACCATATCTTCCATTAAAACATTTACAAAGTGCCAACCTAGAGAGTGGAGGTGGGCATCAAGCCCCACCCCCTGCCCAGGAACTATTGCAAACTGACAGCTTCCATGAAAGGGAAGGTTCAGATTTCTTTAAAGGTGTGACTCCTGGTAGGTTGATGGCACTTCCGGGGATAGTCCCACACCTATGAGTATATGGACAGCACAGATTGGATTTGAAGAGGTTTAAAGAAAAATATATAATATTTTTGAGTATGGAATGGGAGATAGATCTGGGAGGAGCTGGAAAAGAGAGAGGTGAATATGGTCAAAATAGAACATGAATTCTCAAAAATTCTAACAGTATTAAAAATTAAAGCTTCTCAGCAGCATGAAATATCCTCTTAGTGTTTCCGTTTCTGATCGTCACGTAAACATCAGTATTTGTTGAAGAAATCATGCCACCTCCGCTGCCGCTTCTCAGATTCCTATTTGTGTCTGTGTGCTGTTGTTAAAATGCCCCTTGGCACTGTGTGTGTCCTGTAATTTCTAATAACTGGGTCCACTAACTGGATTGCATGATGCCTCTGTGTTTGGCGGTCTTGCTTTCGTAGCTCACGTTGCATTAACCCATGACAGTCATCTTTGAGAGGCACTTCACAGAGATCGGACTTTCCCTTGGGTCATTTGCAGTCGCCACTGACTCGTTAGGGTGTGTTCTGTATCCATCAGCCTCTTCCCTTCAACAAGTCTGCTTCGACCACTTATTTTAGCTACTCACCGTGGTTCGTGTAGAAAAAGAAGATATATTTGAGTCTCCCTCTTGTTCCCCAGATTTTGAAGGATATGATGAATTTTAGTTCGCCCCCTACCGGTGACAAGTGGGATACATCGTCTCCAGCGCATGTGATGGGTTTTGGTGCGCCCCTACTGGTGACCAGTGGGATATGTTGTTCTTGGTGTCTTACTGAGTTCCTAGAGGTGTGCTGGTTGACTGTGAGGAGTTTGAGTCCGTCCAGTCCATTACAGTGGTTGTTCTTAAGCCCGCCTGTGAAGAAGGAGCCTTTTCAAGTTAGTCTTTGAGGTTGCTCCTGTCATGACCATGGAGTCAGTCATTTGTAGAAGGAATCTGGATACATTGGTGGGAATGACATCCCTACGGCTGCAATGTAGGAGCTGGGTGTGGCCAATCAATATTATTACCATTGTACTGGTCTTTACTGTCACCGGATATATGTATATCACGTACTGTTATCAGAACCCACATAAATACAAGTGAGTGGTAACCAGGAAATAAACTATGTAGCCAAACTGCTTCTACTAACAGTTCTTCAAACTAGTAGAAAAATGGTTGATAGAGGTATTAAGTCCTTTCATTGTGTACAATTTTCATTACATAAATTAGAATCTGTTGCAATCCTTGTGGCTTTAAACCAAATATGTATACACAGTTTATATCTGAGAATAAGAAAATGTTACAAAATCTTCAGTTCCAGAAGATGCTATAACATCATTTAAAGTTTTATCATTTGATGAGATTTAGTTTTGAAAACTTTATTTTAATTAACAAATTATTTATATTATGTAATAGATGTGATCTCTTGCTGTATGTATAAATTATACTTTATATACTAAATTGATCTTTGGCAGTTTTATATGTGACTGTATATTTGCTCTCATCCCTCTCAGTCCTGTCCCCCCACCCCTGACACACACACTTCCTACAAGTTCCTTTGCCATATGTATGTCTCCTTGTTTTGTTGTGTGATGCTTGACTTTAACCAGGATCAACTGCGTGGTCACCATTTTGGAGCCTGGTGAGCTCACCACTTGTTACAGAGCTGAAGTCAATGGTTGTCCAGTCCTCAGAACCCATCATATGCAAATAGTACAACCCCTCCCTGATCTGTGATTGACAGGCCCAGCGCTGGCAACCACAGCTGCTTGGGCTCTTGTTTGCAATGGATGGCTGTCAGTCCTGAAGATCGCATTTTTGCATCACTTTTCCCTATCTCCAGATCTTATATTCTTTCTACTTTCTCTTTTTAAAATGAGGGCGTCATATAAATACTGTGCTTAGAAATGAACACTAAACTGTCATTTATTCGAAGCATCTTGAAGCCACAGTTTTCTAGATCTGCCACAGTTCTTTGCAAAGGGAAGCCTCTCTGGATAAGGTCCAGAGCAGCATTTTGCCTGTGTTAGAAACCATGCACACGTGCATACACGCACATGCACATGCATGCTAGTGGATATTATGGATCAAAATTACAATGCAGGTATCCCAGGAGGCCAGGAGAGGGGACTGATCCTGGAGTGGAGTCACCCTGGGTGCTGGGAACCAATCTCCAATCCTCTATAAGGGCTGTGCATCCTTTTAACCACTGAGCCATCTTCCATCCCCTAGACATAAATTTAGTTTGGTGCTATGTGGATTTAGGTAAACCATACTCATTATTTTTTTTTTTATGCATGAACTTTAGGCAAAGCAAGTAACATGTAAAGTCAGGTGGCAGAGTCTGTTCTGAGGGAATGACTGGAATGTAATTTTCGGAAGATGCAGAAAATAATCTGTTACAGCTGTTGAGTATTTTCACCTGTCAGTTTGAGGGAGTGAAGTGAGGAGTGAGCCCCCTCTTTCTGAGACACCCATGTCACCATCTCTAGTTCATCTAATTATCTGAGCACTGGAGAGTTGTATTGTACACGAATAATGACAGCAAGAATGACCTTGAAGTGCAGAGAGCTGGACTTTTGGCACAGGACAATACTAGCAGTCGGTGCTTCCCTAGGCTTTTGGTCAGAATCTCTCAGACTCCTGTCCTTGGGACCTCTGAGAGGATGCCTTTTCAGATTTATTTCCTTGTCATTGTGGTATCAAATGCATGTCCCTGTGTGACATCATCTCCCTGTCCCTGTGTGACATCACTCCTCCCTGTGTGACTCCTCCGTCCCTGTGGACATCATCTCCCTGTTCCTGTGTGACATCACTCCCTGTCCCTGTGTGACATCATCTCCCTGTCCCTGTGTGACATCATCTCCCTGTCCCTGTGTGACATCACCTCCCTGTCCCTGTATGACATCATCTCCCTGTTCCTGTATGACATCATCTCCTGTCCCTTGTGACATCACCTCCCTGTCCCTGTGTGACTTCATATTTTTTTCTCTGTATGACATCATCTCTATGTCCTTTTGTGACTTCGTATTTCTCTGTGTGTGTGACATCATCTTCCTTTCCCTTGGCTCAAATGTACTTTCCTGTGTGATATCACCTCCCTGTCTATAGCATCAAATGCTATTCCTTGTGTGATGCCATTCCTTCCTGTGTTACATCACCTCCTGTACCTATGTGGCATCCCTGTACCTATGTGGCATTTCTTCACATTATAATTATAGGGATAAAAAACTTCGGCAACATCTCATGAAGAGGCACAGAAGGTGTAATCTGGAAACCCACTACATCCATCCCTATTTTGCATAACTCTGCCTCTGACACACCTCTTCCCCCTCAGGCCTCTACTCCCCAGAGCGGCTCTGCAGATGGTTTCTCAGGGAAGGCTGATATTTGATGGATCAGTCTGATGACTGTATTAATTTGTTCAAATATTGTGCATTTATTGAACAGCCAGTTTCACAGCTGTCACTCGTCCAGCTGTTAAAAAAGCAGTGAGTGTGACCTTCTGATAACTGTGTGCTAGGAACAGAGCTGAGAACAGCCGGCCCTGGCAAGCTGGATGCGTGTGAGTCAGATGAGCAGTGGGTGAAAACGGAGAAGGACTGAGTCTGCAGGCAGAATCAGGAGCGCCCCACACTGGAGGGGACCTTCATGCTGAGCCCAGGATGTCCTCTCCTGGTCAAGGCAAGCAGAGGTAGCGTTGGTGGAAGCACAGACGCCTGACAGGCATGGTGGACCAGTTCAGGGATGGCAGATGTATCCGTGAGAAAAGGAATTCTGTCAAGAATATGAGGGACTGCGTGTGAACAGGAGGCTAGAGAATCTGGCTGAAATCACTTCTGCAGAAGACATCATTTTTTAAAATGGGAAGGAAAGATTTCAAATGTCATTTTTATTTATTCTTTTACTTAAACTAAGTCTATTCTTTCAATAGTATACTTAATGTAATCATTCAAAACTGAAAAGCTGGTGATTGGGAACATACGGCACATTGTGTGCTTTAAGGAAGTAAGACCTATCAGGCTGATAGACCGGTCTACAGTGAGGTGAATGGTAGCCAGGGCTGGGGGCGAGGAAGAAACCCTGGACGTGAGGAAATTGTAATTTGAGAGGTTGTAAGAGAGAATATAATCAGCATAGAGAGGTACAAAAGCGTCTCTAGCGAGCATCCCACACAGCTTCAATGGGCCCCCAGAGCAATCAGGTGCGGGAAGACCCAAAGTCCATTAGCCAAAAGTGAAATAGCGTTGTCAAGAATGAAAATGTTGCCCCAGAAGCAAAGCAGCTTTACTCGGCAAAGAAGGCTGTGGGCTCCAGCAGAGGGAGTCGGGGCAGTGGGAGGAGCCAAGGTAGTGGGCAGGAGCCAGTAGCAGTGTGCAGGAACTGGGACAGTGGGAGGAGCCAGGGGCAGTGGGAGGAGCCAGGGCAGTGGGAGGAGCCAGAGTAGTAAACAGGAGCCTGGATAGTGGGGAGAAGTCAAGGGCAGTAGGCAGGACCTGGGGCAGTGGGTTGACAGAGATGCACATTTTTAGAGACCTGTCATACGGAAACCACCAGGGGCAGTGGGTAGGAGCTGGGGCAGTGGGTAGAAGCCGATGTTGAAAATCCATGATGTCTAGGACAAGACCCAAAAGTTCCAGACTAACAAAGAACCAAGGAAGACTTCCCCCAGGAGGGAAGAATATGAGTCAAGTTTGCCCTTAGAAACAGTGATCACGGGAGCGCTAACGGAATTTTGTTTATTGCCTTGCTTTTTCTTTTGACTATTTGTGTTTATGGTCTTGCTTGTTCTTTGACTATTTGCATCTATTGTATTGAACTGACCTTAATACTCGAATGTAATTGAAATGGTATAAAAGCAAAAAGGAGGAGAGAGGATGGGATAGGAGGTTCTAGGGAGGGGAAATGGAGAAAGGGGATGGCATCTGAAATGTAAATTAATAAAATATCCAATAAAAAAAAAAGAAGAAAAGATGAATCAGAGTCTGAAACCAAGAGGAAAAAAAAAAAGCTGTGCTTAAGAATTGTCATGAGCATGCGTTCAGTGAACAGAAACTCAGGCAGAGAAATGTGAGGTCTGGATAGGAAAATAGAAGTGATAAGCAAGATGGAGGTTTCTAAACGGAAAAAAGATAAATTACAGGGCTGAGAAGTTGAATTGGTTGCCTTGATTCATGAATAACTAGGGCAAAGGACTGAGGTGACCTTGATGGCAGTCCGGGAAAAGGTATCCCAGGCAAACAGAGAGGAAGCTGTGTTAAGAAAGGAGAGGGAGATAGCTAGATAGTTAAGATGTGAGAACAGGTATCTGGATTCCCCCGTCATCCACATAATTGCTGGATAGGAATGGGGACATCTATACCTCCAGAGACAGGACCAATGGGTAAGCCAGCCAGGTAGACTCTCTGAATCAGTGAGGTCAAGATTCAACAGAGAGATCTTGCTTCAGTGAATTTTGTGGAGGGTAATAGAGGAAGACTCCCTATTTGCACACATGTGCATGGACATCTGCACATACATGTGTATCCCACACACACACACACACAAATCCACATACCATACACACATAGAGACACAAAGACAGACAGACAGACAGACAGACAGACAGGAGAGAGAAATGTGAATCAGAAGCTGGGAGGCGATATCAAACTCCCCATTGTTTATACAATTGGAAAACAAGAAGGAAAGGAGATGGATTAAAGAGGTCAAAATGGATAGTCGGCAAACGTGGTTCAGGTGTGTCTCAGCTACTTTTATATTGCTGTCTAGAGACACAGCGACCAAGGCAACTTACAGAAGGCAGCATTTAATTGGGACCTTATAGTTTCAGAGGATGAGTCCATGACCATCATAATGAGAATCATAGGAACAGGCAAGAAGGCATGGCGCTGGAGCAGTAGCTGAAAGCTTACATTCTGATCAGCAAGTTAGTGAAACAGGGCAAACTAGGCCGGCATTGGCTTTTAAACCTCTTAGCCCACCCCACAGACCTCCTCCAACCAGGCCACACCTCCTAATCCTTCTCAAACAGTTCCATCAACTGTGGGCCAAGCATTTAAGCAGAGCCTGGAGACCACTCTCAAGGCCTGACAGAAGATGCACATCTTTAGAGACTTGGCATACAGAAACCACCAGACAAAGTCTCCCAGAGACCCACTCTATAGTTCATATTTTGTGTGTTGAAACCAACACAAAAGCACCAAAAGAAGATGACACTGGGAGCCAGGAAATATTCAATCCAGTCCTGTTTTCCATTAGAAGCCATGTCAGCCAGAAGTGAGTGGGAGCAAATCTTCGAAATGATTAAAGAAGGAAAGAAAAAGGAAAGAAAGAAATTGGAAATATGTATTTTTTTTAAAAAAAAAATCTTTCAAAAATGCAGAGGAAAAGGAGACATTTTCAGATAAGGTAGACAAGCTTGTTACCAGTGAACCCATGGAACCAGAGAGTGTGAGAAACTCTTCAGACACAAGAAATGGTACGCAGTGGGAACCCAGGACTGTTACTAGAAACAGGCAGCATCAGAAATTAGAAAGGATAGATGCAGAATAAGATGACTTCATTTTTATAACATTTCACCTTTAACATACTGCAATAGGCAAAAATGATAGCATTGTCTTGTGGGATGTGTGAAGCATGTTGGTGCAGCATACATGACAGCTGCAATAAAATGGGAATAGATGGGCCCCGGAGGCTCAAGAGATTTCTACATTTCATAAGAAGTAGAGTTTGTCAGCTGTGAAGAGTTAAAGGCTTATATTACAATCACTAGGGTAGCCATGGCCAAACTAGTGTAATAAAATGCAGCTAAAATTGGTAAATAGAGATACATTTGAGTTTGCTGCCAAGTCACTTGCTGGGGCTTTTGCTTTTGCTGCTGTCTGTTCTAGGATCTTACTCCAAAAATCACTGCCCAAGTCAATGTTTTATTATGTCCTCTAAAATTTTAATTAATTGTGTGTATGTGTGTGTATGCACACATGTGAGCACAATAGTGTTTTCACTATAGCTGCTTTGACACAGGTTTTGAAATAGGGGTATGGTGTCCTCAGCTTTGTGCATTTTTATTTAGCATTGTCTTGGCAAAGTGAGGTTCTTTGTGGTTCTGCATGAATTTATGATTTTTGCTAACTTCTGTAAAATTAAAATTTGCATAGAGATTGCGTTACATCTGTAGATCAATTTGAGTAATATAGAATGACTAATTATGCAGTTCACCATGTTAAAATTTTTGAGATTGAGGCCTATCAAAGTGACTCAGTGGTTCAGAGTCCTTGCTGCTCCCTCAGGAGGATTAGATTTTCTATCCCAGCAACCACCACAGAGATGGCTCACCAATGCCTGTAACTCAAGCTCCAAGGAATCTGATGTCCTCTTCTGCCCTCTAGCTGAACACCTGAACATACATGATCAAATACAAGTACACAGAAACATGCATAAATAAAATAAAGTAAATCTGTCTTAATTGTAAGACCTAGGAGCTAAAGAATGCCTTGGCAATTAAGAGTATAGACTGCTCTTCCAGGAGATCTGAGCTCAAGTTCAGCACTCACAGTGGACTCCTCACAACTTCCTGCAACCACAGTTGTAGCAAACCCAATGCATTCTTCCAGCCTCTATTAGCATAGGCATACATTCACAGAGACACACAACACACACAGCCATAAAAAAAACAAAAGTATATCTTTAAAGATATGTGAGATGCATCTGTTGCCATCCGTAGAAGCAAATTGGTTAACTTTGATAGCATTTTTTTGAAAGGGTGGAAAATATTACACCAAAGACCCAGTACTCACCCTTAAAATGCTGGAAAAAAAAAAAGACCATATTAAGGCTAAAGTAAAACAAACAAAAAAAAGAGCTAGAGAAGAAAGTAGCTGAATCATGAAGTCAAGTACTGAGATGGAAATGATGTTGTCAAAATGATACTCTTTGCAAAAGTCAATAAAACCAATGAATATCTACAGTCTGGAGGGATAAGCTTACAAACTGCCCTTTCCAGAAAATATGTTATCCTATGAAATCATAAACTATCAACCTTCTAAAAAGGTAATCACATGGTATTAGTAGCAAAGTTTATACTGCTAGAATCAAGGCAAGGGACTCCCAAATATAACACACCAGGATCCAACACTCACTACAGTAGTGGAAGCAAGAGTCCACTGCCCTGTCCTCCTTTCCAAAGCAGGATGCCAAGGATTCTATGAATTGCTCTAAAGCAAGTCCTAAAGCCACTCCAGAAGTACCTCCCTGACATGCATAGAAATGAGGGTGCTCTTCTCATGAAGGACAAAGGTCAGGGGCAGGGAGCACACAGGTTGTCATTGTGTGATCAGACTCCCTTGGTCCCATCCTGATTCCACTAGCCCAAAGCTTAGAAAGACACACACTTCCCCTATTTCCCTGATTCTCCCCTTAAGGGTCTTGTTCCAATAAAACTCTTTTTTATTCATTTGTCCACTTTTCTCTTGTTCATCTGCCCGTTTACTATGAATGGGAAAAGAAATGTCTTCCTTTCTATACTCTTTTTAAGATGTTTTAAGGTTGTTAACTGCTACATGATGCGTTTCCTCCAACAATGATGTCACCATGTGAGTTTTGGACACTTTTCTTGAGTGACTCACATTATCAAAACAGACTCAAGAATAAGTAGAAAACATAAATAGCTCTGTATCAAGTGAAGAACTTAAGGTGGGGATCTTGAACCTTCCTCCAAGAAAACCTGAGGCCCAGATGGTGTAATTTAAAAATACACAAATCCAAGCTACATTTGTTTATAAAGTAGAGCTGGTTCAAATACTTCCCAACTCGTGTGATGAAACCAATAATGCTGTTACTCTAGAGCACACAAGCTAAGCCCCAGACAAAAGAAGCAAAGCTAGTCATTATCCCCCATGATGCCATATGCAAGAGCCTGAGCCAGGTATCATAAGATTAGAACCGAGACTCTGGGAAGTAGCACTGGAGATGGTCCTGTGAGTACATCTAAAAACAGAACTCCTTGGATTGACAAAAACTCACATGGTGACTTCAGTGTTGGGGAAAAGCATTATATAATAGTTAACAACCTTAAAACGTGAGACCACCCAACAATAAAGCAATAGAAGATCACAGACCCAGACTCTCAAATTCAATAGTGAATGCCACCCCTATCTAACATCAAAATAAAGCAAGTGTGCCTCGTCAAGTCTCTGGCATTGACCCTGGTATTCTGATGCTGTCCCCAGGCCTAAATAGAACCGTGTCTGTCCTGTGTTAACTGACCTGGTTTTGGAAGTGAAAATAACCCTCTTAAGGAATCTCCTTTATTTTTTTTAAATGGGCTATAAATAAAACCTACAGTGAGTAAAGCTGCAATAATCACAATTAATTTTATATTAATCAACAGAAATAACCAAATAATAGCTAAGTAATTATTACAATACCATAAAATGCCAGAGAGTTTGTGGCTGACATATGATGTGATGATCAAAATCCATCTCCTGAAAATGACTTTAGTGTCAACATGACTCTTAGGAGACAGAAATACATTGTGGACCAAGACAACAAACTGATTGGTTAGTTCTTGTCAATATGACACCAACTGGAGTCAATTTCGCAGAGCAAACCTTGAAGGATACCCTCCCAAAGATTGGTCTGTAGCAACATGTATGGGGCATTTTCTTAACTAATCGTTGATGTAGAAGGGCCTATTACCATAGGAGGTACCAGTCCTGGGAGGTGGTCCTAGGTGGTGTAAGAAGCAAGCCATGGCAAGCAGGCCAGTAAGCAGCACTCCTCCATGGCCTCTGTACAGCTACTGCCTCCAGGTTCCTACCTTGAGTTCTTTCTCTGACCTCCCTTCCCCAGTGCCACGTCATCTTTGACATATATTAGTGTAAAAAGTTTGGTATGTCTACATGTAATCTCGAATCCACAGATGGAGAAATCACAGGGCATTGCCTTTCTGAATCTCACTCCTATCAGTCAATATAACCATCTGCTGTTGCACCCCCAGTCAAAGTACATGACATAGAGTTGAAAGAAATTGTGTTTTTTAAACACCCATCATTATATATAGTGCATATCCATTGATAAGAAAATATTCCGAAGTGGTAAAGTGAAAAAAAAAGACCAGAATTGACATGACAGCAGCGGTCGGTCCTCAGGGAAAGCTGTTGCATCCATTACAGCAGTGGCCTGACCCCACTTTTCCCAGTGTAGCTCATTCCAAATTTTTCAGAAAAGCAAGAGTATAGATTGGACTACACAAGTGGGGGAAAGCAAGACAAAGGCTTTACACAACTTGACCCAAGACTTGCTAGAACTCCACAGAAACCATCATGGGGTGACATTGACAGAGGGGCGGACACAGGTGATGGAATGGGGAGCCACAAGCTAAAGCCTGCAGGTCAAGGCCAGCTAGCATGGCATACACTACAGGGAGTACTGAGACCCTGTCTCAACCAAGGTCAGAGGTGAGGTCCCACACTCCAGGCTGTTCTCTAACCCACACTGTGTCACGTGCATCCTTGACCTCCATACACACATGCACATATGCATCACACACACACACACACAACACAGACAGACAAACACATAAAGCATGCACAGACTTTTTTTTTTTAAGATTTCTTTTACAAGTCACAGTGTGGTGCCATGAAGGGTGAGGCAGCCTACTAGCATTTACACAAGAACACTACTCAGACCCCAGGAAGGCAAAGGTTGCTGATGAAGCTCTGGGATCACATGGCTTATCACTGAGAGAGTAATGATATCAGAATTTCCTGAGACAGTTAAAGGTGTAAATAGTTAAAAATCAACCTTTGCCTCATACCACAAACAGGTCCTTTCCATACAAACTAAAGATTCATTTTTGAAAGGCAAAAAAAAATTTAAAAATGTTTCAGAAAACATACAGGAGATAATTATTTTCATTCTGCATTTACTAACCTGCATTAATTATACAGAATAATGGATTTCATTGTGACTTTTCATACACATATACAATGAATTTTGATCTTAGTTGCCCCAACTCTCCTTTTGTGCCTCTGACTCCAACTCCTCTTCCTTCTCTTCCTCTTCTTTTCCTCTTCTTCCTCTTCCTCCTCTTCCTCTTCTTCCTCCTCTTCCTCCTCCTCCTCCTCTCTTCTTTTCAGATTATTCACCTTCTTCTCTTGGGTCTTTTGTTTGTTTGTTTCTTTGGGCAGTTTTTGGGGTGGCTGTTGTTTTAACTTATCAGACAGGTTTATTGAGCTGGTATGGAGATGGCTTCCCTACAGAGGTGGTGGTTCTTAGAACAGAGCTGTTGCCTGCAAGGACAGGGTTAAAAGTCACTGTTAGGGACACTCACCTATGTCATGAGGCACTGTTCTATCCTCCCAGGTGAACACAGATTTGACTGACAGATTCACCCATTTTGGGGCCTGAGAGATGGCTCAGTGATTAAGAGTGCATACTGCCCTTATAGAGGATCTGAGTTCAGTTCTCAGCTCCCACATTAGATACCTTACAACTACCTGGGACTCCATCTTCAGGGGATCTGATACCCTCTTCTCACTTCTAGAGGCTCCCACACAGATGCAAACGTACATATAAAAGGAATCATTTTTTAAAAAAATTCATTCATTGTGAAAGCGAGAAAATGAACAGAGATAGGTCTGTGTCAGATTAAGTGGTAAGCCCTTTCTGTGGGCTCTGTATAGAACTGATAGACAGCCTCCTAAGTGCTTGCTAACTGGAAACTACCCACAGGGCTACCCTTCAGACACTGTATTCCCTGCACGTACAGATTTGCATACACTTGTACACTATCTAGTATGTGATTCGTTATTGGGGGGGTCAGTGGGTATACACGTGGGTTCATATGTGCATAGGTATGGAAAGCAGATATCCCAGGATGCTGCTAATCCTGTTATTTGAGACAGGGTCTCTCACTACTCCACCTGTCTTTGCCACCCAAGTTCTGGGGTTAGACACATGTACCTCCATTCCCTACATTTTTAAGTGGGTGCTGGGGATCGAACTCAGGATATCATACTTTCAAGGCAAGCACTTTACCCACTGAGCCATTGCCCCCAATTATCAATTTTTCTAAGGAAATAACTGGAAATTTGAGAAACCAAGTCACTGACAGTCGATGATATATTCAAAAAATGCTTATGTCAGACACCGGGAAACCCTTCTAGAGATCCACCAGGAGCCTGAAGAGGAAAGCTGGCCTTCCGGGTGTGGCCATGGGTAATTTCAGATCCACAAGGCTGACAGTCCCTTTGCTACCAACTGTGTTGCTCTCCTGTAGTAGCAGATTCCAACCACTTGTTGTGTCCACTCTGTATGCCCTACCCAAGAAAGTCCTACATATCCTCAAACTCTACACACATATGCTTTGCGGTCTGTGCAGAGCAAGATGTCTCGGGGACGAGCATCCCTGGAGGCCACACTGCCAGAGCAGGAAGTAGACACTGCATTTAAAGGGCCCCTCTTGAGATAACTACACAATTCTTTTCACACAGGTCTATCAAACACTGAAGGGGTTTCTGGATGACTCGTGTTTCTTTTCTATTTCCCTCTTGTAGATAAGGAATTCATCTACAGAGAACGGAAAGGGAGCGTCATACTTCGGAACGTTGAAACAAATAATTCCACCGTGTTAATAGAAGGCAAAAAATTGTAAGTACTCTGTCTAATGACCAGGATAATTTCAGAGTGAATTTTTTTTTCCCTCCTGCAAGTCAATAAAGCAGAAAATGACTTTAGGTTTCAAGTTTCGGTGGAGCCGAGGAAAGCATTAACTTGTAATACCACTGGCTGAGCAACTAAAGATAATGGGAAATTGAAAGCACACTAATTTAATAAGTTAAAAGCCGGCTTTCTTTGGGGGTCCTAAAAATTCTTCCACAGGTGTTGCAAGCAAGTGTTGCATATCAAGTGTAATTGAAAGATAAAGTCCAAGGGCTTTCACACATTTACAGAGCAATCACAATGAAGCCTACAGAACAATACTTCAAGAGAACTTGTTCAATCTTATTTAAGAAAATGAAATCTCTGATTGCTCAGGGAATATTGACTTAGGCGCCATGGTAGTGTCGTGGTGGAGAGCAATGGGTACAGTAAGGTTTTTACGGTTTAAAATAAGCACTAAGCCGATCTGAAAATATTGCGTTTTCAGCCAGGAAGACTTGTTTTGGGTTTGTGTGTGAAGATATGAAAAGCTGACAGATGTTCACTGCCAGAAATCATCAAGGGGAACTGACTTTGATTCCTTGTTTACAGTGGGCTCATGCTTGGTCTCAGGGAAGTGTCTTGCTGAACCTGAAGGCTGATCATTTTCTGGCCTGCTTCCCTTGTGGAATACAAGGAGAAAGCAAAGGTAAACTCATGAATAGTAGGAACCGGAAAATGGAAGAACTTCCAGGTCAGAGTGCAGATAAACCAGTTGAGTGAGAGTCAGGCCTGAAGAAGGATCCACAGGCTGCAGGAAAGTAGGCAAGAGGAACTGTAGAAAAAGTCAGTCAGCCCCAGGAAGGCCACTGGAAAATCAGCGTCTAGGAGTTCCACAGGTCAGTGGTGTCCAGATCGAGCAGCTCTTCCCAGGGAAAGAAAGAATGGCTTCTTAACTGACCAACCATCCTGGACCCAGAGAAAGCCCTCTCTACTCTCAGCTCCTTGGGACAGTCAATTGTCTGTTTCATTTTCTATTGAGTTTCCTTCTACTGTGAGGATACTGTGGCTTTAACATAGATGCATTGTGCCTTTTATACAGCCTGGCCCCTCCCTGTGAGGGTGCACTCCCAGATTGGGAGTGAATCTTCGACTTGAATCAAATCATATTCCCCATAAAGGACTAGGACAGAGAGGAATGTGTCTACCCTATTGCACTAAAATGTCATTTTGGTGGAATTATTAAGAATTCATCTGATTCAGCCTACTTCAAATATTAAAGCTATAGAATCGTTTTAAAATGTTCATCAGGAGGAGAAAACACTTTGCCTAGTTCTGAGGATGTTGACATTTCTAGCTTGCGGCATGGTTTAGTCCAAGCAGAGGGTATATGTACAGTTATGCATTCATAAGACACAGAGCATCCCTAAGGTGATGGATAGATAGCTCAGTGGTTAAGAGCACAGGCTATTCTTCCAGAGAATCCAGGTCCCTAGCACCCACATGGTGGTTCTCAACTGTCTGTAACTCCGATCCCAGGGCATCCATTGCCCTCTTCTGGCTGCTTCAGGCATGAGACGTATGTGGTATATAGACATACATGCAAGCCAAACATCTACACACATAAAAAAAAAAAAAAATCTTTAAAATCAGCAATTTTTAACAGGCCATAGTTTAACTGTGCCTGTCTTTGCAAACTAGTGAGACCATTTCAGAATCCATCATAGGTACAGAAAATTTTTCATCTCATACATTAACTGGCTTATTCTAATTACCAGTCTTTATTGTATTAAAGTATCACAAGTGCACTAATTTACAAATATTTATTGGACACTGAATATGTGCAATCTGATCAATGGCTATTTTTTTTTCACTCAGTGCCACATTTAAATGCTGCCAGAAACGGGATTTTAAAAAAGAGACACTGAATACGTGTTTTGTGGCCTGTACTGTAATTCAGACGCAAAATCTGGCTTAATGTCTTCTCACACGCTTACTTTTTCAAGTGCTTGTGCCTCTGTTTCTTTATTTCCAAGTTGAAAATAATTTCTCCTGCCGTCCTGGAACACAGGGGGCTCTTGGAGACCCAAGAATAGGATACCTGCTCACCGTGTACCTCCTAAGAAGGTGAGGCAGGCGGGCCCAAGGGAGCAGGAACCATGGAACATGGGCACCTTCTGCTCTCCTCATCGCTGTGACCAAAACCCTGGCAAGGAGCAACTTATGAGAGGGGAGGCTTATGCATGTTGACGAGGAGGCTGCAGTCAATCCTGGCAGCAGGAGGACCCATGGTGGCTGGTTCCCAGGGCAGCTGCTCAGTCACAGCTCAGTGGATTAGGAAGCTAATCGGTTGCTGCCTCGAACCCTCCAGGTCCAATCTCAGAGACCCACCCCACCTCCCAGAGGTTCTACAATCCTCTCAAACAGCCCTACCAACCCTGGAGGCATAGCCCAACTTGTAACTTCTTCTATTGACCAATAGGTGGCCCATTCTTAACCGAATTCCAGAGACCTTGACGTTGTTTAAATTACTAAAGGCAGCCTGAAGCCTCTGTGAGGCCAATTTCGATTTTAAGATTGGTCTAGAAGACAAGTGGAGAAACAGAAAACAAGCTGGGAATTCTGTGGTCAGCAGAATTTTGAAATATATTCTGCAATCTCACTAACCACATTCCTTTTCCTCATCCAATTAAAAACAGATCGGTTATACCTTTGCTTCTAGCCTCTTTCTTAGCTTGAGGTAATTGGATGGGAGGACATGTGACCCTGTACCAACCCTGTAAGAAGGAGCCAAGTCTTTGTGACTGATAAGAACCTGGGCTGAAGCCAGACAGTGGTGGTGTATGCCTTTAATTCCAGCACTGTGGAGGAGGCAGAGGCAGATCTAGAGGGAGTACCAGGACAACCAGAGCTACACAGAAGTACTGAGAGAGAAAGATCTAGTGAGAGAGAGAGAGAGAGAGAGAGAGAGAGAGAGAGAGAGAGAGAGAGAATGCTTGGGTTTGAGTGCTGGCCTTGTGCAGTGTATCATGCCTTACCCTTCCCAGACAGCATCATTTAATGAAAGATATTAACATGGTCATTATTAGTACTTTTCATATTTGCTGTAACAAAACATCTAGCACCTGCAGCTTAAGGAAGGAAGGAGTTTATTTACCCCGATTTGAAGGGATACAGTTGGCCTTAAGTCTCAGATGAAACTTGGACTTTTAAGCAATGTCAAAACTGTTAAAGACTTACTTCTGAAGTCAGACTGAATGCATTCTGCATTTTGAGTAGCTAAGAGTCTATAGAGGCAAAGTTTGAAGGTAATAGCCTAAAAGTGATATACATGGTTGTCAAGTTGACAAGGGGCAGACTTGTGATGACTAAATATTGTCAGGTTGACAATATTTTAGATCACCATGGAAACCAACTTCTGGGCATGTCTGGGCATGACTGACAATATTAAGCTAGTTAAGGTGTGAAGGCCCATCCTAAGTGCATAAGCTGAGGCGCTGTGTGGAACACAGAGAAGGAGAGCAGAACACAGATATTCACTGCGACACAATAGGACACACTGCCTCACACTCTTGCAGTCCACCGATTTCTTCACTGTGACCATAGTCCGTTACTTTTTAATTTTTATGTATTTATTTTATGGGTATGGGTGTCTGCATGTATATCTGCATACCACATGCATTCCTGGTACCTGAAGAGGCACCAGAGGAAACCACTGGATCACATGGGACTGGATTTACAGAAGGTTGTAAGCTGCCATGGTGGTGCTGGGAACTAAACCCAGTCCTCTGGAAGAGTGCTGGCTCTTAACTGCTGAGCCATCTCTCCAGTCCCTAGTCCATCATTTCTAATGTGGCCTCCATCACGCTCTCAGCTGTAAGGCCTGCCCCAGCCCGAAGCTGTGTTTTATAAATGAGTATTAAAGGATGATAGAAGAGAGGTGATCAGCTTCCTAGAAACATCTGTATGAATAAAAGATTGGAGGACCCATTTGGCACCAGGGTTATGACCTTGAGCTTTGGATCTGCCTTCCCATGGGAACTGTGCTTGAGGACTACAGGACCCCTACTATTTGTAATGTCTGTCTCAGTCCTGACTCTCAGGAGCCAGGAGCATTGTGGTGATATGTGAAAGATCACACATACTATGCTTCAAAGTGTGAGCCGTGTATGGATAGACGCTCATCTAGCCTGGAGAGCTTAGGCAGAGTTCAAGGTGCAGATAAAAGGAATGAGAATATTTAAGCAGGAAGATCCAGAAGACAGCCAAGGCCACAGAAGCATGGTAATAACACTGTGCTGAATTGGGCCATCCAAGTGTCCAGGCAGCATCAATAGATGGCAGACTCTGAGTGTCCAGGCAGCAATAGTAGATGGCAGAATCTTCTTCCGAATACGGCATGGGCTGCTGCTGTACAGAGGAAGGCCAAGGAGGACCCCTTGCTAGTGACACCAACGGACAGTCAGATAAAAATCGAACCCAAAGTAACTTTCACATGAGTTACATTTGATGTCTCAAGAATTCTGGAATGTTTCACTTTACTCTTATTTTACTTCTGTTGTTCTTGCAGACTCTCCTGTTAACAAAGGAGATCTTTGGCATATTATACACCTTTCACCCTGAGAAGTGGTCCACTGTGAGAAAATCACCTGCTTCTGCTGGTGTTTGACGTAGGCCTGCTAGTCAGCCCATATCTGGAAAGTCTAACCAGTTTTTTCTCTGCTGACAGCAGACTGTATTTCCGCACCTGCCTTGTCCTCCTGTGGCTCTCCCTTATTTCCTCATAGAAGTGTGTTTAAAGTGGCCATATTACACATTGCTGACATAAATAGGCTTTGCAGGCCCTAAAATCCTTAGGAAACTTAACACCATCTCTACTTCCAGAACAGAACAGAACTTCTCAAATGGAGAGGTCTGTGGCCTGCACTTGATACTTAACTCTCTATATCTAGATTGTTATTGGCTGATGAATTGGAATTCTAACTCCTGTCAGATAAGGAACCTGAAAATAGCCATGAACAGAACCCTGGCTTCACCCTCACACACCATGCTGGTGATTCTGCAGGGCTGTTTCAGGGTAGACAGCTGTGGTAGTACGTTGTTAGATTTTAGGAATTAAGATGAGAGGTGACAGGTTCAAGAGGGAGGCACCGAGAGTCATCATCCTCCAGGGAAATGCACCATTGGGGGGGGGGAGTTAACAGTGTGTACAGTGCTGTGGGGTTCTGAAGAGAGAGAGAGGGGAGAAGAGAAAGGAGGAGAGGAACAGAGAACCGTCCACTCCAAGAGATAGCAAGAGGTTCCTGCCTTCGAAGGGTCCTGAGGGAAGGGGTGTTCTCACACCATGAAGTTGTAGCATAGTCAGCCGGACTCTGACTCCAGGTAGTGGGAGAAACAGGGGCTTGTGTCTTAGTGATGGGGGTCCCCGCAGGCGTTGTCCAGCTTCTGGCAGCAGGTTAGAGGGCGGCAAGGCCTTGGGGCAGGCGGCTACGTCTCTGAGGCTATGGCATCTGTCATCTGACTTCTGCCATGTGCATACTCATTCTGTGGCCCTTTATTCGTGAGACCAGTGCAAGGATTTGTTTGTCATTTAAGCTGCACCAGACAGTTAAGAGGAAGCCCAGAAACATCTCAAGAGCAATAAAAGCAACTAGACATTTGGAGTCACCCTGGGGAAGTTTTCACTAGGCAACAACCTGAAGGTGCTGTGACCTTACACCTGGGATTCAAACACTGAGGCAAGTGCAGGGAAACAGTGAACTAGGATGTAGCCCTTAAGACAACAGCTCCAGAGGCATGGGGGAGATGTGAAAAGGATTCATGATGCTCTGTAAATTCCAAGGAAGAGTACAGCAGGATGCTCACACATCAGTGAATAATGGACGGCACCATCACTGCATCAGAGAGCCAGGAGTTAAATATGAGCCATGCAACAGCCCATCTTGCTGGCTGGCAGAACTCTGTATTGTTTCCTAATGCGATTTACACAGCTGCTGTCTCGTGGCGTTTGTTCAATAATTTTCGTCTGGTTCATAAAATTTGAACCTCATGTTCCAAAGAGATGAGGCATTGCTGCCCTCCTCCGATGAATATGAAGAGCTGATGAGTGCTTGATGTTCTTGGAAGGGAAGGCCGGCTGTCAGGAAGGCATCTGTGCCACACTTCTGTCTGTCCTCCTCAGTATGAGTATGTCCTGCTTCCCTGCAAAGTTGCGCTAATTACTTATTTTAGTCGCCAGATTAACATTTAAATAAAAAAGCATTTTGTTTCTCTAACTTACATCTCCTTGCATCACTACTAGACATCAAATTTGAATATTATCTTGATCTCTGCAAATTAATTAGTCCTGACTCTTCACAAGAGGGGCATAATTAGGCGACTGCTTGGAGACCAGAGCAGCAGCAGCCTGGGAGGAACTGCAGGATTCCTGGGAATCAGAACATGAGGTCGCTCTCTTCCTGTTTCCTTTCTCCAGTGAACCACTGGATAGTAATTGCCACTTACTGCACTTTAATTAATTTCTACTCAGGGCTTCGTGCACTGTGTCCACTCTGCCCAGCTAGGTGACAAGTTTGGGAGAACTGAGTCCTTGCCCTTAGCCTCTTACCCATTCTGTTGCTGAGTCCAGGACACAGTCGTATCTGGAAACAATGGAGATTCTTGTAGGAAAAAACACGCGTGGGGGGTGGAGGTGCCCCGGGCCCGTACTGCATCCATCCTGGGACCACTGCGGCGATGGCGGAGTCCCAGGGGCTTTTCCCGCCCTCGGGTCCCAGGCGGGTCCCACATACAAGAGGTACCTGGGAACAATGGAGATTCTGATGGGCATCATCACTGGAGGGAAATGGCTCGGCCCCGGACCATGGATCCCGATTAGCTTCAGCTGCTCCTACCCACACCTCCCCATGCCCTGGGCCCACATGTGATGAGCATATGGTGGCACTGCAGCCTGCAGGGAATCTCTGATCTGAGGCTCGGTTTGGTTTAGCCTGGGAGTAAACCCTAGAAGGGAAAATGACCTGTCTTTGCTATCACATGGAAGCTGGCAGCTTGTGCTGTCCCTCAAATATTTTACTTGGCTAAGGACTGGTTTATTTCAACTTGAAATCCAGATTTCTGGCATCTTCTGAAAAATAGGACGATCTGGTGGCCATGGTTCATTTTCTCACAGAAAGCAGAACCTGGCATGTGCTAGTGTTTCTGTCCCTTGAATGGGATCGGTGCTGCACAGCCCTGCGATGCTTCCACTCCCGACTCCTTCGCAGACAGTTCAAGTTTGTGGTAGATCTTCCCACCTCAGTTAAGATAATCTCCACAAACATGCCCTCAGGCCAGCCTAATATTGACAAACCTTTCCTGAGACTCTCAAGATTGACAATTCAAACTAACCATCACACCAGGCCACCTCAAGACAAATGCTGCCACAAGGTTACTGGGGTGAGAGGCTGATAGTTCGTCATACTCTAAACTCTGCCTACAGAGTGACAAGAAGGACCCTAAATGCTACACACAAAATGGCCTCCCATCGCTAAAGTTCTTAGGGAAACCACAAGCCAAAATACATGATGTTTCTCCTTTCATGTAACTCCAGCTTGGGTCACGTTGACATAGAACTAGCTAAGACCACTACAGGTTCCTTTGGTTTATGTGTCTGTTTTTGAGAATTGCATATGTGAGTACTGTATTTGCATTATTTCTCTACCCTCCCTCCCACCCATCAACTTTTCTTGTGCTCTTCCCAACTAGTGTGCCATCTGTCAATCAATCAATCTATCAATCTATCAATCTATCTATCATCTATCTATCTCTGTATCTGTCTCCATCTATCTATTGATCTATCATCTATATACCTATATATCTATCTGTCTATTATCTATCTATCATCTATCTACCTATCTGTTTATCTACCTACCTATCCATTCATCCATCCATCTATCTATCTATCTATCTATCTATCTATCTATCTATCTATCTATCATCTATCTTTGGTGCTGCCATATATACATGTGTTTAGGAATGATCACTTGGAATCAGATGACTTACCAGCAAGAATTAGTTGCCTATAGTTGTTCATCTAGGCATAGGGCCTCATGAGGTTTTCATTTTTTTTCTCTTCCATGTTGGCATGTCAGTTGGTTTGTCGTTGTCCATGTCCTGTTTGAGTGACCATATTGTTTATATTTTATAAGTGTGTGCTCGCTATAATATACACAAGACACTATCACACAAAAGCTGTCCTGGTCTCTACCTCTTACAATCTTTTTACCCAGCCTTCTGCACTCTTTCTTGAGTCTTAGTCGTAAGCGCTGTATTATAGATGTACAAGCTGGGACTGGGCAAGTATTCTCTGCATTTGGCCAGATGTGAATCTCTATGGTAGCCCTATCTGCTACAACAACAAGTTTCTTTGATGAGAGATGAATGCTACACCTTCCTGTGTGTATAAGAATAACTATTTAGAAGACAGTTAGAAATTATATTAATTTAAGAAAATGGCAGTAACAGGTTCTCCTCCAGGGTCTATGACCTCTTCGGTTGTCAGAGTTATATGGTTGGGTTTAAAGTTCCAAGTATCATTTCCCTTATGTTGAGCAGCCATTAAGTCCTATTAGATAGCTGTTGTCTGCTCCCTGGATGTGAGGGCCATTATTGCACCATTTGGGGGTGTGTTGTCATTCTGGTCACTGTTGTACTTCAGAGGTTTTACAGCTGGGCAAGACTGTTGACTGCTTTTCTCCCTTGGCAGTTTGTATAGCACCTTCCAATACTACAAGAGCCAGTCCTCAGGGAGGAGGCTTCCAGGTCAGTTTACAGCTTCATTCCTCCATGCTCTGTGTCTGAAGGATGTAATGTCTCCAGCAAAACAGATCAGAAAATAAGAAGCTAAAAGATTTCTTTTCTAAGTTTTACAGCTGATAGCTTGGAGCTGAGAGAGTTTTGATTAATTCCACACTGGATTGGAATGCCTTGGTCCCAAAGGCATTCCTCCAAGGTGCTCGTTTAATGCTTGCATCCGTGTGCTCCACCCAAATCCTAGGATCAACGCCCTTTCACCCTCGATGAGCACACCGTGACCTTAGCTCCTGAGCATTGGAGAATGACAGTCAGTAAACCTAGCATATGCTGTCTTCTTCTCCACATGTTCAGGTGGGAAATTCATTCTTATTGTAGTGTGAGGTTTGTTTCTCTTTCCATTTTTTTTCTCTTAAAGGAAGCCTGTTAAGGCCTCTCTTTGGCACACTCAGATGGCCAGCGTTGCTACTTTTGTGCTTTTAGATCATCATTGTGTGAGATAAGAATGGCTTAACCTCCCTACCTGTTCAATATAGTTCTGGAAGTCCTAGCCAGAGCAATTAGGCAACAGAAGGAGATCAAAGGGATACAAATTGGAAAGGAAGAAGTCAAAGTTTCACTATTTGCAGATGACATGTTAGTATACTTAAGTGATCCCAAAACTTCCACCAGAGAGCTCCTAAACCTGATAAACAACTTTAGCAAAGTGGCTGGGTATAAAATTAACTCAAACAAATCAGTAGCATTCCTCTACACAAAGGATAAACTGGCTGAGAAAGAAATTATGGAAACGACACCATTCACAATAGTCACAAATAGTATAAAATATCTTGGTGTGAATCTAACCAAACAAGTGAAAGACCTGTATGACAAGAACTTCAACACCCTGAAGAAAGAAATCGAAGGAGATCTCAGAAGATGGAAAGATCTCCCATGCTCATGGATTGGAAGGATTAATATAGTAAAAACGGCTATCTTGCCGAAAGCAATCTACAGATTTAATGCAATCCCTATCAAAATTCCCACTCAATTCTTTACAGAGATAGAAAGAGCAATCTTAAAATTCATTTGGAATAACAAAAAACCCAGGATAGCGAAAACTACACTCAACAATAAAAGAACTTCTGGGGGAATCTCCATCCCCGATTTCAAGCTGTACTACAAAGCAATAGTGATAAAAACGGCATGGTATTGGAACAGAGACAGTCAGGACGATCAATGGAATAGAATAGAAGACCCAGAAATGAACCCCATACCTATGGTCACTTGATCTTCGACAAAGGAGCTCAAACTATCCAGTGGAAAAAAGACAGCATTTTCAACAAATGGTGCTGGTCCAACTGGAGGTCAACTTGTAGAAGAATGCAAATTGATCCATACTTATCTCCTTGTACAAAGCTCAATTCCAAGTGGATCAAGGACCTCCACATAAAACCAGCTACACTGAAACTAATAGAAGAGAAAATAGGGAAAAGCCTTGATCACATGGGCACAGGGGAAAAGTTCCTGAACAGAACACCAATGGCGTATGCTCTAAGATCAAGAATTGACAAATGGGATCTCATAAAACTGCAAAGCTTCTGTAAAGCAAAGGATACGGTCAACAGGACAAAGCGGGAACCAACAGACTGGGAAAAGATCTTCACCAACCTTACATCTGATAGAGGGCTAATATCCAAGGTATACAAAGAACTGAAGAAACTAGATTCCAGACCATCAAATAACCCTATTAAAAAATGGGGTAGAGAGTTGAACAAAGAACTCTCAACTGAGGAAACTCGAATGATTGAGAAACATCTAAAGAAGTGCTCAGCATCCCTAGTCATCAGGGAAATGCAAATGAAAACAACACTGAGATTCACCTCACACCAGTCAGAATGGCTAAGATCCAAAACACAGGTGACAGCAGATGTTGGCGAGGATGTGGAGAAAGAGGAACACTCCTCCATTGTTGGTGGGATTGCAAGCTGGTACAACCACTATGGAAAGCAGTCTGGCGATACCTCAGAAAATTGAACATGGTGTTACCTGAGGACCCAGCTATACCCCTCCTGGGTATATACCCAGAAGATATTTCAACATGCAACAGGGCCACATGCTCCACTATGTTTATAGCAGCCTTATTCATAATAGCCAGAAGCTGGAAAGAACCCAGATGTCCTTCAACAGAAGAATGGATACAGAAAATGTGGTACATTTACACAATGGAGTACTACTCAGCCATTAAAAATAATGAGCTCATGAAATTCTTAGACAAATGAATGGAGCTAGAAAATATCATCCTGAGTGAGATGACCCAATCACAAAAGAACACACATGGTATGCACTCACTGATAAGCGGATATTAGCCCCAAAACACACAATACCTAAGATGCAACGCATAAACCTCATGAAACTCAAGAAGAAGGAGGAAGACCAAAGTGAGGGTGCTTTTGTCCTTTTTAGAACGAGTATCAAAAGATTCAACCAGAGCTCCCAGGAGCTAAACCTCCAGCCTGAGAACAGACCGGCAAGCTGTCCTCTGAGAGGCTCTAACCAGCAGCTGACTCAGACAGATACAGACATCCAGAGCCAAACAGTGGATGGAGCTTGAGGACTCTTAAAGAAGAATAGGTGGAAGGATTGTGGGCCCTAAGGAGATAGGAACTGCACAGGAAGATCAACAGAGTAAACGAACCTGAACCCTTGGAGCTCTCAGAGACTGAATCACCAACCGTGGAGCATACCTAGTCTACACAGATCTACCTCCATGGGCTGAACCTAGGCCTCCCTGCACATATGTTGTAAATGTGCAGCTTGGTTTTCATGTAGGTCTCAAACATCTGGAGTGGGGGCTATCCCAAAACATGCAGCCTGTATATGGAGTATGGTCTTCTAAAAAAAAAAAAAAAAAACAGCTGTTCAGTTATTCATGGAATATTATTTTTTTATATCTCTTGCATTCAGTTTGCAACTACTTCATTGAGAATTTTTGTATGTATATTCATGAGGGATACTGGACTATAACTTATATATTTTTGTTGGGTTTACACTTGATTTTACTATTTCAATATATTTGCTTTGTGAAGGAGCTTATTGTGGTTCTGAATTTTTTTAAACATAACTCAAAAAGTATTGCTTGTTTGAAGGCTCTATAGAATTCTTGTATAAGTATATCTGACCCTTGGTATTTTGCTTGTTTGTTTCTTTTCATTTTATTCTGTTTGAATGCTTTTTAAATTTTTTTGATTTGCTGAAAATAAAAATAAAAAAAAAAAAAAAAAAAAAAGAATGGCTTAACCTCAGTACTGCAGTATTGTGTCAGTCTGCTCTGAGGCTTGTCCTGAATGATGAATGTGTTTGTAGTGTGTGCACTGTATGGTATGGGTTTGCTGGGCAAAGGCACAGGTCATACCCAAGGCAGATGGCACTTGACGTCATGCATCATGGCACTCCACTCCAAATGAGTCACTTCTGGAACTTTCCATTTACTATTTTCAGGCCCTGGGTAACAGACGCTGCCGAAAGCAGAACCTCAGATGATGGGTTTGCTATACGCCATGCCTCAGATACATGGAGGTCATGTGTGTCTTAGTGGACTGAGGTCATGGTCCACCTCTAATAAGGATTCCCTCCTGCAGTACTATGGTTTTGACTTGGTTGTGCAAGGAGGCACCATCATATGCTAAGGCTTATTCCTGAAGGTCACTAAATCTGCTCTGGAATAAACAAGCTGCAGAACGTACAACTGAGCTTAAAAACTCCACACAGATGCTGCAGATGCCCAGGTATTCCACAGTTCAGAGAAGACTCAGACAAAACTATCAGAACAGGCTCTGGTGGTAGACAGCCAGCCTCCCTCCTAATCTGCTAATCGGATACTGCACCTTGTGATCCCCCTGTCATTCACTGTTGTGACCAAAGTTCTTGAGTCTGTCTGGTTCCAAATGATGATTTTAGATGAAAAGGGGGGCAGAGACAAGCTTAGAAGTCTGTCTTCCTCATTGATGAGGGCAATGCAGTTGTCCCTTTGAGTTTGACAGGTGTTCAATAAACTACCAACTTCATCACATACTTTATCTCTTTGTGGGTTTCACAAAAAGATTGTTCTAAAAACAGCAAAGATTTTGCTTCCCCCTTGCCACTCTCTGCAGTCAGGCAGGAAGATCCTACTGTTATACACAGTTTTCCATCTATTTATATCACTTGTATAGGGCAAAGCTTTGAGTAAGACAGGTCACAAAATCTTGTTAAAGATTTGAAAACTTTTAAAGGTGATATCAAAAGGTCAGTTCTCTGAACACTGACACCAAATTCCAATACTATGCTAATTAGAACCCTGATAAAACCTTAGTCAAGCATTTAAGTTTTTATTAACATGTATTAATTATATATAATAAAGGTTCTCATGCACTCCTCATATTCAGATCCACTTGTCTCTTTTGTCCCCTCTCACTCACTCATGCTGATCCCCTCCTCTTATCAACTCATTTCCTGATGATTTTCCAAAGCTTTGGGGGTTCTGTTGTTTTGATGAACCAAGGAGTTTCATTAGGGTTGTTTACAGGACTATGGATAAAAGGATAACTGAAAGAGCGTCTTGTCAGTGGCTACACCACTAAAGAAAATGTCTCTCCCTTCCTCATCAACCACTAACTGCCTATAGACCATGAGAAACACCTGACAGAGGCATTTAAGAAAAGTTTGGTTTGGTTCAATCCATCGTGACACAAGGCATGCAGATATCACTCCCTTTGGAGTGGTGAGAGTTTGTGGCAGGAGGATACCATGTTATGGTAGATCAAGAAGCAAAAAACAGTAGAACTGGAAAAAAGCACCAAAGGCCACCCCATAGTGGCCAACTTCCAACCATGTCCTATATCCTGAAGCTGGAGAACAAGCAATCAAAACACAGACAGCCTCTGGGAGACATTTCTGACTCAAAGCACAACCTCACATATAAGACTGAAACCCGAGGTAGCCACGAAGTCCCCGTGTTTATTAAGGTAACATATGCCTTTTTACCTATGGCAGTGGTTCTAACATTCCTAATGCTTTGACCCTTTAATACAGTTGCTAATGTTATGGTGACCCCCAACCATTAAATTATTTCATAACTACTTTATAACTGTAATTTTGCTATCATTATGAATTATAATACAAATATCTGATATGTAGGCTGTCTGATATGTAACACCTGTAGAGATCATAACCCACAGGTAAGAAAACTGCTGACCTATATTGAAAGTACACTAAAGACATCATGCTCAGGTCAATGGCAACATTATATCCTTGTGGCTGGGTCCCATATTACTCCTTGAATGTTTACATTAGCCACAAGATGGGAACAGATGTTATTTCCTCTTTACAGAAGTATGAGCAATTAAGAAATTCTCAAACTTTCACATAGAAAGTGGTGTAACTGGATGTAAATCACAGGCTTTCTGAACTCACAATCTGTAGTATTAAAGTTTTAATAATGCCCAGTGCGAGATTTCTTCCCACCACAATGGTTTATGTTCTCAAATGAAACATACATACATACATACATACAACATACAACACACACACACACAGCATTTATATTTAATATGCCTTACGCAGGACAATAGCTGGACAACTGTCTAGCCTCCATGTTGTAAGAATCTTCCTCACATCGATAATTTTGAGTTACTACTTATTAACTTCTATGTTCCATTTTGGCTGCTCCTGACCCAAATGAGCAACCCTTTGGACCATGCTCCCCCAGCCCCTTTACATGGCATCTCTGTCTCTCTGTCTCGAACACTCCTCAGGCATGGTTTCTTTCCTCCTTCCTCTTTCTCCTCTTGGTCTCAAGCCTGGGAATCCTAAAATCCTACCTCTCTCTCCTCCCTAGCTATTGGCCTCTGGCATCTTTATTTAGCAATCAAATAACTAAGAACAGGTTTCCAAAAGCTTCATGGAGACCCTCTTGTGCAAGTTAATAGAATACAAGCAGCTCCATTTCTCCTTTTGTGTCCAATTAAAAAGGCTCTTTTCGCCAGGCGGTGGTGGCACACGCCTTTAGTCCCAGCACTTGGGAGACAGAGACAGGCCGATTTCTGAGTTCGAGGCCAGCCTGGTCTACAGAGTGAGTTCCAGGACAGTCAGGGCTACACAGAGAAACCCTGACTCGAAAAAAAAAAAAACAAACAAACAAACAAACAAACAAAAAGGCTCTTTTCTCTCTGGTATACATTGAACACAATTATAACAATTATGTAAATTGTAAGGTATGATATACATTTAACATCCAGTCCATCATATTTAGATAAAATATTCTATCATCTATCCTAACTTAAAGACTTTACAATTCTGTACCTCAATTAGTTTGATTTTAACTTGTATTGCTGTCTGAAAACCATCCTTTCAAATCTGGAACATCTTCTTTAATGCTAAACAACTTAAGTTCATTTATGAGATTATAACTAGTCTTCAACCTGATCAAAGATCTGAGAAGGAATTAAATATTTCCGAATATGTAGGAAGCATAAAGGCATATCTTTCACAACTTATACAGTTTATAGAAACATTTGACTGCCTGAACAGTCCCCAATATTCCTCATAATGTTGGAACATCTGTCTTCAGCCTTCTGGCCCAGAACTATATGACAGACCTTAAGTGAAGCAGGACTTATGAAGGACTATTTTACCCTGTCTTGGCAGAGCTTAGCAGTCAAAGTCTCAGCTATTGCTCCAGAACTATGCCTGCCTGTCTGCTGCCATGCTTCCTAACATGATGCTCATGAACTCTAACCTTCTGAAACTGTTGGCCCAAATAAAGTTTTTCTTTGCAAAGTTTCCTTGATATGGTGTTATATCACAGTAGTGGAAAAAACTGAGACAGTCCTAATGGCTCTCATGAATTGAGGAAATCATTTCTACTACCCATAGAAAGTGCAGGGCTCGGCTTCCCAATATTTAAGGCATCAGTTTTATTTGAAGTTATACTATGTTATGAATATGTCCCCCCAAATTCCTGTATCAGAAAACCAACTCCCAAATTTTTATGTGAGTGAGGAGATAGGTATGGGTGGGGCTTTGGGTCCTATGATGACAATGA